>VZRV01002221.1:3226634-3419708 GCA_013398115.1 Falcunculus frontatus
TTTTTTTTTTTTTTTTTTTTTTTTTTTTACCCCATGAAGGAAACCTGCCCTTCCACTTTGAAATCTCTTTCCCTGCAAAGAACATAAATTGCATCTCTCTTTGACCATTGCTACGTGGTTATAACTGTAATGAAATATAGAATAAAAACTGCTGCTTTTTTCTCTCTGGTTCCACCTTCGCATTTGAAAATACCCTGTTCTCCAATAGAAAAGAACATTGTCTTGCTGTGTCCTCTTATCCCATAGTCTGGCATGGAGACATGGGAACTCAGGAAGAGAAAAGGACCATCTAGTTCATCAGCGCCAGTAGCAGTTCAATGAAATACAATATCCAGCTGCCACAGTTTTCACTTTAAACTTAAAATATCTTTTGCTACCCAGAAGCATTCTCATTTTCCAGCTCAATCCTGTACTTATTCAATGGCTGTTATTAATTTCACTTTCTCCCAATTAAAGAATGGGAGAATAAATGATACAAAGTTTTTGCATATATTACAATAATTTTGCTAATAATTATCAGCCAGGCCTAAAATATAATAATATAATTCCATTTTACCACACAATTACCATAGTCCTATCAAGAACAGCTCTGTCATTCAACAGAATCCCATTGCTGGGCCACTGCACTCATTGTTCAGGCAGAGAATAGAAATCTTTACCGGATTTAACATTCCTTCCCTGCTGCTCAGTAATACAAATGTATTTAGGAATGCTGGCTATCAATTCCCTTTCAACCTTCCTAATGAGATGTTACCTAATTCTCTGAGCAAGTTAAATGAAGGTAGAGAGAATAATAACTTCAAGAACTGTATTTGCAAACTAATCTCCTTTTCTCTTCAGGAGTTCCAAACACCCTTCACAAATCCCTATCTTTGGAAATCAGAGTGATACAAAGGTATAGAAGAAAAAGTGCAGATGAGCTACTCCCCTCCTCCTCCCACAGGTAACAGGTCTTTTCTTCTTTCTGAAATTCAGTCCTGCTACTAAAGCAGAGTGATCAGGACTAATCAGATAAAGACTATTTAGAGTAAACAAATATGAGAACTCTCAGACCCCCACATGCAGCTGTGCACCATGCTCTCACTAGCATACACTTTGTAAAAACTGTAGTAAATGCAAGCAGTATAAACAAGTAAATAAAAACCTGGCTCATTCACTTTAACCACTTTTTAGTCTAAAGGCTGGCACTACTAATGAACTCAGTAGAAGTCTCAAACCACTTCCAGATATCTCATCAATGTGTGAAAAGGGAAAAAAATAGAGGAAAACACATCAGGATGTGAAAATAAGTTCCCATACTGATTGCTTCTTTCATCAATTGGGAACTTCCTTTAGGAACTTGACCTGAGGGTGCCAATGATCCTTGCAGCCCATGTGAGCGTACCAAGGCCCGTGACATTTTCACTCTTCCTTGTGGCAAAGCCTCCATTGTAGGCGGGGATCCATGGAGGCAGTACAGAAATGTAAAGTGATTCTCCATGTATGAGTGCATATATGAACAGCCCCAAGATGTGAAAACTGCTTTTTTGCATAATTCGAATAATGCCATGTATCTGATGGAAGAACAAGAGAGGAAGACTTCTGTGCTTAAAACAAAGAACAAGACTCTAGCGATTTCTTGTACGTTCTTAGATCTTCAGTTCTTACCCATTTCTCTACAAAAGAGGCTTTTTTTTTTTTTCTAATACCCTCTGTGTACCTGTTCTATGAACACATATTATGAGCTCTCTGGGGCACGTTTTTGAGTGTGGGTTAGTGCATGATTTATTACAGTCCTGTCTGCAGCACCCTACATAAAACCAGGGTATAGTGACTGTATCATAACATAAGAGTATACTGCATCCGTCTTGGTCAAGCAGGGTCGGTAATCACCGAGATTCTGTCACATTTATATTCTTCTTTCAGATCCTGTATACTGAAGAATAAATGGGTGATGCAGTGGAATTATAACTCTTTCTCCTGATATTAAAAAAAAAAAAATCCCTATGCACCCTTTTAGTTGGAAATTCTTAGAAATTTCCATCTAACTGCAATTCTTTCAAGTAGTCCCTGGTGGATGGCTGCTAGTAAGATGAAGGAAAACTTATCTGTACATTTTAATATTTTCAACATAGGTAAAAAAAAAAAAAAAAAGTTGGTGAACCCCTCAACATATGAGCACACTGAGCTATTTTTAGCAACATATCAATTTACATGAACAAATAATTGTTTTCTAGAGGTAAACATGTCTTCTAGATGCTACTAAATCTCCATGAATTTGAAGAGTCTAAAGAGAGGCGGACTGCTGTGTGCTAATGTCCATACCGTATGGATGAAGTTTTTAAAACAAAAGGAGAACTGCTTAGAATTGTTAAATAACAGTTGTTCATTAATCATCACAGGCACTTTCCATTGCTCTTTCAGACCAGGGATAAAAATGGACAGGTCATGGGCCAGCTCTCCAAGAATGAAGCAGATGAAAGCCAGGACAGTTAGCTGGAAGCTAAACCAAACCAAAAAGAACAGTAAAAACAGACAAAAGGCCACCTGAATATTAGTATTTCCAATTTTCCTAGAAACAGGAAGAATTTCAACACCTCCTGCATGAAAATGCAGTCATGCCGGACAGACAAAAGGTAGGAAGACAATAGAATTAAACCAACAGTGTACAGCTTAGATGTTGTTAAGAGCAGCTGCAGCATGATATTGCTCAGTCCTTTACCTCTAAAAGAACCCTAGAATCCAAAATATTTGGCTAAGTATAATGAAAGATATCACTGTGGGAAGGGAGGAGAGGGCAAGGCAGGGCAGAGTAGGGCAAGGCAGGGCAGAGTAGGGCAGGGCAGGGCAGGGCAGGCCCAGGGAAGGGAAGGGACCATTTCAATACTTCAGAAAAAAAGACTGCTGTTCAGCAGTACCCTGCATCCAGAGATGGAGAAGTTGCCGGTTCAGTGAGCCTGAAACACCTTGGATACATCACCTTTTGGGGCTTACCCTGGAAGCCAGCAGTGGCATTAGGGATGCCTTGAAGCTGGCCTTCCTGAATTGATAGTGAACATGCAACTCCAGGCTTAGGCAAACACACTCCCTCTGGGAAATGCTGGGCCCTTGTTCCTGAGGATACGAGGAAAATCAGCCTGCTGTTGGGCATGTGAGGATAAATGTCCTGTAAATCATGCACTCAGGCCTTCCAGGCAGCTCAACACAGAGTTGGTGTGGTTTAGTAGGAAGTTTGCAAGCCCCAAGAGCCCTGCTTCATATGGATCCTCATGTGAGGCTCTGGGATATCCTTACCTCTTCCTACACACCTGGAAAATGGCAGTCCCTCTTCAGTCTTCAAGCCAGTGCCCTGCTTTTTTTCCTGGACAATCCCACCAAGTTGCCTCCCCAAAGCAACATTCCTGGGGTTTTCGGACTTGGCTGCCAGACTAATCTGGCCCTCAGTAAGCAGACCTGTAAGCCGACCCATTAGGAGGTCTGGAAGCCTGCCCAAAGCATCAGACATGGTGAGGCTGCTCTGGAACATGAAATCCTGGGAGTGTTTTGCAGCTGCTGCCTGAAAGCTGACAGAAACCAAGATGGCCATTTAAGCCAGTTGGCAGCTGCCAAGATCTTGCAGACTATATTTTGTATTGGGAACACCATGAGGCATTGTTTCTGAAAACTAAATTTTGTTTGGAATTTCTGGCTCAAGGGAGAATCTTTCTGGTTTGTTCTGAGTTTTTAAAAGATGAATCAGAATGAAACCAAATTTCATAATATTAATTTCCCACAAACTGGAAACCATGAATGTTGCTCAGCCAACTCTTTTATCTGCAGCTTCAGCAAAAGGATCAGCCATATTCGTATATGGATAGGGTGGGGATAACAGAGAATATTAGCCTTTAAAGGCTGGTGCCAATGTCAGTACATTTAAAGTAAAGTGTTTTAAAGTGATGCAGTACAAAATATTGCTTCTCATTAGCATGAAATTGTTGTGTCAAAATCTTAAAGTACATTTACATGATCATTAGCTTTGCTTACATGGCAGGGCTGTGGAAGGTGTTAATAATAAGCATTTTTGGGGAAGACTTCCTTTTCCCACTTTCCACAAATTCTTGAAGTTCTTATGGGAGAAGGATCCCCATAAAATTAAAGTCAATGCCCTACTGATAGAGTGTGACCGAGTAAAAATATTACAGTTTGCCTCTAAGTATGTTAATTATCAGCTGTGGGAGGATCTCTGAGACACATCAAATCATATCAGCAATAGGGCTGCAAAAGCAAAGGAGAAACCTTGACTTTTAGCAGAGTAGTCTGAACTATACTGCTATGTCATCAGCTTATCTACCACGTAATGATCTGCTAACAATGTTGAACTCCTAAACTTACTGCATGATAAAAATTACACAAGATCTCTCCTAATTTGTCACTGTTTCATCCAAATGATGAGGGGAAGAGGTAAGGAAGAAGGAAAGATACCAAACTTACAAAAAAAAATCCAAGACAATGAAAACCACCAGAAGAACAAAACAGAAAATGAAAGAATGAAAAAAAAATCCCAATACTTCAAAAAACAGTCATCTCTCATTGCCTTAAGCCTTCCTGTCCTATTATCTAATTAGTAATTAGCCTCCTACAGAGAGAGGTCCCTTTAGAATGCCTCCCATTTTTGACTACTGCAGGTCTTTCACACTATTTCACTGTACTATTTCCTTAACCTAGTACTGGGACACTGTTTTGTTGGGCAAGTGTGATCAACACAGTTGATGAACCATAAGTGAAGTAGCCAAGAATGCAAGCCTGATGCTCTAGCTTTGACTCTCACTTTGTACAGGTGAACAACTTAACACAGAGGAAACCTGAGGTTTGTTTGAAAAAAAAAAAGTGTAAGTGCTTCTTTTTCATAAGACACTATTAAACAGAGCTTTATGGGTGTGCTTAGTACTTATTTTACCAGGAATAACATGACCAATGCTTGAAGGGGCCAGCAAAACAGATGTGTCTTAGTGCTGGCAGAACAGCAGCATTCCAAGGCTGTTCTTTGTGTTCTTTCAGTGCTAGTTTTCCAAAAGAGGCAGAATCACCTCATATGCATTCAAATTACATACAATTATCATTTGGTATGGATTTGTGCTTTAACACCTTCTTACACTTCTGGAAAACGCAAGCACTGAAAGTTTTCAGTGCTGGTGTATGAATTTTAATGATTTTTAGGGCTAATAAAGACCAGGCCAAGTAAAAAGCAATTCCCATCATTGGAGAAAAAAACCCGTTAATCAGTCTTGTCCTCGCTCTCAGTGCACTGATTGTAAATAGTTTTAGACAGGGCTGAAAAAAGCGTAGCAGCAGTCTCAGCTTGATAGACGAGTATGCTGTAATGGTTGCTCTTGATACATTTTTTCAGGTTAGCACATTCTGTGAAAAATTAGAAGCAAAGCAAAATAACAAAATCTTCCCAACTTCCTCCCCTCTCTCTAATTCTGATAGAGATTATGAGGAGAATAATCCAGGAAGGGAATCAACACTGGGGAAGACATTAATACATGTTCAAACACCCATATTTCCTCCTTATGAATGCCCTTTATATGACAGAGATGTCCAAACAGCACTTAAGGAGCAACAGCAAAATGCCTGACAGACAGGCATGATAAGTAATGGCTCAAAATGTCTGCAAGCCAGACAGAAGGGGTGACTTTTCTCCCTTTTTTTTACCCCCTGAAAATCCTTTAAGGTAAACTCACTCCATGTCTGCTGGCATGCAGCCATTTTCCTATAAATTCATATTACAATGCTGTATTTCTAATGGATTGGGTATGGTGCTTTTCCATTTTGCTAATGAGAAAAGCTAAAGGCCATTACTTGTTCTGATTAAGATCCCAAGGGAAGAAATGTGATGTGTATATTATCAGGCCATATGTAAAGGAAGTATTTGGCATTTCTAATCAATCAGATGAAGGGTAGACAGAAAAAGTCTTATCCTGCGACTGCAGAGGAAGAAGATATAGGGGGAAAAGAAACCATAGAAAGTGTCTTTAAAAGGTGACTTACGGGAATCAGTTATAATGATATTGGTATGATCAATGACTAGGGCTACTATCTGGGAAGGATGTAATTACCAAAATGAAAACTTTCAAATGGGAAGCCTGATCAAGGGCAGAGGTACTGTCATATTTCTCAGAGCACTGTCAGCTCTCATCCAGGCAATGTATTACTGTGTCACTCACCAGCACTATGAGGTTGTGCTTCCCTGGGGTGGGAGCAGACCTACGAAGTGAGGGGTTGAGAAACTTTGCATCCAGCTCAGAAACGTGGGTAAGCTTGGCCCCAAAGGCAAATTCAAGATAAAGAAAGATAAGGCTGGGCAAAGGGAAAATAGAAAAGACAAAATTCCCAGTCATGACTGGCTTTAAGGAAGGTTTTGCAGCAGTGCACATTTAAAAAACATTTCAAGTGAGAGAAAGGAAAAGCTGTAGACCAGTGAGCTTTTCATAAAGGAGAGAAAAAAAAAAATGTACCAAGAGATGCACTGCTCAATTTACAGGATAGTCTGGAAGATGTTTCAATATGCAATTCCTACATCTTTAATCCTGATGGTCTAGAACTTTTTCAGATTTATACCTGAGTGAAATACAAAGTTTTGAGACAATTTTTCATCTCTTTTTCAGTGGCTGCATAGTAACAGCTTGAAAATGGTACAAGATAGATGCTCCAAATGGCAAATAAAATGAATAGAGCATGGAGATGGGTGTTCTAAGAGAGAACAAGATACTTTGTGTCACACTGCATAGTCAGAGCAGTAGACATACTTTAAATAATATATTAATTTCACATAATATTATAAATCACTCATGAACATTAAAACTGACAAAAAATCTACCACACTATATCCTCTCAAATGGAATTGCAGATTAATGAAACATTACTGTCAATGACAGCAAAACTATAATAACTGATAAGGTTAGCAGGAGAGACAGTCTCCTGCACTCTCCCAAATCTGTGTTAGGGCACGTAGCTTTCCTCTATAGGACACCACTGATTCTTTACAGATACTTGGGAATGCTTCAGATACATCCACTTGGGAATAGAAAGAAAGGCTGTAACACTTCCCCCCATATGCTTTAAAAGAACGTCTTCAGCCCTTCCCTTCATCATGAGATCAGGAGGCAAAACAGAGATGTATTTCTCTTAGATGTTGTTAGGGACAAGACATTGTTGTAACATACAGTGCTGGAAAAAAAAAAAAAGAACCACGGCTGAGAAAGCCCATCTACAGCCATCAAACTGAAATTCAATCATCTTCAGCTTTCCTTAAAGATGTATATTTAAAATATTCCACACAGGCCCTAACAGGAGTTCTCAGTGAACTCTTCTAATCCCTCTTTTCCAATCACGCTGCTCAAATGCACCCCAGCCTGTATAGGCAAGCAATCCTGGCCTCTTCTAAATGCCACAGCTCAGTCAGGGAATTGTTCTCCTCAGGAGAATCTTGTAGAGTATCTATTTCCAGGCTAGGTTGTCCATTAGGGTTCTTTGATGCACTTCTGGCTCTGGCACATGGACTGACTGGAAAGCTCAGACATCTTCATTACGCACTGGCACTCACTGATCTGCATAATGTTCCCTTTCTCCTTTCCTTTTATACACAATATATATAAAAAAATAAAAGATTAAGTGCTGAGCAAATATTTGCAGTGGACCAAGTCCTAACTGCACCACAGATTTCCTTGTCCAGAAATATGACAGAGATGACAAAGTGGCCATTTTTCTGTCAAATAAATTTATATCAACACTTTAAAGCCACAGGACTTTGCATGATTCACCTTACAAAGAAGAATCACTGCTGACATAGAAGTATTATACCAAACTCACAGGCCATGCTGCTAAAATACAAATTAGCAGAGTTAACATTTAGAAAGTACAAAACTGGCTATTCCTGAAGCTTAATATGGGCATTTGCAGATGCTTCTCAATTAGTGGCTGATGACAGGGACAACGAATTCAATCTTAGGATGGGAGGGTGTGTGTGGGGGATGGTTTGCCAGCCTGCCCAGCTGCAATATCCCCTAACAGCCTTGAAGGAATGGTAATTGTGAACTGAAACAGCATCTGCTTAACTGTCATCCTTGCCTCAGGACTGGAACTTTTTGTTTGTTGTGAAGATCATGAGAAACACTACATGGAGCATGAAGATGAAAACAGAGCAAGACTAAAAACTTTAAATACAACCACCAAGACACAGCTGTCCTTACTGCTAGTGAACTCAGGGAAATATAAATGCCAAAATATATTTGACATTCATGATATAATTTGGTATGGGAACATACAACACTGAGTCAACTTCAAAAGTCTATTTAAAAATATTTTTCATTATTATTACTATAGAGGACAGATTATTACAGATGATTCAGCAAGAAGCAATTAAGTTTCACTGCTAGGCAGTAAAGCCAAATCTAACTAGAACTGGTAAAATCTTCTCTTTTCTTCCTGAGAAGAATGGGCCAATTAGTTCAGCTGCCTTGACCAGAACAGCATATGGCAGTCAATCACGCTGAGACTCTGGGCTTTGCCTTAAATGTACAGCTGAGCATCCCTGGGTTTGGAACAGGAGCTGCTGTCCATACTGCAAGAAAGACTACACTGTATGGAGGTAATTTACCTCACAGGGAATTGAAGACCTTGCATTAATTTGATTAGTTATTTGAGTGATGCTATAAGGTTTAATTAACGTTTTCAAAACACCTTGAGAATATAAAATGCAATATAGGTGCTGCTGTTGCTATTTGTCAGTTGTTCTCTGCCTCAGGATGTCTCTGGAAAGACTGGAGTCCTGTTGTGTTTGGGAGGAACAGCAAATGCTATAGATTCCCTCCTGTATAATTTGTACCTTAGGAAAAAAAAAATAAAAGAAAAAGAAGAAATGTTTGGCAGAAATCTGCAGGACATGTGCGGATGGAGTTAAAATACTTCCATAGAAACTCCACAGCTTCATAAACTGAACTAACTGAACTGCCTAAAAAATAAGAGCTTCAAACTATCAGTAAGTACGGAAATTTCTTAGTTTACAATAGGATCAGCTCTGCCTGCAAAGATCTCTGTAGAACAATTACAGACCAGAGACACTAATACTTTACACTTCTGTGCCAGACTTGTAATTGCAATCATATATATTCACATTCCTTGAAACACATATGCAGTAGTGTATGCAATAAAGTAAAAATCCTAATATTAAAAATAAGCTCAAGATGATGCCACGGTGCTTAAGCCATATTTTTCTGTTTTGAAACACAAGAAAATATAACACTGCCCATGACATTTGTATAAAAATTAATGGAAGAGAAAAGTGGATTTATAAGCCTTGAAATGTATTATTCTTTTCTTTGCCTTCTGTTGCAGATTAATTACTTTAATTTTTTCCATCAATAATTTTCTGATTTCCAGCTCTGTTACATTCAGTTTTAAACAAAGGATAAATATTTTCGGAAGGTCAGTGGTCTTCTGATCTCAATATCATTCAGGTACAAATAAATTAAGTAAACCTCCTTCTTCAACCACTGGCCACACACTGAATGGAATTTTTTGCTACTAACTATTTCCCTATGTCACATAACACACCAAGAAAATCTGAAGTTGCTGCTACTTGCATTTTTTAGTTATGGATAAACTTTGTGTAATACAATAATCTTCTAGGATGTATATAGGAAAATAATACCAATCAATCAAATTATGGCCATTTTTTTGGAACAGCCATTTATTCCCAGAAAACGAAAGATTCTGAGATGAGTCCATTGTCTTCGGAGGAAATCAGTTTTACTAAAGTTAGTTAGGAGCATCTGCATGTTAAAAGAAAGGCAGCAAAATAGGTTTTGTTAAAAAATTATCTTTGAACACTAAAATTTTGAGCACCAGTTTGGAGTCTGTGGATAAACTAGGCAAGGTTTTCTGTGGGAATACCATCACAGCCCAATTCTCACTTTCCCTTGTTACTGTATTTTCGTCACTCTGATTTGTACTATCAAAAATGGCAGTTGAAAAAATAACAAATACAACTCATTTTTTAGTCAAGTGCAGGTGTTTTAGGTGGAAAGGGCTGGCAGCGGAGCAAAATTATAGTAAACAGGAGGAAAGGAATGATCAGGTGCCTGAGTGGTGGAAAAAAAATCACTTTGGAAATTACAGAACCTTTGGTCCCTACTGCAAACCCTGCACACTGCTGTGGTTCACAAGCCAGAAAATACAAACAGCATGAAGTTCTTGCATCAGTGAAATCAGTTTATGTTACATAAATATTATACTGATTTAAGAGAAACCCCCAAGGGAAACACAGCAAAGGAAAACAGGGAGTTGAGGTTGGCAAATGTACAATAATTTGGACATTTAGATACTAAACTCTTAACAAAGTGTCTGTTGCTGTATTACAACTACTATAATTAAAAAGGCAAAATTAGAAGCATACATGTGTGTCTATCACATTCAAAAGCCATAAAATATCACGAAGGATAGAGCAGTCCTTCACAGGACCAGAAAAAGATGTGCCTCTGGGATACGAGTGCTCCCTGGACCCGTCCCGACGAGTCACCACTGCCACACAGTAGAAATCTGCCGTGTTCAACACTTCATCACCTTGCTAGAAAAACAATTCAATTCAGCAAACTCCCAAATTCACTCAAGGCACCTGCTCTCAAAGCCCTTGCTACAGCTCAGTGAAAAGTGCTGACTGAGCTGTTTCATAGTAAATATTAGGTATAGCAGAACTCTCCTCCCAAACTGAGACTTTTAGGAGCAAGAGGATTCTACAGCCTCATAGCTCTGACACAGAATCACCCATAACTCACAGATAACAAAATACCATCAGAGGGCACAGAGGTTATTGCCATCAGCAGCTCCCTATAGAATTGTAAATCATTTGAGCAAACCTTATCCTTTCCTGAGAACTTCAGGCTGAAATCACTGTATATCCAGGATCCCAGTGTCTTGCACAATGTATGAAGACCGTACCTTTATCTTCTTCATTTAACCTTGCTTCACAAATGAGTGAACCCTGAACAGGATGCTCTTTCCAGAAAAAACCAAGAAAGATACCTCAAAAGCACTGGTAATTTGTCTTATGGGAAGTTTAAACCTTTGGGGTACCAGTTTGCCAACCATCTGATAAGCCATGTGGATTAACTGTGAAACACACCGTGAGCTGAAATTCAGTGAGATATGATATGGGAAAAGGCAGTGAAATTCAATGGCATATTATTTTTACAAGCAGCTGCAAGTCCAGGCCTTTGTCCAATACACAGGTTATGTTATCTCTTCCACTGAACCTCTTTCAGATTAAATTCACTTTCAACTTCATTGTATGTGTTTTCAGTAACACGGCAACAGGTCACCTTCCAAAACACTGCAGCATCTGCAATCTAGTGTTTCTGTGAAGTCCCAGTGCCTCTGGAATTAAAAAATTTCCCTTATGAAAGAACACGGGAAATGTAATTCAGAGGTTGCTGCTGAGATCAGAAACATTTTGCTTAACAAAATGTACCCATCCCATTGGAAAGAAAAAAAAAAAGCCAAAGCAAGCAGTATAATTACTAATCACACAACACATGTTGAAATGAGTCAACCTTACCTCTTGGGCCCAAATATTTTTTAGTAAGAGGATACTGTGAATGCTCAGTTGCAACATATGTTTACTCTTTGACTGTGTAAACCTCAGATATTATAAACAAAATGTTATTTTGATGCACAGCTCATCTGAGTCTTGGTACATCATGCTCAGTAAACATTTTTTAAAGATTTTATAATATCCTGAAGTCTCAGTACTTAAATGAATATTACTTGTTTTGAACTGAAGTAACAATGCTTCTTTGGGATGAAAAAAAGAGGTTGGAGATGAAAAAAGGCTATTAGCCACTGCTCTGGATTTGTGTCAACACCTGAAAGTCCTTCCTGTGGATTTTAAAGTGTTCAGCCCAGCTGAGTTGTAGATGTCCCAAACAATGAATTTTCTATGCTTCATTCCAAACACTAGTCTAGCTCTTCACATATTACCAATTTCTGCAACATATTGAAGTTATACTTTCCCTACTGTACTTTCATATCCTTATTGTTAGCGCTGCTAAAATTTCCATGGATACCCTTCACACACCTATGTCGTGTTGCAAACCACTGTTGTCTTTCACCTTCAAGCCCTTTTCTTTCAGCTAAAGTTTACATCTCTGTCTGAAGTTGATCCAATTCAAGTGCTTCCCATTGGACCGAAATGATACTGTGTGAAGGACTGCAATTACTTAGGATAAACTAGCTGGCTTCCCATATAATTTATCATGTTGCTCTTTTCCACTGAGGATACAGCCTCTTCAAGCATTTCAAGACTTCTTGCTGTGTTTGTGTACACTTGTACATGTGCAGAAATGACCACAGATCATTTTCCCAGCTCTTGGCAAGAAGAGCTGTGGAAGCAGCACCTCCGGGAGACACTTGCTTTTCACATGGTCACAGTTTTGAAAAACACCCTTCACCTCTCTAAGATCCTCAAACTTGCCTTGTATTACAGAGACCCCACAGAGTTTGTCTTCAGCATTTATATTTGGATTTATTACTTCCCTGGAAAACCATATTCATCATTTCTGTCAGAATTATCTGAGCCTTCTTTAAACACAGGCAGGACAATAAAACCAAGTTTCTAATAAGGCAAAGAGTTTTGTTCTTGACTGAAAAATGGAAAACGCATTTACAAAAGAGAAACACATCAAGAAAATACAGATGACAGACCCGACATTTAGAGTACTTCTGTTTTCCACCTTTTATTGAGTTTTTCAGTTGTAGGTGTGGCAGGATGTTTCAAACCTAGAATTATTTTCAGGGGTTTTTTTAACCTATTATTTGTTCCCCTCTTCTACTTCCCTGTCTGCTAAACAGATTCTTTCTCTCCCCCAAACTCGCCCTGTCATTTATAGCATCAGCACAATTTCACAAGAAAATGTGTGAACCGTATATTTTTCCTCTTAAAATTCAAAGTTTTTAGGTAAATGACCTACTAGTAGTTAGGAAAATGAGTTTGCAATCTTGATTCATCTGTAGCAGAGATATCAACAAAAATTTCTTGGAGTATGACTATAGGTGAGCCTTTTGTGGGGGGGATCCTCTGCAGACCACTAGCTTTATGCCAGATACTACCAGTTTTATGGGTTTCAGTTTCTATCCACACAAAATGAAGAAGTTCATTTTATATGCAGTGCATGGCTTTGAACTGCACTCCCATTCACCAGGTGGCATTTCTAGAAATCACAAGATAGAACTGCAGGAGTCATGTTTAAGAAAATATATGGTAGACAAGCCTCTAAACGTTCTACTTCACAGTTATGCAAAGTCATCTGCAGACTAATGATACGATGAGGTTAGGTTGCTGATGAAAATGAAGTTATATTAGTTAGGGCTTTTCTGGCTGATACTTTTTGCTTTGCTGATCCACCACCGTTGCTTTGTGTTGATGCGTATTTTTAACACCACAATCAGGGAATTAATTCCTTCTCTGAAAGGGAATCTGGGCTAATGTCACTTTGAGTCAGTAGCTGATACCTCAAAGAGAGGCAAGGAGTCCTCAACAAAAGCTCTTTGTTCATTTGTGGGAAGTGTTATGTGAAGGTAAAATTTAACACAGAATAAAAGCTACTGACCTGCTGGTGTGCTGCTTGGACCAAAAATGGAATTCCCTCTATATGTGTTTATTCTTCTTCTACATTTTCCTTTCCTGCCTATGACAGGCAGTGGCTTTGAAGGTTGGCACACTTGCACATAAAGGCAAACAGTAAGCCACTACCAACAGATGGTAGGAAAGTAAAGCTGAGTTCGGAAAGGAAGGGGGAACGCTACAGGAATATGATTTTATAAACTCTATTAATTAAAAGATATCATGTAACCACAGCTATGGTCAAACACAGACTGTGGAACCCATGTTGAAACAGATGAGTAGAAAGAGTCTCACCTACACAAGACCTGACTGGCCCAATTCTTACTCAAGTCTGTGCAATTTCAAGATGGTCCAGAAAAGGAAAAAAATCACATCTTTCCTTGCTCACATGAGCAGGTGTTCGGCCTATGCTGTCCATTTAAGAATTTTTCCACAAAAAATGCTGTTGCATCCACAAATGTTTCCTTATAGAAATGCTGAATGTGTTTTTAAGATTGCTAACCTATTTGTCTCAATAATATTTAGTGGCAGTGAACTCTGCAAATTGATTTAATCCTTCACGATAAAAGTTCTTCATTTCCTGTTGACTGCTTAGAATCTGGTGCTTTTCAGTTCCACTGAGTGTCCCTTTTTATCTCAAATTACAAATGAGGTAAATTGGAACTGCCTTTCAAGGGACTGTTTGGGAAGGAAGGTGCAGGAGGAATTATTTGTTTTTTATATATCTCATGAGAATTTATGCTGACCTTCCCCTTTCCAACCAGAATAATTTCTTCTTAAATGGATCCCCTGCCCCAGACAGCTCCATGTTGTTAAGCACTTATATGTGCCCTAGACTTTGGCTGAGTAAAAGAATAAGGAAGATCTTAGTTTCAGCCTAAACTAGGCTATTTCATTTGCAATGGGTTTAGTCCTATATTTTCCACACAAACAGTAACTGAAACTGTCAGTCAATAAATAAAATAAAAGAGCTCTAAGATTAACACCTGATAACGTGAAAGGCACAAGACTGCAAAGAAACTTTGCTCCCGTAGCTCTCCAAAGACCTTGTGACATACAATTAGAATAACAGAGACTACTTTTTGAACAAGAATCTGAACATGAGGGGAATGCGATGATGTTTCAGCTCCATGTAGCTGTAGTATCTGCAAATAGAACGGAAGATTAAACAGGAAAAAAAACAACCCTATCTAACAAAGCAGTTATTCTACTGAGGCCTTCAGGTGACATTTTAAACCACCAGTGACCATGGACTATCCAAAGGAAATAAAAGATAAAAAAACCTATAACAAGCTTGTTGTTCCATTGAAGGGTTCTGGAGATATCATCAAGCTTTGCTGGCAACAAAAAAGAACCAACAAAGTGAAAGATAAGACTGATGTACCTGCATAACAAGTCTGCTTTTCCACTGAGAAATTTCGGTGATACTATAAACCAGGAAAACTGAGTTAGGGTAGCTTGCAGTTACAACAGGATCCCACATTATGTCAGTACAATTCTTTCACTGGACTGCATTTTTAATACAGAGTAACTGGAACAATTAAACAATTTTTTTTTTGGTTGTTTTTGTTGTTGTTTAAAAAGTGCAATGGAAGGTTTATTTTGTAAGTTGCCTATCGTGTTTCTAAATTAGAAACTGAAAGCGGAGTGAACCGCAAGGGTGAAGCACAATTAAGCAGCCCAGTTGAACTACCAGTTTTAGTAACAAACCTGGCTTTTACTCACTCTCCCACTGGTGTGGGCCTCAAAGGTTTATGATGAAACAAGGCTACAGTAAGGCAGCTCCAAAGGAGAGGAAGAAAAAGCTGGAGTTACCCCTTTGCCTATGAGGACTAATAAAAGCTGCCTCAAACTATTGAATGAAACTGGAACCCAAGCAGTACCCGAAATGGATGCTAACAGCAGGGAGGGGAGGGAAAACCCAACCAAGAAAGTGCAGAACAGCAAACTTTCTTTCAGGAATGAGAAGGAGAAGAGAAGGAATAAAGCAAATCTTCTTCCCACTGAAGAGGCAGATTATTGCTGCTGATGGCCAAACATGGAAGTGCCAAGCAACAATGACTGAAAGCAGTGATCAAACTGCTCAGTTTTTGCATTTCTAAAGGTTTTTGTATTATATCCACTCAGGCATCAATCACAACGTTATTAAACCACGAAAGAGATGTCAGATCAATGGCTGTATCGGAAACATTTTGAATGACAGGCTGATGATGGAACAATTCCAGCCTCCATACATTATTAAACACATACTAATGCTGCTCTTTCAGTGCTGCCCTTACAGACTCGCACACTCTATTCTCCCTCTACAGTACCTTTTTTTAATAGCAGACCTAATTGTAGATGAATATTACATAAGAAAAACAAGACTTACTATAATAAATAATAATAAACTAGTAAAAAAAAAAAATCAAGCTTTAAACCCCTTGTCTGTCTTCACATTATGCCTTCTGGCATTAAAATTTCATTTTAATACAATGGTAGGAGCTGAGACTGGGTTGTCAGCCTTAATCAGAATATTCAGAGCTATTGCTTTCTTGCTGTAATCTTGACATAATTTAAGCTTAGGTTTTCTTTATGTATTTGCCCATAGCTAGTACACCCATGTAAATGCTTTTTGCTCTTTTTGAGTGAAGAGGTATGTATGAAAAATACATATAAATATGGCAAAAATCATCCCTCTGGCAGATTGTCTGCTTAACTCCAGATTTCAAGCAGACTGGGGAAGTGATCAGAGCAGCACACGTGCCTCTCAATTCATCAGCAACAAAAACTGTATTTTCACCGGCAGAAATCAATTTGATTTTCATAAAGGCAAAAAAGAATTACGCTCTTGGTGGATGAAGCACAAAGCACAGTAACTGGGACATTCAAATGCTGTACCAATTTCTGTCACAACACAGAAATATAGGGTCAAGTTGCCATAGATGGCAGGTCTTTTACCTCCTCCAGTGCCCTATACCATCCTTTGGCATTGGAATCAAGGATAAATGAATTTGCAGCTTTTCCCTTGGCCTGGCATACTGATAGCCTTAGTGCATCCTCCTGATTAGGGAGTGCTTGCTATAGCAGAGACGTCTAATTTTATGCAGACAATTCAATAATAGATAAAAAATAAGAATGTTAAAAATATAATAAAATGAAATTAAATATGCATTCTCTGGGGGTTTGGATAAAAAGAAAACTTCTTGTCCCCATTCATGGCAAATGGTTTCCTAAATAAAATTATTTGTGTTTTGGGGGGAAGGCTTTACCTAGGGCAGGGGGAATGCAGCTGACTAGGAGTGAGTCTATAGGAAAACTACTTTGTTTTGACTGCTGAATTGGATGCTCCCAGCTGGAAGTGAGCAGACCTGCCAGCATTAAGCCTGCCCTGGGCTGGTGACCAAATAATCAGGTGGATGGAGGCAGCCGCCCCCTGGATTCCCAAGGGTTTTAATGTGTGCTTCAGGGCTGAGAGATCAAAACTCAAATCCACTTTTTGGAGTCAAGGCAGGAAATGGCAGAGGCTGCTGTTACTCAGGTCACTCGCCTCACCAAAGAGCTAAAGGGTGCTCCTCTGTGAAGGGAAATGGAATGGCTCCAGCCTGGACAGAGTATTTTAATCTTTTAAGTACCATCAAAAGGCAGAGTAATTCCCGTAAGATACGAAGCTGCATAGGCCCTTATGCTATTTCTCTAGCTCACTCACTAGAGAATAGATTTTCTGTTGAAGCAATGTTTTAGAAACCCAGTGTTCATCCTGAATTGGGCAAGTGTGGAAGTGGTTTTGAAGTCAACTCTCACTTAAGTGACCACAGGGGTCTGTTTCGGCTGAAAAATATGTTATGTTAATTAGAAAAATGCTTTGTCTGAGGAAGTGAACATATGAAAGCCTTCCAATAAAAACTGCTTTGCATACTGCAAGCTTTTAAATTAAACTGGGACAGAGTTACTGCCAACAGTGAGTAGAATTATTTGTGATTTTTTGTCTTGTTTGCCTAAAAAAATCTGGCTGGTTCCTTGAAAGATAGGTGGTGGCTCTTTATGGCACTCTGTTGCACAGTTTTAAGGACAAAATTGAAAAATATATTCATAATAGAAATGTATCATTTGTATCTTTTACCTCCCATAAAACCTGGTCCTGCTGAGGTACTCACAGTACCATGGCTTAGGCTTGGCACAATTCTTCATGCTTTATGCTCTCAATGCTCCTCTCTCTGGACCAAAACTCAGAATTCCAATTAAATGAAGCAAAAATCTCTCTAAATAAATCATATCTCTAAATAGCTTGTGTTCCTCACATTTTTTTTTTCTGTAACAGAATACATGCTGAAGAATGAATTTCATATCTGGATGGATACATCCAAGAAAACTGCTATTGGCAGCCCAAATCCTGATTTCTGATAGGAGGAATTCCCAACAGGAGGAAATCTCAATGACATCCATGATTACCCTGCTTGCATGAGTACTTTAACTGGATATGGTGCTGATGCTGTTTTTATCAAAGAGAAATCCTGTATGTGATAAAATAGGGTGTCATTTGAAATGTTTGAAAAGCCTATGGATATTGTAGCACTCATCAATCATTTACTCTTTCTCGCTCTTTAAGTTTTCTGTGCATGAGTTAGGAGTTTTACAGATAGTAAATATAAACCTGTATGGTATATCTCTGAATGTATTTCAAGAAATAATCACAGGGAATGCTGCGACCTTGAAAGATAAAACTGTGTAAAGAGCTAGGAAAAGAAAGGAAAGATTTCCTTTTGGTTGCAGTAACATGAGTTCAGGATCTCATTGTCACCCACTAGATGACCCATTGCCTCTCAGAGTCCTTTGCCTGACTCCCCAGATGGATTTGTTACTGTAAGCACTGTAATAGTGGTCTCAAGTAAGAAGAGCACATTAACTGGAATTTTCTATTTTGCATTAAGATTGCGATACAATGAGCGCAGAAGACAATGTCTATTAAGAGTTACGGAATTGAAAACGAAAGGCAGAGGAAAAAATTCATAGGAGCTGCCCAACAGCACAACCAGAAACCATTTTCCATTTCCCTGCCTTAATTTTTAAAAACGCTTTTGAATCACAATAATTACACATGCAGAAATTCTCACTAGTGCAAGTATTTCCTTCAATTTCATGACAGGAAAAATGCTGAGATTAAGTCTGCGATGTGATTCCTACTTCTTTGTATTGTTGAATGCATCATTTAAAATATCAGGAATAAATAATCAACCATCATATTTAAGTTTTGTGGTAAGAAGATACAGAAGCCTTAGATCTTTACAGAGTTTTTTTTTTAAAGAAGTGGGAAGAGACACTGGAGTTAGAATTAAATTCAACAGATAAGGAAGAAGGAGGTGAAGAGAAGAGGATCAAGAAGAGACCCAACACAGTGGGTTAAATAACTTTGTACATATGTAACTTTATTAATTACCTTATTCAATTAAAAAAAAAAGTTGGAAAACTGTGTTCCTATAGATTAATAGCAAGTAGAACAGCGGTGAAAAAAAGGGTAAGTGCATAACAGCGCATGTTATGTAATTACGTTTCATGTAGTTATTACATAAAGAGCACGTGTGCTAAAGATGTAGAAGTGTAATACGTATGCCTGTATTTTTGCAAAAATTTACATTACATGCAGTATGTACACATTCACATATCAAACCACCATATATTGTCTGTAGATGCTGTATTTTAAGAACTCTTCAGAGCACTTCAATGATTTTAATTAGGAGGGGGTTTTGCCTTTCTCTGACTCTGGGGGAGCTAACTGAATACGACCTACACAGCTTAAAAAGAAAATAATTGTTGAAATATGCATGTTTAAATATGATATACTGGAAATACAGCTGACCTTGACCAAAAATCACATTTCTAAGCCTGGAACAAAATACATATGGCTGGTTTGAAGTGAGTAGTGGATCCTACCACAAAGCCAGAACTCCTCCTCCCAGTGGTAGGAAACTTTCTAGACTGACAAGCAAACAACTTCCTATTAAAAAACAAATTGATAGGGCAGTACTTCCACAATTACATGAGAACTAGTACAGATAATTCCTCTTAAATACAGAACAGGTTTTGTTGACCTACCATTTTACTACTCATACTACTTTGTCGTTTCTGTTCTGTAATAACTAGTGCTGACTGTATGATGGTGAAGCACTGAAAAGCACTGAAAAGACTAGTAAATTACCTTAAGAAACTCAGTAAGCAATAGATGCTTTGCAATAGAGAAACAAATAATGATCTTACCGTTCCTGTTGTGCCCAAGGAAAGGTGGTTCATCTGTTGGGTCAGAGGTCCCATCATGCTTGCTGGCTGCATTGACATAGTGTGGTCCATTGTTGGTGTTATCACAGCACCCTAGAAACACATATTATTTACAGTCCAACCTCTCTCTTATTTAAAAAAAAAAAAAAAAGAAAAAAGGCATTCTCTAAATGAGTGAACCTGACTGAAAACTTGACATGAATCTTAAAAGAGACTAATATATCTGTCAGAAGAAATATGTTTTGTTCCTATTGACAACCAAGCTACACACATATATTATTTGTACTGCTAATGAGGCCATTTTATGTCAGCTCCAATTAAGTGTCATTTTTTACTTCATTGCTTCTGACAAACAAATGCATATGTTCTTTCTATGATGAATGCTACTGTACATTGCAAAATGCCTGTCATTTCCATTTTTGCATACCCTATACAGAATGATCTTACAGACAGAACACATATGTCCCCAGTTTTCTCTGGCTTCTAAAACCTTCAGTCTCAGAGCTCTATCTTCAGCCTATTATGGTAATTGTCTTGGATTTTTCCAGTCTCAATTAAGAACCCTTACTCACGATATTTTATAGCTGATTAAGTAAAACTAGCTATTGACAATGAGTTTCATAGTGACACCCATTTAAAACACATACAGAGTGTTTAAAAGCATTTTCCTTCTCTGCATGAAAAACAAAGACATTAATAACAAAGAGCATATGTACGAAAGCAATAACAAGACTTTGACCAGAAAATGAAACAAAAGACATGCCAGAGGAGCTTTGGAGAGAGAGCTTCTTTGCCATTCATATTCCTTGGTTTTTGCTCTCCCACTCCCCAAGGTCCCATGTTGGCAACAGCATGCCTTAGTGAAGTGCTGATTCTCTTCAGTTCTATGTTGTAAAATGCTATTTCCTGTGTTGGTTAAAGAAAGTCAGTCAGAAAGAGCGGTCTGCTCCTTTTCTTGCAGACAGTGAAATAAGGAGGTATTTCCAGCTATTTCTTCATATGAAATAATAAGTTTATTTTGCACGCATGTTTGCGTGCACACATCACAAACTTGCACAATCTCATTACATCTGCTACGAAGCGCGAAAAACGTCAACGAATGTATTTGTTCAAAAAAATTGGCTTTTTTTCCCTTTGAGAATACTGGAAAAATCCACCTATAAACAAACTTGTTTAACCAACCTGTAAAACAAACTTGTTTCAAAACCCACAGCACACCTGTTCTTACGTGTCTGTCTCACATTTACATAGAGCTGTTTCTGCCAAGGATCTGACTGGATGCTAAGGATTTCAAACTTCCAGTTGCAATTAAAAATAAATAAAAATACAAAATTCTGGGGAAGTACCAATTAAATTTTGCCTGCCCTTCCAGCAATATTTTTCCTACGCACATTCTATCCGAGAAGTATAGAGTCTGCAGTCCCTGCAAACTCATTCCTTGCATGCAGTGGGGTAAAAAGGAGGTAGGCTCATTTTGGTCAGTCCTTTTCGTAATACTCTCAAGCATATGAAATACATACACACTTGTTTTATGTCACAGAGTGGATTACATTTCTTGCATTGACAAGAGTCCCTAGAGAAATCTGACAAATTACAGAAGCTAGCCTCCACGGAGTATCTGTCATGATTCCAAATAAATGCTTAGAAAACAAGCCGATCAGTGTGCATGTATCAAACCTGCAACACTTGCCACTTTTGCCACTTTCTTGGCTATATTAATTTGCACTGGTTTACACAGATCAACTTATTGATTAACTCATTTAATGGACATCACAGTGAAGTCTTCCCTTTGGGTGAAAGACTCTAAATGCAAATCTGTGGGTCACATACCCATTCAGCCCACCCAGCAGTTCCTGCACAGGAGATTCAGTGCAAGAGTCTAGAGAAGAACCATGCACAAGGAAAATAATGTTCGTGTTTTGTTTTTGAAATAAGTGGCCTGGGATTCCATGCAGCCAGATGAGGTCCCAGGGTTTGTACTTCACCTGCAGTTTTCGGTTATGATAGGAAATTGTAAGCTCTATGCTCAGAGTGATCAGCATTTTTACTGTATGAAACCATAAGCGCTCAAACTAAATTTGTCAACTGATAAACAGTTCTCAGCTTGCTCTACAAGCAGTTTTCTCTTTTGGCTAAAAAATGGAGAATTGCCTCAGGGCTTTCCACGACAGACAAGCTAAGGTTCTACTTGTGATGTCAAGGAATGCGATTCTCTCCATCTTCTCCATATCCATGAGATCCTACTTTGAGAGATGTGTTCACCTCTGGGGGCCCCAGTATAATGAGAATGTTGAGACGGTCCAGAGGAGGGCCATGAAGATGATCAGAGGGCACCAGTGTATATAAGCATCTGAAGGGAGGGTGTCAAGAGCATGGAACCAGGCTCTTCTCAGTGGTGCCAAGCAATCAGGCAGGAGGCAATAGGCAGAGACCAATGCGTAGGAATTTCCTGAACATGAGGAAGAACTTTACTGTGCTGGTGACCCTGTACTGGAACAGGTTGCCCAGAGAGGGTGTGGAGCTTCCCTCCGGGAAGAGGGAAACTGGAGATTTTCAAGAACCCTCTGGACGCAATCCTGTGCAAAGGTGCTTATTGCAAAAGTATGGTTGGAGGAACTTGCTGTGATTACATATGTGACAGACTGATAACTATTACTGTGTATAAATTCAGGAACCTGGAAATTAAGGAGAAGCAGTGGTGAAGGAAGTCTTATGATTTAGCATAACAAATGCAAGTGCCAGACATACAGTGGAAAAATCTGAGAGCAAATGTCTTTCAGCGAATAAGTAAGCAAGACAGGTATTGCAAACAAACTATTAAAAAAAATATGGACTGGAGAGAAAAATACATTAAGGACAAAAAAATTGCTCAGAGACAGCAAACATATTATTTTCAAATTGGATATATATACATTCCTGTCCCAAAATATACACCATTTAATACGTTAGAAGAAGAAGTTGGGAAAACAAATCAAGTATTTGCAGCTTTCCTAAGACAGCTTAACATGTTTTAAGCTGACAGTTACCTAGAGCAGAGAATTACATGCATTTCCCAGATCATTAATTCACCAGTTCAGAATCTTCTTGAGACCACGTAGGAAAGAAATTATACTTAATTAGGGAAATATCGTCTGGTTGTTAGGGCGACATCCAGTCTCCAGACCATAATGTGTTTCATAATACATGCTGTCAAGTCCATTCATATTCAATTTATTTAGCTGTAGAAGACAAAAATGTCTTGCATCAGATGTTGCCATCATATTAAAAGTAATTTGATTCTTTTCAGCCCATAATATGTAATTGCTGATAAACATCCAGTTGTCTACTGGCAAAGGTTATATCAAACACATTGTTTCGTCTTCATCTATTTGGATGTCTGATTTTACTGAGTTCGTAAATGTATAGAAAGACATCTTAGCATTGCAAACTATTACTTAAGGCCTAGCTTCATTGCAAAAAATTGGTAGAAGAAATTACGATGAGGATTTTGCCACTGTCTTTGCCAAAAAAAAATAGTTGGACTGTCAATTATTTAGATCTGTCCTGCCTCAGTATGATTACTTTTTTTTTTTTTTTTTGTAATTCCCTCAAGAAACTGGTTACTATAATGACTTTTAAATTTGGCAAGATATTCTCGGCATATGATTTGTCATAAAATTGTGTCGATGCTATAGTGGATTTAAAAGAAATTAACAGGGCAAATGGTAAGGAATAATGATACAGACATTTGTTTTTGCAACATTTTGATAAACCTAAGATAAACTGACATACAGATTTGATATCCTCCTTACTTTATTTGATAGACCTTGCTGTTTCAGACTGCTTTAAGCTTTAGGAACGTACTTCCTATAAGAAAGTGAATGTATATATTTCAGAATATAGTCTATCACTTACAAAGAAAGAAGCCTGACTTTATTAACTATGAACACTGCACACCCCCCCTCTGTGGCAACAAACTCAAATTACAGGAAGGACACCAAAAACAGTTTATTATCTGAGATAAAAATCTTTACGTATTTGCCAACACCAAAAGGCATCAGCAGAAAAAGCCTATGTTGGTGCAAAGAGAGAAGCCACCTTTTGTTGTTGAAGGGTGGGAAAGTGACATCAAAAATAAAAACTTTATTAGGAATCTTTAGGAATGGAGAGTTCACTAGTTGAGGGATGCATTTAGGGGCCAGTGGGAGGATGGATTAGTTAGTCACAGCTTTCTACAATAATGAACTGCATTAAAGGCTTCTATTTTATTCCAGTGTTCTAATACTGATATTGGACTTAAGGGGAAAATACCAGCTGAATAAATAATTTTTAAAGCTTACAGTAAGCATCTGTTTATTTTACAGCTTACTTTTCCTTTATTTAAGAAGTTTTAACAAGTTAACCATAGTTACAAATTCTGCTTCATAAACACTGGCCAATGTAAAGCCAATAAACATTACAGCAGAAAACTTACTTTTCAAATTTGTTTACAGATATCTTGTGCAGACATATAAGCACCAGGCCATTCCATCTGAAAATTTATTACCCTGCTACCAAGTGAATGCCTTTATGTTATCGAGAACATGTTGTTTCTTGAGGTTTTATTAAACTGAGTGAAAGGATGACTTTCCTTATACTTATCAGACAGACACATCTATCAAGAATTAATATGAAAGAAATCAACATGCATGCTTTTTTGCAGACAAATATACTCTCTCTGCATACTGAACAAATGATGGCCATATTTTGATTTACTTTTCTGCCTAGTCTGACTTGTCCCATCTCCTTTGGTTGCCTCTTACACGCAGCAGAAAAAACCAGGTCCCCCTGTCGGAACTGCGAGCCTACTGAACCACTCCAAACTTATTGGTAGGTGGCCAAGATCCTAGGACTGCTGCAGGAAGATTAAAGGTAGCTTTGAAATCCTCTCTGTCCTCTATCATCGACTCTGCTGGGAATACTCGTTGATATTCTAAAACAAAGGAAAACTTATTTTCCCTTTCTCAATGAAAAGGCAGCAATTGCTGTGGCATTTGCCAGTTTATCAGAGATTAAATCATGATTTCAGTACGGCGAAGAAGATCAACAAACAACAGCAAAAAATGTATATTCTGCAAATCTTAGGATTTGGTTTCATTTAATTACACTTTTGATTTTAAAAGCTTACTAAAAATGTGGTAAAGTGAGCAAGAAGCCCAAACCCTCCACCAAATTAAAGCAACTTTCACTTTGGAATAGGCAAACCTGATACAGACCTTCATCAACGCTGAGCCCTGCTTCTGTACTGAGTACTAAACCACAAGTTCACATGGTAATATTTTGAATCTTGGGCATAAATTCAAATTCTTATCTGCCATCACCTTCATAACTTAGCTGAATCTCCTTGGAGCAATGGACATATTTGCTTTCCCTTTCTTATGTTCTTGCTGTATGTTTGTGAACTTCTTTCCTCGGCTGAAAGTATATGTCATAGGTCCAAGAGAGTTACTGCCCAGAAGTAACTGGTTTTAAAGGATTAAGAATCCAAATACAGTGTGGTAAATAAAGAACAAAGGTGACCCTTGTGTATTCTTCACCTTTCTTACAATGATAGCCAAGGTTTTTTGATGGTTTCTTTCCCACTCTCCTTCTTGCCTTGTATTTCCTGTCCGCTACTTTGAAATACAGCTTTTGATAATGTACAGATACTAGCCTACATGTACAAATGCAGATTAAAAGGATATAGGAATGGGAAAATCAAGATATAACGAAAACACAGTTGGTGCAATAGGAAGAGTTTTATATTAGTAACTGTGTGCACAAATAAAGCAATACCTGAAACTATATTGTACCAGTTAATAAATGTATTATAGCAGGACATATTGTCAGTAGTTTATGCTTCTACCAGAGTTGAAAAAAACCAGTAAATTTCACAGCAAATCTCTGTTAATCTAAAAGGACTTAACAAAAAATAATAACATTTCTGCTGCAAACAAAAAGTTGCCTGTGTCACTCCGTGCCTAAGGTGACTTTTGCATGGTGACTTGAATCTTTTCACCCAAAATAAGATCTCAAAAGAAAGGCCATTGAAGAAAATTACAATATTTATGAATATTTATAAAGGGAAAATATACCTGAATTCCTACAGGGACTCTGAAGCAGATTTTGTGAGCCCTGTGCTATACCTTTGCCCTTACTGTCTGGCCATGCAGGCTGGATCACAAGCCCATGTGTTTCTCTGTAGACTGAAAATCTGATGTTTTCATACCCTTCTTCAACTTATCCCAGAAATAAAATAAAACTACTGGTATTAAATGCATGAATAAATGGGAGTAGTTTAGCTGGGGCCTTCCACAGCAATTAGGGAATGACCTGTTGCAGTGGGGTATTCATTCCAGCAAGTACTGGAGAAGGCAGAGAGGCCATAGGCAGCTCTTGCTCCTTCATCTGACGTATTCTAGAAGGGAATGAGAAATCACATTTGCTTTTTTCCCTACTCTTCAGCTTGTAAGTGCACTTGGCTGTATGACGGCTTTATGTAGCCACTCCATGTATCAGTGCTTTTGTTCTGTCAAGAACAGCCAGCCACCACTAACAAAAGCATCCTCACAACTCTCAAATAAGGTTTAGCATCCCGAGAAGACAAAGAAGAAACACAAAGGTGGTGATTTGCCTGGAACATAACCACTGTAATACACAGATCAAATCTTCTCCTGCCCTTCCCACTATCAGATTTCACAAAAGAAATATCCAGATTTCAATCCATATCAAAATAAGCAATTCCATTCTGTTTATATTCTTATATATATATTCTGATGTGAATGAAATCCTTCCTCCACTGTCTCTCAGCAGCTGATGTGCCATCCTAGCAGATGGGAATCAGGAGTCTCTTTTCTGTGGAGTAGTTTTTCTTAATATCAGAATGGAGTTTCATCTATTAAAGTTAAATCCAAAAAATACTTCCCCTCAAACAGTTGTTGTACTGCCTCTCTTCTTGCCTATAACCAGGCATGAAAATTGACTTAATGGCACATCCTAGTTCTAACAAGGTGATAAATGGATATTATCAACCAGTACAATTAAAATACAAGCCAGCACCAATCTTTAGCCTAAATTTTCACTTCCTTGCCTTAGTGGGTTCAAATGAAACTTTCAAAAAGGATGCCATATTTGTATCCTCAAAAGTTTGATTTTACATATACATATAGACATGCACAAAATTGCACATGGGAAGACAAATTGTATTGCCAATTCTATCATACCCACTCAGGCCACAACATTTTTTCAGTATGTGGATAGGTTTTCTTTAATATTTGAAACTCTCAGTGCAGGATTTATTATGGCAAAGGTAACTAAAAGCAACAGTGACTGGTTTGTAAACTTCTTCATGAGCAACATTTAATGAGCGATGAGTACAAACTTCTGTTACTGGCTGAAAATGCTTACTGATTTTATTTCACTCAGGCAAACATGCTCCTAAGACAAGAAAAAGGCTTAACAGGAAGGCTTGCCTCCAGAGGCATGTGCTTTTATGTAGAGGTACAGAGAAGGTTGGAGGCATGAGGGCATGTAAGACGTGTTTAATGTGGTGGGACCTTGGCTCTCCCTGGGTTTTCCATGAAACGTGAGGCAGTCCCACCTATCTGTGTGCTCTATAAAGGCAGGACAACAGACGTGACCAAGTGTCTGACACACTGGGCTGTTCTCTGCTTTTCTGGTGAGATTCAGTACATAGGTCATTTGCCAGGCACAGAGAGTGCTTAACTGAGTTTGGGGAGGAAACGCCTGTGACATTTGTTCTTTGTGCACTTCTAGCCTCAAAACTGCAATGGCCAGTGACAGGGCAGCAGCTGTGATCCGTAACAGATGTGCTGTGTTTCGTTTCCTGCCCAAAACCTGGAGGGACTTGCACTGTGAGCTGTAATCTAGCAGCTGAGCTGGAGGAAAAGATTCACTCATTAGAAGGACAAACAATGACACTGGGTGACATCAGAAATTATGAAGAACTGGCTATCTACAAGAGAAAAAAACAAAACAAAAAACAAACAGAAAAACAGGCTGGTAATACAGCCCTATGTATTAAGGTTATATTAGAGGTAAAATGACAAAAACAACACCCTACACAATGAAGAAAATAGTATGGCTGTGCATGATGTTAACTCCACAACACTACGAAGACTTAACACAACCAGACTTAGATGGAAATATCTGAAATACCTTCAGCTTTCAAAAAAGTGAGGTGGTATCACTGAGAAGTTCCAAGGAGACATACTGATGGGCCAGGGTGGCAGAGACCAGAGTGCTCCTTTGTGAGATCCCAAATACTTGAGAGGACAATGGGAATAATGGTCAAGGAATGGGTAAGTATCAGGATGTTTCCCTGCAACTCTGAGATCAGAAAGACTCTTGTAAACCAGAAGTTATTAGTGATGGACAGTAAAAATAAGGCAGCTTCACACAGTTGCTCCTGGACTTCATGTCAGCCCTTCCAAGGTCAAGCCAAAGGCAACTCTTCAACATCAGAGTTAACTCCTAGGCTAGGCCCAAATCTAGACTGCACTCTCAGAGACATGCTGATGTAAGGGCTACCATGTAATCCAAGTATGCAGCTGCATGGGGTGGGTAGAAAGCCACCTTAAGATGCTGAGGTTAATGTCGTTGCATCACTCTTGAACTCGGCTACAAACACACAAGCACTGCCATCTGCTTCCTATGTCTCAACTCCTTGTTGTGCAGCTCCTGCACAAAGGAAGATTAAAGGTATGGAGGGTCTAAAAATTATGTCCTTTCCTTGCTCATCCCCTTTTTCAAATTTAAAATTTCTGGAAAGGTGATGAGGACAAGTAGTATGCACATATTTTTCACAGGAATCCTTCTTAGGAATCCTATTAGGACAGACAGATAGTAGAAGATGCTATAAATGAAACCCTGGGTGAGTAAGGGCGTTTTTCTAAAGATATGCTTCTGTCCAATAATAGAGTTTAGACTTGAAGATGATAGACTGGATATCCCGTACTAAGTCACTGTTCATGTTACGTATCAATTCAGTTCTAGATCACAGTGATTCATACTAATCTTTAAAACTAGAAATGTGCCCTTATTAGAGAGGACAAATATAGAAATCTGTCTCTCTGTCATGTTCTGTTAGATTTGTAACCTGTAATGTTAAACAAAGCCCTTTCCCACACAGTAATGGAAAGAAAACTATTCCGGCCTGCCTTTCCTCTCATTTAAACCCCAAATTTTTCAGAGCCTACATGTTCTGGCCCAGATCCCAAATTGCATTTCATTTTCTGGCCTTGTAACTCCTTAGGGGAGGCTACGGATGAAATCCACTCCATTCTGTACTGGGATTTGTCCTCTGACTGGTTAAAACTGGCTACCTGGCAGTGTCAGCTTTGTCTTGTTTCGCTTTTTGCCAGACCTCAAATCCAAGACTGAGGCACATATTTTCAATAGTGCCTTCTTACCTTATATTCCATCATTAAAAGTAACATCACTGCGACTGGTGATGTCCAACAACCTTCCCGAGGGTTGGGAAAGGTAGGGGGCTGCATCCCCACAGGTTAGCTCAAAGGTGAAGAGCACCGATGAAACAGAGGGCAGAGCCTTTACAAATTCTAAGCAGGATTTTTTCCGACTCTAAAAACTCCAAACCAGTCGCTTCTTGGACTTGACTCTGTACAAGCAAACTGCCACCAACACCCGGCTTTTGCTGCACCTGGACAATCCACTCCACTTTGAATGATGCTCCCAATGACAGCATTGCAGTTTTTACATAGTTTTGCACAACTGATAATACAGGCACAATCTGGACAAACTGTGGCTGCAAAAGTGCCCCTACCTAAAACTTCTCTCTCAGATGGATGAGACCTCAAGAGGCCCGTAAAGCTGATGGCAGCAAAAACACAGAGCATGTCCTTCAAAGGCAACCGCATCTATATCAGTGAAGGTACAACTCATAAATATGAAATCAAGTTCAAGTCCTCAGCTATGTGTGACCAGTCAGAAAAAAAGGAGTCTAGAGAGGGTAAATAGATTTTTAAACTAAAAATCAGATATTTTCAATTCTCATTTACTTTAAGGTACTACAATTGAAACCAGTCTGCGTATTAGAGCAAACATTTAACATTTATAGGTCTCTCTTCTACCAAAGACCTCAAAGTGTATTAAATCCTGTGTCCTATATAGAGGACTCAGGAGACGATCTGTTATCAGGGTTCTGGGATGAGTTTGGATCTACATCTGAACTTTCCCAAGTCCATGAGCATTCAGACTGAGGAGTACATCTCGGGTCCTCACCATTGCAGGCCCAAAGAGAACAGGTGGTTTCAATTACACACACCAGTCCAAAGTGATCATGAAAAGGATACATTTTAACTATTGATTCATGCTGAGCAGTTTGAAATAAATAAGAGAAAATGGCTTACTTGAGTCTACTTTGCTCCACACTTCATTGTCTTTTAAAAGCAAATGAAAATATTGAGGAAAAGCAATTCAAAAGCAACCCCTGTGAGTAAACATTCAGTGTGAAAATGGTTCATCTAGTCTAAGAAGTAGACATGAAAAGTTAAAAGAGATGCAGATTTTGGCTATTATTAAGCTAAAAAGAAGAGAAAGTAAGTGATCCAGCAAGGATTACTTACTTTCTTTTTAATATATCTTTACTGATTAAGAATGACTAAATTGATATATTTTCCCTTTTGTTTTCTGTCCAGATAAAATCACTCTTGGGCAGAAATCTTCCTTATAAAGTTTCAGCCTGGAGCACATTTTTACAGCTGAGTTATTATCCTTAAAATACGAGTTCATACTGGAAATGCTGGCAGCCCTCTGAACTATTGTATAGCAGTGAGCACAGCTGTAACATGTTAAATATGCTGAAAGTACACGGAGGGAACAGAGTGGCTCAGGGGCCTGGTAATAGAATAGGGAGTCTCAGAGTTGGGTCACCAGGTTTGGTCATTGCTGGGACTTAAAGTTGTTATCATGCAACAGCTGCTCAGTTATGTTCCGGTATCAGCTACCCACAGAGAAAGCCTCCACCACAGAAATCCATCAATGGGACTGGTGACGTCCAACAGCCTTCCCAAGGGTTGGGAAAGGTAGGGGGCTGCATTCCCACAGGTGAGCTCAAAGGTGAAGAGCACCTACGACACAGAGGGGAGAGACTTGCGTGGTCCTTGTCCCACACACTGCCCAGTCTACAGAGGGTGTTTGTCATTAGCCTGCGGCTACTGGGTCATTTCAGGGCACTCAATTTTATCAGAAGGATGGTAACCACCAAAGACTGTTCCTTTCTCCACATTAGTGGATAGACCATATCCATCCCATCACACTACCAGTTTCAAAGGAATTGCCAAAGCAACATGGGCAAATGAAGTCAAAGTCTGCTGCTTCAGTTTTCTCTAAATGAATTTATTGAAGTAAATCAGGTAAGTCTCTCTGGTTTACACTTATCCATACACGCTGTGATAATCTCTATAAAAAGCTTTGATTTATTATAGCTTTTTTTTTGTACACCACCATTTCCTACCAGCCACTGTGTACTAGTCCGTATGAATGCACAGCAAGCAGTCAGATCCTGACATACGACAAAGGGGTTCTTTACTTTGTGGTTTTGTGGTTTCCACACACCGTCTCATTTGCAGAAGTTTAGGTTGAAATAAAAGATTTTTTTTGGGCAGCTTTCCTGAATTTCTTTCAGCTATTCGAGTATTGTGGAGGTGTTCAGTTTTCTCCGGAAAAAAAATCTTTATGTTTATTTTCTCTGGCTTCCAAAAATCAAACCACCATTGTGGTCAACAGTAATTTCAGAGGTTCTACGAATGAGCCAAGAAAGAGCAGTTCAAGTTATTTCAAAGTCATTTTCTAAACCCTACCTGAAGTAAATTCTTCAGGCTACAAAGCAGCTGATGGGAACTGCCTGCGACCAAATGCCGCTCCAAAAATGTCTCAGACAACAGAGCGCACCTTGCTCTGTAGCCAGAGAGGAATAAGGTAGTAGGTCACTACTGTGGTAAATGTACCAGAGTGAGTCTTTGACTCAAACAGGATGATCACCCTTCTGTGAAGCACTGATCAGGCAGCTGAGTCTGCCACGAGTTCAGTAAGATTTCTTTTAAATGATGATAAGAAGATCTCTATGCTTTGGAGGAATAAATCGTAGAGCAAGCTAGAGAAAAAAAGGCCAGCTGGATGGTATACACATATTGCTGAGATGAACAGTAAATTATTTGGAAAAAAAAGTCTGAGGGAGAATAAAACATCCTGTGAATCCAGGTCACACTTGGCACATAATTATGACCAAAAGAATAAAAAAATTGGAGCTGTCAAAAAACAATGTTTCCACTATACATCAAAACGACATGTCGTTTCAGAATTTATCTAAATTTGAAGGGGAAAAAAAAAAAGCTTAAAATCAGTTCAATAACCCAGAAATGAAAAGAGTGAGATTATAGATATTTTGTCTTTGTTCTTCTTCTCACCCTCTCCCCACTCCCTAAGTCCTCTCTGGGAGTGGAGTCAAAACAACACTTTCACAACTTTTTCCATGTCACTACCCTCTCCCTCTGCACATTTTCACTTGAAGACAAGTTTTGGAGCTATTATTTGATTCTGCCCACAAAGCCAAATTTTATTATCCACAGAGTATTATATATGTAATAGTCTTGTCAGTCCTAGCCAGAGGCAAAGGGTAGCCTCAGAGGTAAAGGAAACAAGAAACAACCAAAGGAAGATAGATAGGAATGAGATGATAGGCAAATGGCTAATACTCCCATCTTTTGTTGAGAGCTGTGTGGATAGAAAAATAGTGCTCTAATTAATTCCAGAGTGACAGGGACTCGAGGGCTGGGTTCTGTGCACTGCATGCTTGTGAATCTTCATTATATGTGAAACCCCTTCCTCCAAAAACCAAACAAACCCTTGTTTTGTCTTTGACATCAAAAGATGCATCATAACTAACAGCAGATGTTCCGATAAACTCCAGTAGAGACCAACCTCTTGGCAGCCACATTTCTGTTCTGCAGTGACTTTTCTACGCATACAGAAAACCCACTTGTGGGACTGAAAAGTACATGAAATGGTTTTCTGGTAGTATTTCTTGTGGTATTTTCTGTTACTATCGAGGAACTGCAGCATCATGAAGGACTGTCTTCTGGTGTTTCAGTTCAGTGTCACTGCAAACGACTGTGAATGCAGGGAAGTAATGCAGAAGTGCATAGCTTGAAGCATAAAATGGGAACTAGATGAGGCAAAATTCTTAGCAGAAGCTGTTTGCAATTTCAATGGTTCTAACTTCCATACTCCAACAATCATGTTAACATACAGATCTTAGTGAATTTGAAAAATTTGGCTTGAAATCCTGGCCCTGCTGAAATTAATTACAGTTTCATCATCAACTTGAATGCTACCAGTATTTCACATTGTTTTAATCCTCTGAGACAGATGCCAAACTGTACATTACTATGCAGGTATCCAAAAGACTTTTATACCACAGACAGATCTTCATTAATTAATTATCTCTTGCAGAGATGATTCTGCTCTTGTTTTCAGATTCAGATTGTAATTCAGTGATTTTGGTGTTTTTTCAGTTATCCAATTGTAAATTCTGTGGCCCTGTGCTGCCTGCAGACTTGTTTAATCAAGAAACAAAATTTTATTTTCTGGCAAGACAGCCATCTTGTCTAGAAGCTGAATTAACTAATAAAGATAAGGACAACCAACCTTGGAACAGGAAAGAATCAAGTCTAATAACAACTTCCAGTTAGAAACTATCTAATAAATGCTTGTTACGCACACTGAGAGGAATCCTTAGGCTGAAATGTTGCCATAAATTATTCATATGGAAGTTTTGGACTGTAAACAAATTTATGAAGATAATGATCTCTTTGCAATTCATGAACAAAAGTGGAGGGAGGGGTCAATCCCCAGAATAAACCGCGATGTATAAAACCACCAGCTGGAGGCATAAAGTACTGATGCAGAGATTCACTGCAGAAATTGTAAAATAATCCCTGTGTTTTCTCCTTCCAGAAAGACAGCTTTGAAGAGCAACTGCAGAGCCAAATAATTTAGCATATCCTCGTTTGCTGTTCTTGACCAGAGCACTAATCACAAGTTAGAAATCAAAGCCTTTGGACTACAATGGGTGAATCAAATGAGAACTGTGCACAGCATCAGCCTGTGCCTGCTTAAAACTAACAGCAAGCAAGCGTGAAACCTTTGTCAATATAGACCACAAGGGGTTGTTGCAACTTTGGGAAACACTGATGTTCATTTCTGTTTGATGTACCAAACTGCTTTTCCTCAATTGAGGATTCATACTGACTGACTAGGTGGTTTAATAAGCTGAATGAATTTCACAATGGCAAAGTTTACTTCCAGTACATTTATTTAATGGCTGAGGGAACTGATGAAAGGGAAATAAAAATCTGATGAGGAGAAAAAAAATGAGTCTAGGATCTAGACTCCCCCAGGACAATTTCTTGTGCTTTGTATCCTCTGTACTGACAGACAACATATTTGCTTTCTAGCTAATTACCAACAAGACTAAAATTTTACATCTTTGATGTGTATGAGATCAAAGAACATTAGGAAATAAAAGTAAGATTAACATAATTGTCTTGCACAGCTATAATAAATTATGACTACATATACAATCAGACACCCCTCTCATCAGGAAGGCATAAACTAGAATCAATTGAACTATACAAGAATCTTGTTTAACTTTGTTTCCTCTGCAGCTTCTCACCTCTCCTGACACCCACTGCTGGATCCCAGATGGAAAGCCAGGAAAGAGGCCCTCTCCCAGTGGCCTATCTGACACCCATGAGGTCCACGGAAGCTCTTGTTTCAGTTGTTGAGCCTTGAAAAAACGTAGCAGCCTTGCGCAGACACAGCAGGCCACCAGCAGGGGCTGAACTAAAGGACTTCCAGGTCCAAAATCGCATATCCCTACCACATGCTCGATCTAAAGGATTAACTTCTATTTACTTTTTTTTTTTTTACTACTATTGTCTACCTAATGTGCCTACACAGACTGGGCACCAAACCTCTTTGGGAACATTTTGTGGTGGTGCAGCCTTTTCCTATTATGTATGTAGGACACAATTCTCATCCATCAAATCTGTGGGACAGTTAGCATGCTCAATTTAGGAAAAAAGAAAAAAAAAAGAGGGGAACCAATGTTTTGATGTATACCTGCATCTAATTCATCATTACCATGGCTGGAATAATGTGTAGGAGTGTTGCATTTTCTTTAAACAGTCCATGAGAATAGTGCTGTCCTATAATAACTGATAAACACCTGGCTTTGACTGATTTGTCTTCAGTCTTAATACACACAGTATGTTTGTTTACTCCATAAATATCTTAGTATTCCTGTTTCCTCACCAGCTCAACTGCGAGAAAAAAAAATCAAAGGCAGCCAAAAGTAACTGCCTTGTAAGAGTAAAATGGGGTGGGAATGTTTGGATCGCACTGGCTCATTAAGGTGACGTGAAAGGTCTACTTCTGGCTAGGAGCTGTGAGCTACTCCTTCAAGCAAAAGCATTTTGAAGGTTTTATTTGTCATCAGGTGGCAGTGACAATGAAAAACGTCTATTGCACTTCAAGACAGCTGGTAATAAAGCAGCGCAGGGAACGACTGACAGAATAACAGTTACTATACCACTGTAGCTTCTAAGTTTTTACAGCCACTCAGCTGGAGTTATACCATTGTATTAAAAGTGGTTTAGGGTATAAAAAACATTTGGTACAGAGGGGTTCTCTCCCTCCCCACTGCTGTATGAGGAATCGGTGCAACAAAATTTGGGAAAAGCGGGTCTTTTGCTTAATTGAATTTAGGTATTTTTAATGTGTAGTTTTGCTTTAGTTCACACAAGGGCAAGCCTGAAAATGTTTCTGACAACTGCCTCATTCAGCACCCTTGAAAGCAGCTCCCAACAAATCTCAGTCTTCAAAGGCATATTGTTTTTGTTTGTTCTCATTGTAACAGATGTTTTGTATCACGTACTTCAACGAACTAATTCATCTGCAGAGGGCCGCCTACTCTGGCTGGTGTGCATCCAGCTGTGGAAATAGCTCAAGTGTCATCTGTGACCACTTTCATTCCATTCTTCTGACCTCACAGGATCTCAGTGACCGCATCCAAGCCCATTAAAAATAAACAGACCTGAGAACATCCTTCTAAAAAATTTCCAGCGGAGGAGTAATGCTACTCTAGGCAGGAAGCCTTTCTGGAAAGAATGTAACTGATGCTGAAGGAAGATTCACTCAGCTCTGGAAGTCTCCTCCAAAACATGTTGCTTTTATCATACGAACTACCCAGTCAATATTAAGAGGCAACGTCATGTGTGATTTTGATGAAGCTGAGAGCTTCTGACTAACTCAGTGCCATATCAATTAGCCTGAGCACCAGACAATCAATCACCACTTCTGCTCTAAATGTACTGAGCTCCCATTAGAAGCTGCAAATACCGTGAGGCTACTTCATCTCAACACACGGAGCCCTTTTATATACTGTGGCTCTACTGTAATATATTTCTGAAGTAGAAACAAAATCAATCTGAATTGCTCCGGAGTGGAAGCATATCCCATTAACAGCTGTGCACCAAGATTAAAATGTATTAGTGGATAAAAAATAGTCTGCGGCTGTAAGAAGACAATTACTGCTTTCTTAAAAGTGACCAAATTAAACATCCAATAGCAATAAAGAATAGACTTTCTGAAAATGCCTTTAGAATCAGTTGGGAACACTTCATCACAAGCCAAAACATGCCTGGGATGGTGCAACCATTCCTTGATTAGCTTCCTTAGAAGCAGGAGCAACAAGCTGCTTTCTGAATTTGTTGAGAAGTCAACTGCAGTTTCCCACAGGAAATAAGCAGTTCCTGATAAGATGCTGATCATACACTTCAATATTGGGTCCACTGTGTTTGCTAATTACTTTCAAACCACTTAGTCAAGTCACCCATTAAGAGGAAATGATTCAATTGCAGATCCACTGAACTGAGAAACTAGGTGACCAAAACTCCTTGTGGAGCTAGAACTATCCACCTGTGTAAGAGGGCTCGCAATACGTCAAACCAAGTAGTTAATTTCGGTTTTGAGAAGCAACTATGGCTGTAGTTAATTAGACAGCTTGGAAGGATTTTTAATATTGTACAACACCAATTACTAGAATATTTCAGAAACATTTCAGAAGCCTTTGAAAACCTTCAGGAAAATGAGAACCTTGTATCAATCATCAGAACTGATTCATCACTTTCAGGAAGCTGCAGTCCAAGTCCCTTAAATCTGCAGAGAAAATTTTGAAACTTTCTGGCAACTGCCCTGTATTTTAGAGATGGTAATTCATCTTTTCACCTCAGATCAGGTGTATTTGCCATAAACTTACTATTTGGATATATCTAGGGGTCACCTACTTTAAGGTTCAGGCAGATCACGCAGAAGGCGTGAACAGCTGGCTGCGGCTTGTAACACTTTCTGAGTAGTTCCTAACCCAGAGGTCAGCAAAATGGACTCGCTCACAGCTAAAGAATTTCACATTAGTGTTCACTGACTTCACAGTAACTCATTAACAGGTGATACCCAGGGTAAAAATGGGTGCCTGACAGAAGACTCGTTTGGGATTTTAAGTCTTTGTCTGTCACACACTCTAGCCTTCTGCTGATTTGGCTGTTGCTTGGTTTGTTTGGCTTGGGCTTCCACTTTGGAGCATGTCAGAATGATAGATAGCATTCTTTGAAATAGAGAAAATACTTCTCAGAGGGAAATTACCACATTTGAGTAAAATAATTGTCCTTTAGCACATACAACATACAAAAGTAATGCCTGTGATGCTCCTATGACTTATACTGGATGTTGGAATTGCTAATGTCAAAGAGTTCTGTCCCTTGCATTTATCCACAAGAATTTTACCAGCACAAAAGAGTTAACATAACTTTTTATGCTGTGAGAAGCAGAACAAATATTGCAAAATGCCTGGTTACATATTGTCCCAGCTGGGCCAAGTAGATGAAAGCAAAGAGCAAAGCACGGTCTCATACTTCACTCAACACAACAGCACTCATGGCATGTTTCTACTTACTCCTTCACTTGTGTGTTGAACAAAATAATGAAAAGAAGCTCAAAGAGGATTCAAATACATTGCATATTGTGGAGGCAAGTGAATATCACCACAAACAGATCACTGCTAATCACCACAACCCACACTTTCAGAGCCATGACCTGTATCACTGATTTTTATCTGGAAGACAGATTTGAATGGCATGTAAAACTCTAGGAAGAGTAAAAAATGTACACATTTTGAATATTGTGAGAAATTTCTCTTCAATTATGGTATTTGAAACTTCTTCAGCTCTACTACAAGATGTTTATAATGTTTATAAAGTTCATGTGGCTTACACACACGTCCAATATTTTTTCTTTTTTCCTGAATGGATGCAGTTACACACATTGGTACATTTATGTTATCTCAGTGAAAACATCCATGGTTACTATCCATGAAGTATGAAGTCCACAATCTCAAAGACGTGCACATCGCCTGTGCAGGACAAGCAAAATGTTTTTCAGGGTTATAGCCAAACCAGAACTTTGTCACCCAAGGACAAATAATCTTGCTTTTCTACCCTGGAAAGTGGATGCAAAGCAAAGGAAAGGGTCAAACTAGTATGGAGTTCCCAGGACCTACTCCAGGTCCATGCTTTTAACATGAACACTGGCATGGATTGAAGCTATGTTTGCTGTGTGACTCCAAATCTGAGCTCTTCTCTTGGCAGCAGCAGTAACAGGACTCCCTTTCAAAGACCAGTTTCCCCCCCATCACCATGCTCTAACTAACTGCCTAAAATTGGCTTTATAGTCATCTCCTGGTAGAACCAACATGCCCAAGGTGTTGAATACCTGCGAAGATTTAGGTTGAAATGTTATAAAATTGGATATCAAGTGAAGGTTGAAGATGTGAGCAGGGTGTTACTGTCTGCAGAAAGCAGCATGAAACCAGGGGAATTGCACATGTCTTTCTCTTCAAATTTTTCTTATTCCTGTGCTGTTCCTGGGGGAAGACATGGCCTGTCACAGATGTAGCTGTCATGATGAGCGTCTTTGCTTGTTGCACTTGGAGCAGAGTTAGCGAGGGAGCTAATACAGCTTTGCTACTTCCACAGACACAAATCAGGGAGATGAGGTTCTGCATCTGCCTATCAGAAACACTCAAACAAATGCCTGCTCCTGACAACTGTCCACCCCTTTCTCTCCCTGAAGCAAGACCTGTGACAAGCACCAGGAAACAATCATTGCATCAAACACTTCATCCTCATTTAAAATAAGTACATCTAGAGCAATCTTCTCCTTTCCACAAGAAGGACAAGGCCTGCCAGCAGGAAGAAATGCCAGTGGTGGAATGCATACAACCATGCTTTTCCTGAAACACTGCTTGTTCTCCTGGATCACTGAACTCTGGGTTAGCCAGGAGCAGCAGTGGCAGTGCAGATGAACCAGCTTTAGAATGGTAGGTCTCTTCCCCTACCTGCCTACAGAAAATATCTTTTTAGCCACAACCCTGTCAGATGTGGGACATCTGTGAATGTGACACCCACCCTCTTGGTTAGAGGAAGGCAGTGGAGTAGTAGTTTCCAAAGCTGAAAGCAGGAGGTTTTTATCGATAGTGCTAAAGAGGAAGGCTATCAAGCTGGGAGCTGACACAGACTCACATCCTGTGTGGATTAGGCAAAGAGGGGGTGCATAATGATTTGCAGATTGCCGTACTGCAAAAGTACAAAGGCTGTTTGAGAGCAGGCTACGTGCTGTGTGAATCACACGCAGCCCTCTTGTCCCACCACAGAGATCAGTAGCAGGGTGTCAATCCTGTGATCCTCAGCTTGAAGTTGAAGTAATCATCCAAGTTACCTCAGAGTGAACCCCGCATGAGGACTCCACACTCTGTGAGTTTACAGCATTTTAGGAGGCAGAAGCAGACAGCCGATAATGAGGAACCCAATTGTCTTTCGGCTTTGGGATGTGCATGTATGGTTTGCCGTGCACAGAGAAAAGATCACTTCCACTCAGTTACTCACTTGGAAAAGCACAGTGGTGAAAGGCTACACCTGGGATTTGGGGTGGATGTTAGAGATGGGCTCTCCTGGGCAACACGACCTGCAGTGACATTACAAAACAGGTAGCTTATTTTAAAGGCACAGAATGGGAAAGGATGTCCAGCAGACATCCTTTAACAAGAGGCTGTAGTCAGTAACAAAAAATAACAAATTGCATTTAAACTGCGGTAAGAGGTAGTGAGACTTCAGCCCCTAATTTCCAACTGCTTGTTAACAATAGGCTATTTGGTAAGAGAACCTACCCGGCTGGAAGTGCATCTCTTTGGCAGGTAGTCCAAAGGTAGTGGTTTCACTAAATAACAACTTGTCACTCCTTCAAAATTCTTCAGATTCTGTTGATCTGTCACTGTGTTACACAACTCATTCTTCATCAATCCACTATGAAACAGCCAAAGAATGTTCAGTGTTTATGCTATTACATTTCACTATTTGTTTTCGCAGTCATGTAAGAAATGGCTTGAAACCGTGCTCTCAACAGCACTGCAGATACCACTGACTCACAACAAGAGGCTTTGTGGCAAACACTGCCGAATGCATGGACTTAATCCTAATTCACTCCGCTCTGAGAGGAAAACAAGGCCACAAGGTTACAACCTGAAAACTGTAATTAAGCAATTACTCCACTTCAGTGGGACTGAAATCAGTTTAGGAAAGATACAAATGTTTTGCCTCTGTACTGTAAAGTTTAGGTCAATATCATATTCTTTCTAAAGACATTTGTAATGAAAAGAAAGCATTTGACCCATGAGAGTAAAAAAATGAATGTCAAATACTGTTAGACCGGACTACATTCAATAATAAGCTACTACTTATGATATCTTGAATGTTTCCAGCTTCCAGGGTGTCAGATCACAGTGTGCATTTATACATTGATATAAAAAAAAAATTTTAGCACTGCCTCTGCAAAAATAATTTTAAAATAATTATGGTATTAAGATGTTTCAGCAGTTACAGTTGAGAAGGTGTTAATTATTCAGACACCTCAATAAGTATATCAGGAATGAACACAGAAGGGAGGAAAAAACCAAGGCAAGAAAATGCTACATTTGGAGGCCAGAAATAAGATTAGCTATAAATCTATCTGAGACTTTGCAAATGATATTCAAACACCTAACAAAAGGTTTCCTGCACAGACAAGTGAAAATCAAGGAGAGAACCCAGAGCTTGGCTCCCGATGCAGGGAGGATGAGGGACACATTAAAGATACTTCAGAAGCAGCCCCAGCAGAATAAGGACACTGTCTCAATTTCCTACATGAGCCACCAGACAGCAGAGGCAGCACTCAGAGAATGAGTGTTTGAGCAGAAAAATTAATACAGACAAAGGAGATGAAAAACCCAAAGAAGTCACTGAACTCAAGGTGAAATAGGGAACCAGGACTGGATCATCTCTGTTGCAGAGCTGGAACATATAAGCACAGGTCCAGTGGCCAGGACTAAAGGATATTAATGAAGATAGAACATAGATAAATCAAAGATAGATCTAGCTAACCTCATTTTTTAAAATAAAATGACCTATTTTCTCAACAAAGGACATGCAGCAGATCTAAGCTCTCTGAAGGTCAATAAAGTATTTCAGGCAGTGCTACAGCCAGAAATTACTAAACTTTGGGGATGATAAAGGATTAACTAAAGCGGAAATGATAACAGGTTGTGCTAAAAGACAGGCGATGCTGCTTCAGTGGGAGGGTCACTAAAATCTCCATCAGGATTGTTCTCATGCAATGTTTTTAATAATTCCCTTGAATAATAAGATTTGGGGAAATTGCAAAGTTGTAAGGCCCATTAAGTAAAGTGGCAAATTAGACTACCGTACAGGAAGGTCTGGATTAAACAGAGCAAGGCACAAATTCATGAAGACAATTAGGCTAACATGTGGTTTCCTTTATCACATAGGAGCATCTGCAGGAAACGTGGAAGGAGAAAACCTAGGTATATCAGTGAATTTCAGGATGACTGCGTTACCAGTCATGAGCACAAGGGAAAAAGGATATTTTACAATGCAGCGAAGTCGTCCCAGAGAAGAGAAGGAAGTATTAATGCTGTTGCACAAAAGGCTGGAATCCTGTGAGCTTTGGCTGCCCCAGAAAAATGAATTCAAAGTGGAATAGATCCAAAGAAGGGTCATCGTTGCAGTAAGAGGTACAAAACCCTTACGCTGCTGCAAATGCAGTGATGTTAGCCTAAAAATGAAAATGCAAGTAAAATTTTCGTCTATAAATTAATGTTGTGAACATTGAGAAGGGACAACAGTTACTGAACGTAGGAAGAATGTTTGATCAAGACCAGATGGAGACAAAATGAAGAGGAGCACCTTTAGGCTGGAAATTAAAAATGGAGTGCTAAGCCCCAGAGCAAAGGTGTTTTCAAACAAACATCCTGATAGGATTATCAAGAGGCACAAAATCAAACTATTTAATCAGGTTTTGCAAGGGATTATGTAGCATGCCACTGAGATTAGCTCAGTTGGTTAGAGCATGGTGTTAATAATGTTGAGGTTGTGGTTTCAATCCCTGTATGGGCCATTCACTGAAGAGTTGGACTTGATGATCCTTGTGGGTCTCTTCCCACTCAGAATATTCTGTATGGTTCCTGGACACAGGAATTTTGAATCTTATAAACGGGTCACTAAGTCTTAAATGTAAGAGTACATTATTATAATTTTTTACACATCTCCTGCACTAGAAAAATCATGATGCAATCGTAAGTAATATATAGATTAGCTAGGTTCCCCTACTTATGTAAATTGGTCCTTGAATACACTTGGTGTAACATAATGGTAATTTATGGAAGTGCTTTTGTTCTAAGGATTAAGAAGGTGCCAGAGTCTCCTTCATCAGCTTATTGCTGTATGCATGATTCTCTTCTAATTCTCACTGTTTCACACCTATGCAATTCAATTTTCTTAAGTGAAGTTAACTCTTGATTTATACTGGTAAAAATCAGATCCAATATTTCCTTTTGTAGCTGGGACAGATTTATTTTAATAATTAACATGAAAACCTTAAACCCTAGTAGTATCACAGTGAGGATGTGTTTAGAGGCATCAGTCAAGATAGGCTCTTGTTCCACCAAACTTTTCATGGACTTCTACTAAAAACTATTTAGCGGTATGACAGTTTTATAATCTAAATAGATTGGGATTTAAAAAAGGCAAATCTGAAACTGAGTCTGAGAGAAAGATGTTTTCTCCAAGGTCAAAAAGCTGATCAGTGGCAGATGAAAAAGTATCTGTCACTAAGTGCTCTAAGCCTACATGTATTCTTTGAAGCCAGTGTGAGAAAAGGCAGGCTCAGGTCAAAAAGGAGCTGCAAAAAAGTATAAATATACAAAAGGATAAATATAGCTATAAAATAAATTTGTAGCTGAACAAGTATGCATGATTTCCATTTGGAATTTTTTTTCAAAACCAGGTTTAGCCTCTGGGACAAAACCTCAAGTGAATACCGTATTTTAAAAAATAGTAAATTAATTAACCTTGAAGATTACACCTTGATTCATACATCATTTTCTTCCTACTCAATTGTTTATAAAAGGACATCTTGTCAATAGCCTAAAACTTGACTTGATCCTTCACTAACAAGAATTCACCTTTACCACTTTGACAGGTTGTGCCAGTCTTTTTAAGTCCTATTTTGAAGTTATCACAATTACAGTGCTGCCCTGACATTACTCTAGTTATAAATCACAGGCTTTCCTCAAGAATCCTCTTCTGGGTTTGCAAAACCCCAGAGTCTGTTTTCTTCTCCAAAGCTGCCCAATGCTTCTCCTGTAATGGAAATGCTGATTTCCTGCAGTGCAGGGATGGGGTTTGGGAGGCAGAAAAGAGAGCCAGGTCCCCTTCTGCTGGCGAACCGTCTTCTGGTAATATCTTGTGTTCTCAACTGTGCTATAGAAATGAGAACCACATCTCCATCATGGGAAAGGCACTCAGAGATCATTCCCAGCCTTGTCACCAACTAGTGTGAAACCTCTGTGCTCTCAGACCACAGAGCGCATTCAAAGCTCTTTTCTGTCTGTGGCAGATGAAAATTGTTGCCTTTCCCTTCCACCATCACAGAACTTGCATGTTTGGCAATTGCACCACATGACCATCTTTGTTACAAGCAGGCCGGGGTCCTGCTTATGACACGCACATCGTCTGATTTGCTGCAAGCCAGCAGAGCAGAGTGCTCTCTGCGGAAGGTGAGTAACATCAGCATCAACTGCAAGGCAGCAGACAACGCTAGGCACAAAATAAGAGAATGGTTCATGATGGAGGGTAAATTTGAGAAGACTGTAATACACAAGTCATATACCTCAGCCTGTTCACAGTACATATACGCATGCATAACCAGAATGCAGTACACAGGGCAAAACACCTGATGGTGAGCTAAATTCAGCACTCTGCTGAGCCCTTTACTTTCTGCACACTGATTAATCTAACTCTTGGCCTATCATTAATAGCATGTGTTTACACAGCCCACCACTCTTTTCTAATCCTATCCCATACTGCCTACTTATTAATCTACCACCTGGAAAGTAACTAACTTGATCAGTGCTCACCAAACGAGGAATTTTTGCTCAAAATGGCAAACACGACATACAAATCTTACAGATTTGTGTTCGGGATTTTGACTCCGTGTAATTCTAAAACTTGATGTAAATGCATATCTCCACGAAAACAGAGACATTACGTATATTAATATGAAATAAAGTATTGCTGACATTCTTAGGTGATGTACACGGAGTGGGAAAAGTGAAAGCAGAATGCAGGCTTTGTACAAAATTAGAGATTGATTTTTTTAAAAATGCACTACATTCTTCCACAGAAGGTACTCTAATGTCTATTGATTAATAACTGTCTTTTAAAAAATAGTCCCCTTTGATAGAACTGCTTTTAAACAGCTGTTGTGTTAAGGCTTATCTTGACAATGAAGGTTGATGGGTAAGGTTGCATCTTTTCTGTTAAAAAGAAATCAATATTCCATAACCTCAACCAGAATTTCCTGGCTTCAAAAAACTCTGGGGAACCTTTCAAATTTAGCGTCAGATGCCTTCTTTTCCAAATCTCTTTTTCATTTATGTTTATAGATTTGTATGAAACATAGATATATGGTTTTTTTCACTAAAGTAAATGTCTTTAAACAAACCAACAGTTTATCCATTTAGTGTTCATGCTATCTGTAGAATATTTGAAAGAAAATAAAATTTTACTAAAGCTCTGAAGTCTTTTTAGGATAAAAGAGCACAGCACAAGTTCCTCAAATGCAATGTTGTCTACTGGAAACATTTGTGGTTCTCCTGTCCATGTTTTCTAAGTGAATCCATATGTGGTGTGTCTTGCTGCCACCACAAAAAATGCTCAGTTTCACTAGGGGTCTCTATGAGAGTGTCAAAAAATGTTGGCAATCTAACTTAAATATATCTTTTTCTGGCATTCATATTAATTTCTACAACAGCAGAACAAAGGACTGGAGCAATACTTTGATATGATTCCAGAAGCATTGTATAATCAGACTTAAAAACCGCTACACTTGAGTAGGAGATGTAACTTGGCTGGGTCGCTTACACCTGTTTTCTTTTAGAGGTCTAAGTTGCTTGAGCTCAGGCACTGCTTTTCTGTCCTGAGTACTCTTTCCAGCACAACACCTGGCACTAAAGAAGGTCAGCAAGCACTTGCTAACCTGCATCCGAAAAACCCAGTTAGGTAGCACTGAGACAACATCTGTACAGAGTGGGTGCTGGGTGAGAGGGAGGCAGAAATGACCTCATGTGAGCCTGCCTGCCCCAAAGGAACATTGCCAATTACTGTCTTGATTATCAGAGTTATAGAATTGGCAGCCCTCGATTTTCTGCCTCGGGAAACACTGGAATTAAAATTGTTCAGCAGAACTTTGTCATTGGTATTTGGTTAGTTATTTCAACCTTTAAACACTTTAGCCTTAAGAGTTCAAGTAAGTTCACGTTCAAAGGATCTCTTAAAAATACACAGCTAGAAGTTGAAAGACTTGCTGGAGATTCCAATTTCTAAGGATTATTTCCTGTTTACTTTTCATACCAGCTAGCTGAATTCTCACATTTCATCTTGGAGGCAGGACTCAACTGTCTGCAGAGGACATTCTTTGTTTTCTTACACTCGAACAGGCAAACTCAAGATAGACTCCTGGCTCTGTTTACTAAAAAGGTAGAGCAATAAACGTGAGGTAGAGAAAGCTGTCTTGGGAGAGGGACATGGACTGGAGCACAAGGAACTTCTTTGTTCCAGAGCGTAGGAATCAAAACACTGAAACTGCTGTGGTATTTTGGGTATTATCCAAAACAGCAGAGTCACTAGTGAGAAAATGAAAACTGATCCATTTCAGTTGAACAATTTGTACCTTTTATGCTACATTCATGCACAACAATCAAAAGGCAAGAATCTGGATTCCTTACTCAGCCTTGCTTCTCACCAAAGTAGGGGTTTTACAGTGCTTATTTCATGAAATAAGACATATTTTTGTTGATGCTTTTCAAGACAGACAGATTACATTCAGCCACGGGCCACAGGAAGACGACAGAAAAAAAATAATAAGGGTGTTTATTAAGACATTGACCTTTCTAGAAGGACTGTGAGGGCTTGAGAAACTTCCAGAACAGTTCTCCCCATCATACTTTATCATTATCAATGGCAGATTTTTCCATATGCTGCTCTGCTCGCACCCTTCCTGCTGCCACTGGCATACTCCTTCTCCAACTAGTACGTAGAAACTACTCCAGACTGACAAGAACATCTATCCATGCATACCCAGTGATTACTTATGGTCACACAGTTTTACTTGCAAATAAAAGAGGGTAAGTATAAAACCAGTGTGTGCATTGAGTACTAGGGTAGCACATTTCTGTTGGTTCACTAAAAAAAAAATTGCCTTTATAGAGGAAGAGTACATGTATTTTTTGTAATAAAGATTTGAATCAAAATATTTCGAACAAATGTTCTCATTAGTAAAAATGAGATTGTCTACATGACATGTAAATATGTGAATTGACATGTAAATATGTTTTTCAAAGTATCCCCTGAATTGTCAAACAGCCTTCAGGGACTACAGGAAAAACACAATAATATGGCAAATGTTATAAATCCCCAGAATAACTCTTATCCCATTTATGTTTTGATTCTGTCATCACTATCCATCTATCCTCATCCTGAGGCAGTAATGAAATACAAGACTTGTTTCAAACATGGAAGAGTAAGCACTGTACTTTGAAAGATATAGTTAACAAAAATAAGCCTAGACTACCATCAGTGCTTAAAATGTTTTGCCAATTTTAATCTAAACTCACACTGCTATAACTCTTTTGGAGCTTGCTTTCCATTACTGCCATGGAGAGTGACCAGGTCATATGGCAAAGCAACGAAACTGCCAAATTTTAGGTATTCTTACTGGGACACAGTGTAGTCAATATGGGAAAAAGTGGTGAAGGTTCAATTTAAAAAGGGTGCATTTTTCAAAAGCATCTGAGTCACACATGAACCTCCAGGTAAATTTTTCATCATGTCCACGATTCAGGAATCGCGTTTTCCAAAACCCTGAAGGTTGTGTAAGCATTAAGATGTGAGAAGTTTTCATGTGTGACCCTACTATGCCAGCAGAAGTTTATTTTTAATACTATTTATTCAAATATATCAATGCTACCTCAACCTACTGGATATTACTTTTCCACGGCTCTTAGAGTAAGACCAGCAAAAATCACTGACAACCAAAAATAAAACCCCTTCAAAAATTGTGTCTGCACTTGTTTATTAGCATCACCCTATAATACCAGTTCTATACCTGCAGAGTCCTTATCTATTCATCTGACTTTCTCCTTTTAGGACAAAAATGTTCGGACTATTATTTTCTTAGAAAATGTAATTTTGGTTGTTTTCTGTTTTTAGGGTATCACAGAAGAAGACAAGGCTGAGAATGGAAAGCAATACACACAACTATTTTCCAGTTAATATATATGTCATTTTTGCTTGTTAGAGTCAGAGGTTCATCTGGTTGTAGTTAAAGAGCTACAGAAGGAATTGGAGATACCATCTTTTACTACACTGGGCTTTTTCATCCACCAAGTAAATGGATACAGAACGGACACACGCACAGATCGGGAAAATGTGGCTGAAATCAAAATATACAAAGGGAAATAAAGGAGCAAAATGTCTGGCAGGCTGACCTACTGCAGGGGATATCACTGGAGAAAGAGCTGTGTATTTGCTGCACGGGGAGGCAGGTGGGAAGGGAGATGAGATGAGCAGCAGAGGAGGGACAGGCAGACACAAGGATGGTAGTGCCATGCAGCACAGCTCTTCCCTCCTGTCAGCAAGCTTGCCAGTCTGGGAGAACACTGCCCTCTCTGCGCAGAGCCGCTGAGTGAAAAACCCCCTTTGTCTCCTCTACAGCATGGTTCTGTCTGTCTTTTTGTCATGAGGGACACTACGTGATGTTCAATTATACATAAATATCAAGTAGGTCTTTCTGTTGGAAATGAAAAGCTAATCATCCAGTAACATGATTTAGTGGATACTTACAATCAAAACAAAGAATTAACCACCACTGTTTCAGCAATTCAAACTGTGCTTTCTGTATGAGTTCGTCTCTACTCACAAAGAATAATAGAAGCTTAAAAAAATGTTCTCCTTCCTGGGGCAAGGGGAATGTAATATTTGTCTGCAGTGGTTTCCAGGGGGACATCACATGCCACAACCAATCATCTCATAAAATATTACGCAGTAAAGTGGTGGCAATTTAGATAATAACATGCAAAACTAACTTACAAGAAGAAACAAAAAGCTAACCAAATTAGAAAGTTCCCGGTTTCATCAGCTCACAGGGTTACCAAAACTCACATCCTTAATTCTGCCAACTTTATTGTAATCTTTTCTTCATTTTTTTTAAAGCTATGGAGGTGCCTAGAATAGAGTCTATAGTTAGGCATGAAACTACAGAAACTTAAAATGGACACAGATTCTTTATCTTCTTTCAAAACGGACCATTAATTCTGAAGTCTCCTGAATTCTCTATGTGGTAATACTCTGTCAAGTGTTCAGACATTTCTGAAAAAGAACTCATCTCTGAATGAAACCTGGGGAATGGTAGCTCTGCCTTTTTGCTTTTATACTTCTTCGGTACTAAATGCCTCATGTCCTCTTGCTTAAGAACTTAATCTCTGGAAACATATGGTAAGAGACTAGCATTGCTACAGAAAACACATGGTAAGAGACTAGCATTGCTACAGAAAACACAAGGAAGTAACCCACGACAGTGATGACACCGGAACAGAAATGGTCACCACTTACCCATTGTCCCTCTACTTTTCCACCTAGAATCACACTTCCTTTTTTTGACATGACTCTCTGGTTGACAATGAAATTTAACTCAGCATATTGAGGGTGCCATTCACTATAAAAGACAGTTTTCTCTTCATGTCCTTACCAAGGGGTAAATACATTCAATTACCACATCAAAATACCTCTTCTAGTACTGCAAAAAAATGCTTTGCTGAATATTGTCAAATAAACCTCAAACACACACATATACACAAAATCTGGGATTGGTAAAGTGCTTAGGTTTTCCTTTCAGAAAGGGAGTCTTTCTGCAAGGATTGGAGATTCTTTGGCTTCCACAAGTCTGGTAACTCATCATATACATGCATCTAAGATTTCTTGTGCTCTGCTATTAAATCCAAATATTAGAATACAGGACTGATGTTAACTGCGAATTTGTTCAATACATTTCATTCATTTCTACAAGGAATACAGCAACAGCTTTACTCCACTGAGATGGAAAGTTCCCCCAGGGTCTGCAGAGAGCTGCAGCACTGCAGCAGTAGGAACCGGGTGCCCAGTCAGTCCCACGCTGTGGTCCCTGCCTTGTGAGAGAACTGAAGAACTTGCCTCCAAAGAGCTGAGGGGTGCGGAAGCGGGGCTGCAAATTGGGATGAGAGACTTGTGCTACTAAACAGATATGTAGTGTAATTATATCTATGTTGCTGTAACTCTCACCAGAAGTTACACTACTGTGAAGTAAAAATATTTGAACAAGAATATGAATAACAAACAATCCTAAGCCATAGATGTTCATTTAACTTTACTCTTCTTGTATAAATCAATGTATTGATGATTATGTGGAATATACATTTAAATTTTGATTAATGAGACTGTTAAGTGGATCCATACCTGAGAAACTCATCAAAGGTTTGTAACTAAAGTGACCTGTATACAGTGGAATTCAATGTGGTGTTTTCTTCTCGTATATCGCTAATATTTAGGCAAAGTGCATCAAAACTCTTCTGTGAAGTAAACAAAAAATCAGCTGCACTACTTCTAATGAATGTCAGTTAGAAACATAAAGCAGCCTTAAGCAGTTATAAATTGATAGAGATGACAATTTACTCAGGGGGGCAAAAAAAGAGTTGACTGGTCAAATCATAAAGGAGATTCAGATTTGGTAGAGGCTCTCTGAGATAGTTGTGCTTCACCCTACTCCACTATGTTGAAATGCACTATTGAGGCACTGAGGATCCTTTATATAAAACTGCACAGGATGTTTTTGATGGATAAGCATATAAGGAATGGTCACGAATTGATCCTGGTAATTCAAAGTATGCAGGAATGCTGTTATCTTGCAGTCCCTGAAGCAGAGCTTCAGAAGCAACACTTCAGAACTTGTTACTCTCTTACAATCAATGCAGTTAGATAACACAACACCCATCCTCCCCTTTCCACTAAATCAAGTGGCGCTCCTTAAAGACACAAAATCTTTACAGCAGAGGGCTCTTGTCACAGGGAGCAGCTGGCTGCTCTTACACGACCCAGGACTTTAATGTGGCTGGACAAGCAGAGCAAGGCTACAACTGAAGCACTTTTAGCTGGATATAACCAAGTATCCACTTACTGTTGGTTGCATAACATATGGCGGATGAGGCATCCATGAAGTACTCTGGACCTGCACATCAAATACTTTTAATTAGCATAGAAAAGTTTAACACTTAAAGATCTACTTGAAAATATTCTCTCTATTACAACTAAGGTGCTAATTTTGACAAAAGACGTAAGTCTTATAACTCAACACAGGATTAATTTACGCTTTGTAAAGATATTGACAAAGGAAAAAGCCTTCAAATTTCATCTGATAATGTTTTCCACCAAAGTCAGAAGTCTGAGTGATTGCATTACTTCTATGAATCACAACATTTTATCTCGTAAAGCAGTCTTCATTATTCCACGTTGTCCTATTTTTTCATTTGCATTGTTTGCTTTCATCCATCAGTGTAACCATGAACATGTCATCCAACCGACAGTGCAGGAGACATAAAATGTTCAAAGTTTATTTTCAAAAGTATCTGTATGAACTTTTAAAGGTATAACATTTTTCAGAGATCCCAGAATGACTCATTCTGTTTTCAGTAAGAACTCCAGATCTAATTCAGAGTTTTTGAAACTTACTCTAATTGAAAGCTTTCACAGCAAAGCTGGCTTAAGGAGTCTGCCCCTCCAGGATCATTCTTAGCTTGAGCATCCTGGGGTCTTTTCCCACCAGAACTCCATATGCATCACCAAAGTCTTTCTTTGTTGTTCTGCCTTATGACTGAGATATATTTCAAGGATATAACAATTTTACTAAGAATTAAACACATTACAGAGTGTTTGCATATTTGTGGTGGCATCTCTGAGCCATAACTCCCTCTTGTGCTATGTGTGAACGGCCCACATGCTATCATAGCCCAGGCTCAGCCCCAAGAATTGTGTATTTCAGTTTCCTTCTGCATCAATCTGGGCACAACAACACACAAATACACAAAAGATGTAGCTGTGCTAGAGCCATCAGAGGGCACCTCACTTGCTGTCACAGAGATGGGTGTGTAGCACCTGAGACTGACCATGCATAACAAGGAGAAAGCTACAAGGTCCCACTTCTCCAGACGCCCTGTGATTTTGTTGATGAAGAAAGTGTTGAGAATTAATTGTATAACAGTGTGCTTCAATATTTGTATATGTTTATCAAAATCTATTTTTTGTTGAAAAGCAAGTTCAGCAAAACACCTTTAGAACCAAAACCAGCACACCCACATGCGAACACACCTCTACTACAACATTTTCTGCTGTGAATCCCCATGAGTTAAAACACACTAGAGCTGCCACATCTTGCTGCTGCTCATTGCTCCCACTCTTGCACCACTGCAGTTCCTTCACCGTGCCAGGGCAAATGTCTTTGGGCTTACACTGCGAACTATCTAAGGAAAACGATATGGGTTAAAAAAAAAATAAAAATGGATGGTTTGGGTGCAAACACATGAAACCACAAACTGATGATTGCAATGGTTCAAACCAGAATGGGAAAAGGGAGCAACTTTGAACTGTGGAGTGGTGGTGAAAGTAAGTGGCTGGGTGGCCTGAACTCAGTGGCCTGAATAAGAGGGAAGTAGTATGGCTCTTAAGCCAGCTTTGCTACCGAGAAAATTGTATGTGAGCTGCACTTGTGTATCTCTAGGACTGACTCTTCTTTGGTGCTGCCGTTACTGAAATTTACCTCATCAAAACAACTTTTGTTTGGCAAGTGCTACATAGCCATCTAAAATAAAGTAACACAAAAGTCAAAGACAACTACAGTAATTATTTATCTTTGAAGATCAAGTTTAAAGCACAGTTACCCCCCAGAATTACCTGTAAGCAGTACCATACCATCAGCAACCCCCCAGCCCCTGACATTAAGAACAACCCACCATGCAGCTTTGCAAGTTTGGGTAGCTTAGTTCAGGTAAGACTCAGGGTTGGAAAAGCACCAATGGCACAGGACAGAAATAACTAAAATTGGAAATTGTATAGACAATGACCAGCTTCTGTGAAGTGATAAGTTCCCAGAGAATGTGTGATAATAAAAATATACAATCTAGTTTTGACTTCCATCTCAGAAAACCAAAACAAGACAATAATTTCCCAGTGGAGATCTGAGAGGGATATGCTGAAAAGAGAAATTCTGAACAACATGGCATGTAGCAGACTAAAGAACGATTTCAGGACACTTATCCTCTAGTAATTCGCTTTGTCAGGGATTATTGGATAAAAACGAGAACTTTTAAAGGATGCAGTTACTGGAAAAAATACAGCTGAGGTCAAAAGGTCAAAGTATAATGCAGTCAACATAAATTATTAAAAAAAAACACTTAAAAAAAAATTTTGGCTAATGAAGGGGAGCCAAAATGAGGAAACAGTTCAATATGAATGATAAGCTTCTGGTGTTGTTAACAGGAAATTAAGCAAAATGCTGTTTATCACAGAAGCTGACTGAAATTAAGAATTACGGTGGCTTTCATTACTGCTGTAAAGAATGCGGGAAACACTTAAAACTCTGCCCAATGACACCTGAATATTACTAGGGAGCCTTTTGTTATAAGTGTGACGCAAAGAGTGCAAGCACTTACACAATTTTCTGTGGTATACACTCTGCCTTCATCCACATCCAAAACATAATTAACTGGGAAACACAGTAGACAAGTGCATATCTGACGTACCTGATATGTAGAGACAGGGGAAGCAGCAATGAATGGCGTGATTGATGTCTGTGGAATCATGCGGTTTGTTGGAATACTGTACGGTGAGGAATAAAATCTGCAAACAAAGAACAAAAGCGAGATTTTTTGAACCTTTTGACTGCTTAGGCTCTGACTAAATAATTCACTGCCTCCTGGGCAAAGACAAAAAGAGTCTACACAAGTAATTATGTCCATCTATTTCCAAAACCACAATAAAAAAGATGTGATGGCTCCATTGAGCAGTTCTTGAAAATGGAAAGGAGGAGGAATATTTACACAAAGCATATTTTTTTCACTTCAACTAGCACAAATATAGAACTTCACAATACAAGAAGCAATTATCTGAAATGCAAAGACAGCTGATTTTCCTCAGTGCTAGCTAGTGAAAGGAAATTTCTTACGCGATATCGATGACAACATTACCGATTTCATTTTTACACAGGGTACTGTTTTCTTTTCATATCCTAGTGCTTCAGTGCTGAGAATAACACATTCTATATACATGCCTGAATTATTTTATTAAGGGGTGGCTACAAAAACGGAGGCTGAAATTTTTGTATTCATCTAGGCAGAGAGCAAAACCCCCTTTTTCTGGTGAAATGTATCAGGAATTATGAGGCTAAATGCCCCAGGCAGCACTGAAAATCTCAGATTTAGTTGGTTTTATTTCCACTGTTGCATGCTATGAACAGAAGCTGCACTATCTCTTGCTTGATGATAATAAATGTTATACTTTTTCTCCTTCCCTGTGGGTTAATGATTATTGATAAAATTACCACATGGAAAATATTACTACTGCTGGATTGTGTTAGTACTTAATATGTGTGTGCTTGTAAAGATTTTTGCATTTACCCTTTCTTCAGTTTTAACTGTAAGCCAGAACAATAAAATTGCTTAAAAAAAGAATGTTTGTGGTCTTACAGTTGTCCAAATGCCGGTATTTTGGACTCAGAAAGAAACACTCATGTGCAGTGTTCTTTTGTCCGATTTTGTCATGTAGATCCTTCTCATATAGGATGCACCAGAAGATTCTGCACAGTGAAGTGGATTGCATTTCCCTTCTTTCTATATTTTTTTTCCCCTCCCTACTCTGAGGCAATCAACAGTAGCTTTCCATGAGAGCTATGCAACAACAACAAAAAAATCATTACTGGTGTTTATACAAGTGCTCTATTTCCTGATCGCCCTGGCATCACAGATTTAGTACTAATCAGTCTAGTTCAGACTGGATGCATTCATTCTGGATGCAGGCTCAAATAACCACCGACTTCAACCAATAGCCTTGGAAAAACAGGCTGCTCTCTTTCAATGCTGGGCGGAAACATTCAAAGTTAGGAGGGGAGAGGGAGACAGAGAAGCAATCATTTGTTCTTTCTATTCCAAATCAGATTTTAAAATGCCAAAAGCAGCAGGTGGCATCTGAGTGATGTTTTGTTTAATAGAAATACAATGCTATTTTAGGACCATTTATCTGCCCTCACAATGCTCGCACAGAGACTATTTTAAAATTGTGCCTTTGCCCAATTTTATATATATCCTATTATGAGAACTTAGAGGCATTTGTATCCCCATGCTTATACCAAATATTAAGTTCACACAACATTGTGGGAGAAAGGATTTTTACCACTAGCCAGGTTCATCTTTGGCACTAGCACCATGCTAACTAACTCTAACTCCTTTTACAGGGGTCTTCTCCCAGATCAGTGTTAACCAGAAATCACTTGGGCCATGCTCTTGCTAAGTGGATCAACTAAGAAATGTTGTATGCAGCAAATGAAAACAGTCAATGGCAGACTGACAGAATTTAGTCTATGGGTAAAATGTGGAATCTATAGAAATACATATAAACCTCTTAAGCTAAAAGATAATATAAAACCAAAACTCTTTTGAGAAAACCGCACATTTTTGTTCATTCTGTTCTCATTCTCTTCATAAACCTGGCACTGATGCTGGGCTCATACTCATAACCACATATGAACTGCTTGGACAAAGACAAGTACAGGGAAGGAACAACTTTCCATTTGGAAGTAGTGCTGACTCTTCGGAATAAACTCTCCAATAAATCCTAGCAAATACTAACAAATGTACAGAAAATGTGTGCTAAGCCAAGAACTTGACAGACAGCTTGCCATTTCAGTTTCAGCTTAGAGATGCAGTTATCTGAATAGTACATAAGCCTGTAGCATATATACTACGGTAATGTGGAAAATACAGCCCTTCCAACACCCCTGCCAATACCATTTATCTGACACCATTTGGAATGCTCTCAAATAAGCATCAAATAAAACATACTACCAGGACACTCAGCTGTATTGGGAAAATTTGTGCACAAGGGCATCAAGGAAGAGACAGACAGAAACTGATGCTGCAAATGACAACGCAAGAAAATCCAGTCCATATATTTCAATTTTAATAATAATGATAATAATGATAATGATAATAATAATAATAATAAATCAAGTGTAACAATCTGAGTCACTGTAACAGGCTGTAGAGAAAACATTTTGCAGTCTGGAATCTCCTACATCAAGAGACAAAGGCTTGTCTTCTTTCCCCAGTGCCATTTGTGGCCAAAAGGATCTAATAATAAAGGAGGTAGATGTTTCTGCCACATGTGATGTACAGTGGTATGGGGAGGGTAGAGGTGTCCTTGCTGGGGATGGACTCAAGCAGAGCCATCCCCAGGTATGGGATGCTCAACCTACCACACTGCTGGAGTCATTTGCTGCCAGGACAGGGCTCATTGACAAAGAGGGCTCAACATGCCTGCACCCATGCGACGCTGAGGCATCTCCCTCAATTCCCTTTACATACAAATGGGCTAATATCCTCATATGTAACTGGCGTAAGTGACATGCTGGGGATCTAATAAAAGACAGGGGGAACAAAAACACAAGGGTGGCCTGTTCTGGCACAAACCCTACAGAACGCCAACAAGATCTGCAGCTGAGGACCTTGCTATATTCAGTCTTAGGCTTTGCCTTCTTTTTTTTTCTTTAGACTTAGGGAGAGGTGAAATGAGGTGGAGGATGCATTTGTAAGTTCATTCAAGGGAATACAGGATTCTCAGTCATCAGAATATCTGCATCAGAAAGAGGAGTGGAAAGACATATGAATTATACTGGCATTGACTCATGTTAGATATATTAAATTATGCCTCCAAGTTTCCTGGCATTAAAATGCACAGTGTATCTAGTACTGTGCACTAGGCATTTTGAGAGCTCTGTAGGCTTTGTGGTAGTTTACCTGTGAGCTCTAAGGAGCGCTCTCCAAAAGGCTCAGTTGCATTTTCTGCAAATGCAGTTTGCATCCTTACATTGGTCCGTGCAGTTTTTTGCAGGTGCAAGACAGTGTCCCTGCTCCTCAGCTGCAATTGCAACGCCAGAAGCGCAAGCACGCAGGTGGCAAGGGCAAGGCAAAATGGACATCACCCTTGTATTAAAAATAGACTTTTTCAGCACACCTAGATTCCATGAGCACAGGGGAAACTCACCACTAGTAGGCAAAAAGATGTTTCTGGAAGTTCTTGAAGAGGGGTTTATAAGGGGCTCAAAAGAACACGTTTTTAAGCAGTGTTAAAACCAAGCATATTTCCAGTACATCATCAGGCACACAAAGGCAGCTCTTTAACAACAGTTTTTGTTGCTTAACAGACAAAGCACATACTCCTCTGCTACACCAATCATCCCTTCACATTTGGGGACTGCATTATCTGCAGTGTCTGGTCGCTATTTCCCTGCCAAAAAGTGGAAAAAAAAATCCATATGGTTCCCATTCTATTGGGGAACATGCAAGCTTCCAGACAGAATCTGCACAAGAGCAAGATCCTATTTGCACTGCAATAAACACCATTTGCTCATGCCTCGTGCCTGCGGGCAGTACTGAAAAAGTTAGATTCATAAATAGTATCCTGGGGCTCACATAATGTAAGAGTATTACCAAGCATTATCAAGGCAGCAATTTTCTGTTGCAACAAGGCACACAGTCAGATGTTTGAGTTGGAAAAGACCTATCTGAATATTCAGCCCACTGGCCAGCAAATGCACAAAATAGTCCCCCAGATATGAGATACTAAACTGATACAGTACATTGCAATCTTAGTCAAATGGCCAGGAGGATTCCAGCCTCAGGAACATTTTAGATGAGCTTCCTTACAGTGCAAGTACAAGAGCTCTATCCTGTTGTCCTAGGTTGCAATGTAAGATGTAACCAAAAGCATGTATTCTATCACCATCTGCATAAGCTGTTAAAACAGGTGGGGCAGTGTTTGTTATCTGCTACCATGACTCACCCTTGATAACTCCCTCCGGGGGTTATCTCCTGTTAATGGGCCCATCAATGCCTTGCCTCGTGACTCACCATCCCATTGTGAGATGCTCCGCCCAGGAGGAGGAGCTGAGAGTTCCCATCTGTATATAAACAGAGGATTGGGACACCACAGCAGCCCTTACCTACAGGACTCCTGGAGGACTAGAGCTACATCACTGGACCTTCAGGTGAAGACCAGACTCTTTTCTACAGGATCACTGCTTTAACAGGACCACTTCATCTGGACTGTTACCAACACCCCGACTGATGGGGTGTCAGGTTGTATCTGACTTTGTCAGTGCTTTTCCTTGTATTATTTCACTCAGTTTTAATTTTTCCTACTAGATTTTAATCCTGACTTGTGATCTCCCACTGGTTTGTTTTCAAACCAATAGACCTCTTCTTTGTATGAGTGCATAAAACTACTAAAACAATGTTAATGCCACAAATTGAAAAATCAATAGCATATTACAACAGGCACACTACTCCCCAAAATAAAACCTGAGTACCTTTGTAAACACAATTCAGAAAAGGCTGATTATAATACAAAAAAAGGCACAGAGAGGTTCCCAAGTAAAAAGAGCTTATCTACTGAAGTGCAGTGCAGGTGCATATCATACCTTCAGTACCTCACGCTGCAGTGCTAAGGTACACTACAGGCTGGGTTCTCCACTCTATTATACCAGTTTTATGCTGATGTAACTCCACTGGATGCTTAAATAGAGCTACATGGCCATAAAAACAATATAATGAAATGGAGAATCAAGCTTTACAATGTAATAGACTCGGAAGAAAATCATCTATTCCTTAGTGGGAAAAAAATCATAGTCATTTTTAGTGAAAGCCTCTTTCTCACTCTCTTTTGTTTTATTCCTGCTATAGATTTTCAAGGCAAATATGCAGTTATATGGTAATAAAAGTGATAGTACGACACCACGAACAATAAGAACCTACCTTTTCATTTGGAAACAAGAGTCCAGATTCTTCCCTGAGGTTTGGTTATGGCCCAACTCCAAACCTAACATAGTTCATGCCTCCTAAGTAACTGAGAATTTTAAATACTACCCCATGACACCTGCAGAGACGTGTTTCTCTAGTAGGCTTCCATCCTCCACATAATCCTGTGTGGACTTAGCAACTTAGATGTATCCAAATGCATCTATCAACCCCATAAAAAGAACTCTAGTAAATGTCAGCATGTGCAGTTAGTCTTTCTTTTTAAATTTTGTTCATAATTCATAACTCTTCTGAGTCATCACCTTGACTTGGTATCTTTACATTTCCCATTCCCACCTCAGTTCACTAAGTTCCATCCTGGTGATCCCTGCTGAATGCTACAAGGAAAAGGCCTTTGTTTTACACATCTTTGTGTGACATTGCGCCATGCAAACCGTAGTGGCTTGGCCCATGTTATGGCCAAAGTATTCTGCACCCTTTTAGGCACAGGGTGGGTATGGGCACAGCGTCAGCTTTGTGCTCACTTCCACACTGCCCTGCCCATGAGGAAGATGCCCCTTAGCTGAGTTAACCTGTGTTTGTCATAGAGCTTAAGAGCCTTCAAATCTCTTTCACCATGGCCACACATCAATGCCTGTGTCTTGTGTCAGCAAGCAACAGACCACATTTACACATTTCACAAGCAAAGCACCAAGGTGCTCTCAGACTTTACTAAAATGAAACTCCTGAGGTAGATTTTCACTGTACATGTAAGTAAAGAGGCTTATGAAAAACAGAGAAAAACTTAAAACTACAGGATATGTAGAGATTACTATGTGAATGCCTGTGGAGATAAAAAAAATCCTGTGGAACCAAAAGGGTCCTAGCGATCCTCTTGATACTGCACACAATCAAGATCTCACCACAAGAGTGTTTTGAATGACGGTTTAGTCCTGATAAAACTGAAAATATTTTGACACTTTAGAAAGAAGACATATGTCAAAGTGGTAATTAATTGTCACTCTTGGGGAGATATCTGGTACTGTAATTCAACTTATTTCTTGTCTGGAAATAAAAGAATATTTAAGAAACTGCAGTGCTGAAATTGTCCATTGGGTACAATTTCTTTACCCAATCATCAGTGACAGCATGTTCTAACAACTGAGTGACCAAACCATCTGAGCAGCCTGAACACCATGGGTACTCTTTGATATAAATAATGTCTGATTCTGAGATAAGATTCATAACTTTAAGAAAATTATTCTTGAATTAAAATTATATTAGTCTCAAAGGAACATTCAAGCTACGGTTTCCAAAACATTCACACAACCGACATGCAGGAATTTACATGAAAAGAAAAGCTACTTGTCCACATGAAACACTGGTGGATTATGAACCGGTGATGTTTATATTTATAGACTATAATGTTTTACCAGCTGAAAAGTATGACAATAGAGAAGAATGACTCATTTGGAGGTCAGAACAGTGAAACAGAAGCAGAGGATTCTGAAATCACAACTACAAACAAACTCTTTATTCTTCTGAGTTCGGCCTCTTCCTCCACAACACAGGAATATCACGAGTCCTACAAAATTACTGGTTTTAAAGGGAAATTAGGCAAAATAGACTAACTATTACTACTGAATTTTTTTTAAACTACTGGGAGTGTTAAGTTTTTTTTCCTAAATGCCTCAACTAGAAGTGACCTAACGAATATTTAACAAATAAACCCATTCTTATCTATACCAATAAATTCTACCCTTCCGCTGGAGAACACAGGTGGGAGTATGCATGGAATTTGATAATCATATCATACATCTCTCTGATCAAAGAGTGACTGTCAAAGAGTTCAGGGCTGAACTTCCTGCCTCTCTTCAAATTCTTGTTAACCTAGCTGAAAAGAGAGCTAAATTTAAAGGATATCTTTTTCTAGCTCATGAAATAATTGGAAATGTAATCATACAGGTAAATAATATGATGATGCAATTTTACTGCACAATTTGAGAAAAAATTGCAATTCCCTTTGTCAGCAAATGGTAGCTGAGAAATAAGAGTGTTGCTCAGAATTTTACCCCTAAATCCCATCTGTTTACACACTAATTTAAGGTTTTCTCCCTATCTGGCATTTTTATTCAGACAATGCCATGGAAGCCAGCCAGCCTGCAGAAAGAACCCCAGATGAAGTAACAGATCTATTATCCAAAATACGTTGGAATCTTCAATGATTATTTTAACAAAAGCCAAGTCAGTAAAGGGAAACTTTACTGGTTTCCACTTCATGACAGAGAGAGATTAAAAAGACGTCTACTGACATTTGCCAAATAGAGATGGAAACTATTAGGAAAAAACAACTTCCCATTCAAATGGATATTGCAAACAAGAAAGCATAAAAGGAAAAGGAAAACTAAAAGAAGAACTTGACAATATAGCATTATATGCTTCAGACAAAATATGACTGGATTTGCTTTTCCAAAAGTTTCACCACAGAAAGAGAAAACAGAAGATGACATTCAAAATAATTTTTAAAAAGCTATAAGAAAACATGCATTCCTTACCCATTCTGTATAGCAGCTGTTGGATCATAAGTCAAAGCCATGCCAGCCTGCACATAGTTAGGGAAGAAAAACAGATTTTTACTATTACTGCAGGAAAAGAGAAAAGAAAAAAAAAGACATGAAACATATTCTAAGCCAATACAAATAAAACCTGAATGCAACTTAAATAGAAATCTAAATTCTCAAGGGAAGCTCTGATGGCCCAAAGCAGCATGGACAGATTGGGTACCTCCCTTGCCTGAGAGATCACTGAGAAACAGATCTGTTCAGTCGGTTGGTTGTCATCTTTCCATAACATTTAGGGCAAATGGTGTTTTTGTTGCACCAGTATCAGTAACTCCACTGAGATCAATGCCTTTACAGCTGATTACTCATTATAAGAAGACGGGCCCAAGTCCTGCTGTTGCCTGTGAGATGGGCGGTTGGTAAATATTCCAAAGCCAACTTCATGAGAGCTTCACAGGAAGGAGTCTCATCTTTCCTACAAAGGTCACACCCTGCATGACCCCCACCAACCGTTTCCCTGGGGTGTAACTCGTACTTAGAGTTAATTCATTACCATGAGACAAGAAACAAAAAATGGGCTGTGAAACAGAAAAGCTTGAGTTTTCAAACAAGGCTTTTAAAATACTTCAGAGGTCTGGACAGCAGAAAAATTTGTTAATGTGTTACACAGAGCTCTTCAACTGCCATTTACCACCAGGCAGACCGTGACCTATATGAAAGGATTTGGCAGTGTCAAAACATTGTCCAGTTAACAACTGTCATCACTGCCATCATTAGCAGACATATCCACAGGTACCACAGGAAAGGCAGTGAGAGAGCAGGGCTGGAGACAGAATGAAGCGCTCCACCTTATGCTCCAAGATAGCAGTCAGGGTCATGCAGGAAAGACCTTTTTTTTTCCCCAGCATTTACTTAAAGACATGGAACTGACAATCTCTCCTCCCACATACTGCATTTGCTTTGGCTTTTTGCCTTCGTGATCAATTTTTATCCCTCCCTTTGTGAAATGCTTTCCAATGTAGGACACTACCAAGAGATGGGAAGAAGTTGTCCTTTGCGCAGGGTTAAAAGCATAGGGGAGAGGAACCGTATTGCTCAAGGTGCTGCTCTCTCTGTGGGAGCAGCTGAAAAAAATGCCATGGCACCATCCCACCTCCAAGGCACTGTATTTCTCTTCATTTTTCATACACATCGTATGCTTGCTGCCCAGGCAGCATTTTCTTCAAGGACAGATGCTTTACCAACCACGTGGCATGGTCTGTGCTCCTGCTGGGAGCTTTTCATGCCCCTAAAGCCATCTACCAAAGTACTTTTGAATAATGGCATCTGCCCCCTTCCAGATGGCTGTGCAGACAGGTCAGGAAAGTGTTTGGGCTTGGCTGGTTGCCAGGCAGGCAGGTGAGCAGCCAGGGTAAATGCACTGGTGACGAGCAGGCAGAGAGCGGGCAGCACTCCTGGAAGAGCCAGGTTAGCCCGGCAGCTGCAAACTGCTCTAAGAGGAGATGGTCCAAGTTTCCAGAGGCCAAAAATAGTTTCTGATCTGAAAGGCTGGGCTTCTTGCTACCTTATGTCGCCAAAAAAAAAGGTTCGTGTCCTTATTAAATTTGTATAATTTTCCAATTATTCTTTTAAGCAGATGCTAGGGCAAATGTTTTGCTTTATGAAAATGCCACTGTTTTAATAAAATATGTAGTCTCTCCCAAGCAAAGGACAAGTCAGGAGACCAAGTCCAAGTCCATGTGGCTATTTTTAAAAGAAGTATTGATTTCATACAAGGAAAAATAAAATGGCTATTTCTGCAAGTTTAAAATGTCAGACAGCTGAATTTAGGGTAAACTAAACCACTACTGATTTTGATGTAAAAAATAAATTATCTTAGAAAATCATCATCCCTTACTTAACTGGGTTTTATATTCTTACATCTTATACATGCTCAGCATATTATATTGTTTGGTAAGGTTGCATTAATTAGTAATGGAAATGTATAAATTTCAAAACAAAAGAGAAAAGAAAACTTTAATATCATAAACTTTTTGGCTGCAGTACATTTTTGAGGAAACACACTCTCTTGTTTTCCTTTCTCTTTTCAACATGTGTAAAATTTGTTAATGCTCTCATTTTGTATTCCTGCACTGGTGAAGACAACTTAAATAGTATATACAAGCCCTAGAGGGACAGAAAAATTAATTCTAACAATTTTTTTAAAAAATACTCTTTAAAATAACTTAAGATATTTCCTATAAATCGAGCTGTTTACATTTTAACATCTCATCACACATCTACTCAAGACTGAGGAAAAAAAAACATTTTAAGTTTTTTGGAAAGGACAGATCCAACCTTTCTAAATTAAGGAGTTTCTAGATCTATTCATCCTTAGAGTTGCTCGATCAGAGTTCACAATATTGACCTCTGAACACAATGTTGAATTGAGCTTGCATTAGAGACCTGGGGACAAAATGGCAACAAGGGAGGTAGGTCTGGATGGAAACGTGAAAATGAACAAGTGGTATTATTTTAGTTCCTTTGACATTAAGTAAGAATGAAGGTGCAGAAATGACAACCTGCAGCAGCTCTTTCACTGCAGCCCTAATGATGTTTGCTGTCCACGTGAGATCTGCAAACACACGTTTGTGCTGCTTTTGTTTACTTTTCTCATGGATATTTGGGCACATGGTCTTGGCATGGACACTCAGCTTGCCCTCCAACCCCATCACGCCCCAGACCTGTGTGGGTCCACGCAGACAAACTGCACAAACTCAGTTCTCTACATTGGTATTAATAACAGGGGACCCAGCTGTGTGCCTGAAGAGTACAAAATATGAAAGGCTAGACACTCATCTCCTCCTTATCCACGTTCCATATCCCTACTGCACAGAGACAGATTACCAGAATTTGTTGAAGTACTTCAGCAGTGACCACTATAAATATCACCATCACATTTACCAGTAAATGAAAAGTTTCACATTAGACAAATAGGACACAGTGTGTGGCAATATGTGCATATGGTAACCACCTACAGTTGGCCCAGTAATATTGCTAATATCCCCCATTGCTGCATGGCCTTAAACAGCTGCTATTTCAAATAGCTGCTAACACAGGACTATTTACTTCTTTCTCATCAAGTTGTACAATTCCTCCCTACAAAATTATGCTGGCTGGAAGCCCAGGAGTGGCAACACTTAGCCTGGACCAGTCAAAGATTTATGGTCTGAAGCATCCTTATTCATCAGGAATAAAAACTGATGAGCAATAATAACTTACTGGAAAATTGTCTGAACTTTCCTCCATAGCAGACAAACAGGAATTCCAAAAATACCAAATGCAGAATATTAGGGTTGGCCTCAGACTTCCATGTGAGAGAGGTCTAGCTTACTCTGTCAAAATCAGAATTGAATATAGCCATCATAGCGCTTAATACAGGCCGAACTGCACCAAGCACTGGCTGATGCCTCTAGAGCAGCCCTCTGCTGTGCTGAAAGACTGCTTTCTTCCAGGCATTTTCATCCACTGGTTTGCTCCTGTTTCAGTAGAAGGAGAGGGTCTTACTCTTTCTTCTCGTAGTGACACCTCCTGATAAAATGGCATCGGAGGGAGTGGCACTGATGATGGAATGCTTCTTTAGGAAAGTACTTGTCAGAAAAATCTTCCATTAAGTAACAACTGAACCACATAATTTTCATGCCACTCAGCCAGATAACAGCCATAGACTCAGCTACTGAATGAAAACACATGATGAAAAACTGGGAGGAGCTGTTGAGTCTGTTGAAGGCAGGGAAGCCCTGCAGAGAGACCTCGACAAATCAGAAAACTGGGCAATCACCAACCATATCAAGTTAAACAAGGGAAAGTGCCGGATTCTGCACATGGAGTGGGACAACCCTGGATGTATGGACAGACTCTGGAATGAGATGCTAGAGAGCAGCACTGTGCAAAGGGACCTGGGGGTACTGGTTGATGGCAAGTTGAACATGAGTCAGCAGTGCCCTGGCAGCCAGGAGGGCCAGGCGTGTCCTGAGAGGCATCAGGCACAGCATCGCCAGCCGGGCAAGGGAGGGGATTGTCCTGCTCTGCTCTGCTCTGGGGCGGCCACACTTCAAGTGCTGGGGGCAGTTTTGGGAGCCAAAATAAAAGGAAGATATTGAGCTGTTAGAGAGTTAGGATGAAGTGCCTTGAGGGGAAGCCGAATGAGGAGTGGCTGCGGTCACTTGGTGTGTTCAGCCTGGAGAAGAGGCGACTGAGGGGAGACCTCACTGCAGTTACAACCTCCTCGTGAGGAAGAGGAGGGGCAGGCACTGATCTCTTCTCTCTGGTGACAGGACCCAAGGGAATGGCCTGAACCTGAGTCAGGGGAGGCTTAGGTTAAACATTAGAAAAAGGTTCTTCACCCAGAGGGTTGTTGGGCACTGGAACAGGCTCCCCAGGGAAGTGGGCACAGCACCAAGCTTGACAGAGTTCAAGAAGCACTTGGACAATGCTCTCAGGCACATGATGTGACTCCTGGGGATCGACCTGTGCAGGGCCAGGGGTTGGACTCGATGACCCTTATGGGTCCCTTCCAACTCAGCATATTCTGTGATTCTGTGAAAATTCCACACCTGAACATTTCAATATGCAATTGCTTAAAGTAATCAAAATAAGGGATTGCTGCTATCAGTCACATAATAGAAAAAAGATAATTCCTAATGACTACTGGTCTGTTCAGAAAGTCAGGTAACACAGAAGTGAACCCAGCTTGTTTAAAATATTGATTTTTTTAAAAGATTACTTAAACCATATGTGTTTACGTATCTCTTATTTTTACCAAAGTGTCGGAATTTAAGTACATGAGGAAGGAATTAAAGTTTTCATTATTTTTTGCTGCAGTTTTCTAACTGTTGACATCAGTGGAAGAGATTCTAAAATTAAGAGATGCAGTTTGCACCTGTCTTTAAATTTGAGCTCTTTCATTCAATAAAGAGCAGAAAATATCAAAAAGCCTCTGGAAAGCAAGGGTTTCCCCAGGAAGTTTGAAGGCTTTTGTTCAACACTTTACTGTGAAAATTTTTCCATGGGCAAAGACAAGGTGCTCTGTCTCTGGTTTCATTACTTTTTCCCCCCTCTCTTTGTTGTGATTTGAACATAAATGAGCAGATCTTCAATATCATGTGAAATAAAGTGGGTTTATTATTTCTCTACCCAACCCCCGTGATGTCTCACAAGAACATTTATCAGTGCAGTATCTGTCTTCCAGCAAACAAATACCTATAAATGACCAATTTCTTCTGTGCATCTTCTGTGTTGCTGGGAAGCTGCTTTCATGAACAACTTCACCATCATATCACCATCTGCTCTCAGTGTATGCATCTTTCTGACAATATATGCAAAAATTCACCACAATATCAACCTGCTACAGAGATGTGCTGTGCCTCTTCCACAGAGGTGAGACTTCTACAATATCTCCTCGAAACTGCCCTGCCCAGCCTCTGCCTAGTGCTGGAGCACCTCTGCAAGGCAAGGCTGCTGCCACTGCAGGATCTCGTACTGTGCAGGAGGCCCATTGGAAAAAATTGGAGAGGCCTACAAATGAAAAACAGGTGAAATCCATGGATGTGGGCAGTTTTCCTCCTGGATTTCTTCTGCTTAAGCTAAGATTTGGAAAAGTAAGGCTGTACACTTGGATTTAAGGGATTTCTGTGGTGAACAGATGTGGGAGTTAGACTAAAAGATAAGTTTCTCCTCTCCATCTCCACTGACTCATACCTTCACCCTTTCCCACTGGAGGACTGCCATCCCAGGGCGTGCTCTTGGCTACTACAGTGGAATCAATTGAAATTGTGACACTCAGATTCCTGTCCTTGTTTTGTTTCCATCGCTAATATCTGCCAGGCATCAAAACACAAGGATCTCTTGTGCCCTGACAGCAGATACCCTTATTGAAATGCTTTGAAGGAAGAAGAGAAAGTAGGGGAAAGAAATCATCAACCCAAATGAGATTAATGCAAAATACTGATTTAATAAAATAAGCTCAGTCACCAGTAAAGTTAACTTGGCAGAATTCCTTTCTTTGAGTATTCAAGCAGTTCTGTCAGAAATATTCAACATTATTAGAAAGACTTCTGAATTTAATTGTGAATAAAGCCCCCCATCTTTCCTTTTCAGAGAAGGAGAAATCTAGAATGTAAATGTGACACCTCTTAAATACAGAGATGCAAATGAAAGAAACGGAGCATTTCCCAGTGATGTGTACTCCTTAAGCAGCTGCAGATTCTGAGGAAAAAAGTGGTTGTGGAGAGAAAAATATATAATATTGATGTCAAACTTGGGAAGTGGTTCATGAACCTCAGAACGTCAGAAGCTGCACTGATAAACACAATAACAAGCTCAGATACCCAAATGAATGACAAGAAACCCTTTTGTCCTACAGAGCTGTAATGGAGAACTGTAATGGAAGTCTGACATACACAGCTTCTGTTCTTAGGAGTGAGTCACTTTCTTCCCACTTCAATTTATCTGATTAGTTAAAATATAAGTGCTGAAGTCTACAAAAATTGAAAAGAAAAAAAACCAAAACCAAAAGAGAACTAATATAATATAATATAATATAATATATTTCTCTTTCCACAGCCAGCCTATACATTTAACCTTGTCATCTTCAGGTCTATGAACCCTCAGCTTTTGGGGATCTGGCACACCCATTCTGCCATCAGCGTGATCCAGTGTTATATCAGCTGCGTATTACACTCACATCTGCACACTAGATGCGTGTGCTACAGTGAGTTGGCTTGCAGCACACCTGGTATCTGTTGGGGATACAGCAGAAAAAGGTATGTCCTTTCCCTGTCTCCAACATTTGTTTATTATGCCTAAGAAAACACTGTTGTAGCAGCAGATTGTGGAGGAAAACCCAACTACAGGAAAATCTCCAGGGCAACTGGCATGACATTTTTCACCAGAGAAGGAAATTCAAAGCCAAAATGAAAACAAAGAAAACAAATCTCTAAGAACAGGTACACTGCAGATTCTGTTTTAACTAAACCGTGGGCCTTTTAAAACCCTGATTGCAGTGACAGTGATTTCACATAGGTTACTGGTTTAAAATATTTCTATGTACTTTATAAGCTCAAAATCCAAATTAGTAGTCTTTGGTATTTGTGCCACGGAGGCATCTTTTCAAAGTGTTGCCCACAATGACAGCACCTTGTGTCATTATTCCAGGTATTTTCACTTACTGGTCAATCATCTTTTGCCCTTCTCTTTCTCCCTCTGCTTGGGCTTTCTTCAGGTTCAACACCTCTCTTTGTTAAACTAAGCTTTTGTTGAAAATAAGCATGCAAAGCGCCAATGTTTAACTTACAGACATGCTAAATATATATAGTAAATGTCTTTGTGGGTGGTTTACATATGTGGGTGGTTTACTGCTTATCTGGACAGAACTGGGAATTGCCTCTCACAGCAGAGAAAAGTTACTTGTCCAAGTATAAAATACATCTGCCCTAGACACTCAGGATTATGGAACGCAACTAAGTAGTACCTATCTCCTTGGAAGCATAAAAACAATCCATGTCTGAGCTATGAATAGGCCTGGCACAGAACTACTAATCATTTCTAAATGCATCTGCTGGTAAAGAAGGGACCATTGGCATCAGGATCAACTGCTTCAGCTCTTCACTGGTACTGACTTTACAAAAAAATTGGAAAGTGCTCAAATTACCTATCGTATGTTTTTCTCTCTAAATTGCTGTTTTCATTAGGCAAAGTTGTAATGAGTAGCAGATAAAATGACAAACTGTTACAAAAGCAACATTCCCAAACTACCAGGTCATTTTATTTTTTTAAGAAAGAATTAAAAACATGTTTAATTCTTTAGATATTCCATGAACTGAGATTGAAAGAAAACAAAGGAGAAAGGAGTAGGGAGGAAGAGAAGAAAGGGAAGGAAAGTAGGATAACCTCTTGGCTCTTTAGAAATAAAAAATGTAACTCAGATTACAGAAGCAAAAAAAGCAATCAATAGAAGTATTATTAGTGACAATTGTTGAATATCATTATAGACATCAGACCAAAGTCAGTGACAAGGGGATTGCATTCAGTGGTGTATCTCACTGTTGTGATACATGCACCAGTACCGTAAGGGTGATACTCTCTTACAAGGCAATGCAACTATTTAAATAGCTCAAATTTTACAGAAACTTGCAAATGAAATATCGAAGAGTTCAAAATACTGTGACTATAAAAAAAACCTTCATCACTTTGGGCTGACCAGATGTAGAAAAGCTACAATTTCTAGAACCGTAAACAGTAACAAACTTTAGGCAGATTTCTCCCTGTCTACCAGGTAATTTTAAAATAAAACTGCTCTTTAATACATGTATCAAAAGACTTTATTTCCGAATAACCAAAACAAGGTTTCATTAAATCTGCAATAGAAGATTATGTTAGAAAATTAATGTTGCAGTTTTAAATCCAATCTGATCTCATTTTGTGACCACACTTGATTCCCAGGGTGCATTTTTGACTAAAACATTTTTGGGGAGTTATGTCACCCACCTCTAGACTTGTCAGTTGCAATTTAGAGGTAAATTGAATCAAATATTTTACAGACAGAATTTGAATATGATTATCCTCTATCACCATCTCAATACAATCTTGTCAGGTTAAGTTTCAAAACAGAATGCTTAATTAAACCAGTGTGACTCAGGAGAAACTTGCCCAAAAAAGAAATTACTGAACTTTGTGCAGAAACGATGTCAGTTTCTGGGGCAGAATTTCATTACAAATATTTCCAACACTCGCACGTTTCACTGTGCATTTATTGCACCTGTCTATTAGATGCCTAATTTGACAGTCTTATACAAAGCCATTGCTAATATAAGCTCTCGGCTCTGTAGTCCAGAACTCCCCTACCATCACAGATATTCAGTTAAATGTCTCAGTAAATCTGCTGAACATTTCCTGAGACTCCAAACAAAAGTGTAAGGGTAAGGATTAGTAAGCAGTATTCAATATCTGGCATTCTTCCCTAGTTACAACTGGCCAAGTAACCAAGCACCAAATCCACCCTCCCAGACCTCCCAAAAAGCCCTAGAGAAATTCAGGATATGCCTAAAGACTTGACTTTAAAAGGTATGTCAATTTAACAGCCAAAGTATTTCTATATGGTTATGAAGCAAACTACAAAGACAAATGACAGGAATAAGATTTTCTATTGCATTCTGCAGCATGACCTGACAACTTTACAAAAAACAAAGAAATCCTGTCTTACAAAATTCTGTAGAAGCTCTTCATAAAAGAGAGAAAAACCTCTGAGAACAGCATGACCAGAGAGGTGACAGTGAAGCAAACCTGCTCCTCCCCACTAAATCTCCTGCCATTCCCTCCCTACAGCAGAGTACTGGGCACAGCTGTTTGTCTCTACTTTGCATGCTCAAGTTTGAGGCCAGTGACAGAACTGCTGGCGTCATTTCTCTGGGATCTGCCCTTCGGAGAAATAATCCTCTGTGGTAATGCTGGTTAAACCTCATACGCTTTAGAAATGCCCTTCATGAAAGTATTCAAGAATGCAAAGGATTATCTGAACAACAGCCAAAATACATCTTGGTCTAGATACGACAGGATTTGGCCAGGGTGGAAATACTAAGGGAGTAATCTCCTGGATGCTGTTTCAACACTTTCCTCTGGGGAAGAAACCAAGAAAAAGCAGAGGTGTAGGGAATATTTACAGATCCCATTTGTCATTATAACTATGACACTTGTCATATATCAGTTATTTTTCACTACTCACTGCCTGTTCTTTTAAAAAGAAATTAAAAAAAATTAAAACTGACAGGAATAGCTGTAGGAAGGTTACCCACATGCTGCTGCCTCAAGAACAACTGAATGGTAGATCGTTTTTAGAATAAGATTGCTAAAGGACAAAGAGTTAGAAAAACCTTATTGTATATAAAATGTAAGAGTAATTATGCAGAAAGCTTTTGCATTAGAAATAAGAAAATTAATAGTAGGGAAGAAATTCAGTAAATGAGGGACCCTAAAAGAGGACAAGCATTCTTGTCTTTTATGCTCTGAGTAGTAAATATCCAAAGTGCAGCAAGGTAGTAACCAGATGCTAGTAAACAGAGAAAATCTGAGAAAATCTAGCCTGAAATATCTCTGAGTTTGTATCTTTACAATCTTTTCATGTTTGTACATTATACCATGACAACAGCTCTGTAGTTGACTGTGATCAACAACAAGGAATGACGTCTTCCAGCACTGAAAATCAGCTTTCAAGTGTTGATACTACAAACACACCAGCCACACCCTGCCTCTAGGTCACCAGGATATCACTGGGCTTAACAGGCACCACTCCACTAGCAGCAAATGAACTACACAAGATGCAATAAGCTGACGCCCTGAGGCCACAGGCATAATGGTGGCTTGCTGGCTTTAACTTTATATTCTCTTTTTTTATTGATTTGAACTGAAGGAAGTATAAAACAGAGGAGATGATTGCTATGATGGTATTTACTTTTCAAACAGGGATTCAGACATCTTTAAAATACGAATTGTTGACCTTACTGAAGGTTTATTATTGTCTCCTATATATAGATCTTTGTTTTTCAAGCTCTATGTATGCTGACCTGAGTCTACTGCTTGAAGTACTTCTCAGGCACTTGTTCCTCAGTAGATCCCTAATATGACAAACCATAATGGCTCCCGAGAAGACAACTCCATTTTTTCAGACATACAGCATAAGAGACTGCAATGAGCCTTTGGAGACTTCTGCAATGTCCTTTGGCAAATGCACCTGCCACACTGGGGTTTTCAGCCCACAGAGCTAAAATGTTCCACATTGCTCTTGGAACAGTGTAGAACAACCATGGGGTGGTGGAAGGTTTCTACAGGTTCAAAAGGCCTTTCTGTTTGTTTCAGGAGCTCACCAATAGTGCTAGAGTATATACATCATAAACTAATGGTCTGAAAATTATTAGCTGAAAAAATCAAGTAGTACAAAAAAGCAGAAATACTCTAGAAATATGTAACTCAGAAACAGCAATTTTTTTTTTTTTAGTTTGCCCTGTAAAATTGAAGTAAACACAGCAACACTCATCCTCCCCCCCCAAAAAAAAAGATAACCCCCCCCCAACAACTTGTATTCTAGAGGAGCACAATTGCACAACATACATTTTTTCCTTGAAGTCTCAATCATAAACAAAAAGAACAGCTCTTTAGGACAGAAATACTTGCAAGTCCTTCAGCCTTCATTGCTATCACCATGCATAAGAAGGCACAATGATCAAATCTCCCTTATTTATTCAAGTCTTTTCTCGATAATAAAGTTCAAAACCAGTAAACAAACTCTTGAAGAGTCAAAAAATTGCATTTCTTATTTCACCCAAATTTGGAGTCACTTCACATAAAAGAACACAGAAAAGAAACTCCAGTAACAGACTACTTGCAGCAGAGCAGAGAGCAACCATTAGATTATTTAAAAACTTTGTATACATGATGCAGCTGAGGCTACTGTAAATTGCTTTGTATTGAACAGAATGAAGAGCTCAGCTCAGATAAGCTTTCAGAAAACTTTTACATGGACCCTGCATCTGGATGTGCAAGTACATCTCTCTCTTTTGGAACAGCCCTCATATTCCCTAAGGATCTTTTACCACTAGGAACTAGATGGAGAAAATAACATTGTTGAGTTGCTTCAGTGTAAATTGATTTGGTTTGTAAAAGGTACACCTCGGGTGCTGATGGCTCACCAGTAAGAGAATAATCTTGGCTCAGGTCCGCCTGCAGAGCACTCGCAGTGGGACCAGGCTGTGCCCAGTTCCACACCGAGCTCGGAAATTCTCCTTTCCTGTAACTTTACACTCTGCACATTATCATAAACCTCCATCTCCCCACCGCTTACATAGCTTTTTCTGTATGAAACTATTGCATTTTGTGTGCAATCTGATTTCTTCACAGCCCAAAAGGTAGACCTCCAGGTCTGTCGCTGACTTCTGCCAAACCCCAGGAAAATAATTGCTACGTGGCACTTACCTCTCCTTCTCTGGGCCACGGCCTTCCATTCTGTGTGTATTTGCTTTGATTCTGGCGCTTCTTTTGCCCTCCATCAGCAAATTTGCACAGCAAAGGCTCAGTGGGGGCTGTGAAGACAAGAAACCCAGTCTATATTAGCATCCCCCCCAAAAGAAAGTGATTATACCAGCAACAGTAGTGCTTTGTAACACTGATCTTTTGAAGTAAAATCTTGCCTTCTGCAGATATTTTTTGCCTCTCTTAGCCTTGACTCCACTGGCAGCTGTTCTTATTAACTAAGCTTCAAAAAATATATACTGGCAGCCCTTAAAAGAATTTAGCAAATATTGTTGAAAAAATAATCAGCCTACGCAGAATGTTAAGTTGCTGTAGTGGAATAGTATAGTCAGGCATTAGTTCCAGCTAAGTTAGACACGTATTCATGACCGGCATTAGTGCAAGGATAAACACTGCTTTGCTAAAGCAGCTTTCTGGTTTTATTGTAAAAACTTTGCAAGAACCTGTTTAAGGAGTAAGTATTCTCACTATTTCGGTGTTTCTCAGCATCCAGTCCTTTCAAAATCTGACTAAACAGAATAAAATAGAGACTTTTGCCAAGCCCAGCCCAATCAGCTTTCTTTTCCTCTTAACTCCTCTCTTAAGCAAGTTGGCAGCTGAGAAAACCCTTTTCCCCTCCAAGTGAGATCTGGAGTGTGTGAATACAATAGTCGGGGGGGCAGAGTCCCAGGAAGAGAGGATAATCACAGCGCTGCACACCCCAAAAGGCAGCCCACAATAGGGCCCCCTAGAGAAGAAATTAACACTCATCAAACAGGCACAACAGGAAGGGAACTTGGTGTCTTGGGATCTCTTTCCCATCTACCCAGCTTTTAAGAGCCTCCTAAAATATTTTTTTTTTAACCGAAACTTCAATTGTTCAGCTGGTGGGAGCTTGTTTCTGCTGCTTAATCCTTAAAAAGGGTGGGGCAAATTCTACCCACTTAGGTGTAAGGGTTGTGCTTTATTGCCTACATCAGCAGAGAAGTAAAACAATATTTGCCTGGTTGAAAGAAATCTAAAGATCATGTGTCACATCTGAGTCTCTTCAGGAATTTTTGATTTCCCAGGCATGGTAAGTCTATAATTAACTAACCAAGAGTTTTGATGGAAAAACCAAGAAATCTGTTATTTTTCCTTTCCATTTCCTGTTTCTGGGAGGCTACAAATGTTGAAAGAGTACAACTGCAGAGACATGAAGAAAATACTTGGGTAGGGAGGCTAATCAAGTTGTTGACTTATTTATTTGTAATAAAAATTATTATTTGGTTAAGGGATAAGTTCAAGTGGTATTAAAACAAGCTAACCTCCACCAACCTCCTGGTTATAGCCAATTCAAAATGGGTCAGAAAGTGTAGATTAAAACTGTGATCACTTAAAAACTGCAACCAAGAAACAATGCACGTAGAGAATCTCACATCAAAAACACAATTTCTCATTGGGACAGCATCACTTTGGCTACTTCTGAAGCTGTAACAGCTTTGTTTTTTCATTACCATTTTACCAGGCTAGTAATTTCCAAGGTCACTAGAAACTGAACTGCAGGGAACAATCCATTATTGGCAGAAAGCTTGACTGTGTGACCCCAGAGGTCCTTCTCCACCTCCAGCTTCGATTATTGTACCAGATTTTTGTAGAAGCAATGCTTAGCCAACCATTTTAAATTTAAAATAATGAAGGTTTAAAAGCATCCAGGTGGCTATGGAGATTCTTTCTGCAGATGGAGAGATTTTACAGGGCTGATTGCCCTGCACTTTCACTGGTTTTACTCTGTGGTCCGATGCTGCATGATTTCAGAGTGGTTACTTAGCGTTCACTTTGATGTGATTGTGAGGGAGGAGCAGGTGCTAAGCCAGCATTAGAGAAAGACCTATTAAACATCACATCTGAAGCTTCAAAAGCTTTTTGTTTTAAGCACTGAACAGCTACCAAGCAACATACGATACCATTAGGGGGACCATGCAAAAACCATCTGCACACTGGATATTGACACATGCCACGATCATCTGCTAATGAACACATGTGGTATTAGCCCATGTACTGTGATGTGGTTTAACAAGCTAGGAAATCTACACATCCTCTCTCTCTATATTAGCCAACCACAAATAGGAAGCTGTTATCATTTCCGGAAACCCCCTATCCAGCATTACCATCTGACAACCTCATATTTGTTAATTAGTGGCTTCCTAGAGTTGATTGAGATTGAACAGAGCTACCAAACAACTTTACCAACCCTATCTAGAAAAAATGTGAGAAAATATCGTATAGCCTTTTCAGGAGGTTGGAAAGAAGGTGGAAAAGGGCAATGCTCTACACAGGTAAGTTTCTGCACGGGAGTTTATATTCCTCTACGACAAACTGAGGGTAATTCTGTGGAAAAGCCAGCCTGTGTTGATCAACATTAAAAGAAGTAAAAAGTTCAAAACAAAAAATGTTCTGACAGGAAGACAGAGCTCATATAAGATGGTTTTGGGTTGAGGGTTTTCAGGGTTTTGTTTTGGTTTTTTTTCCCCTAAACACAGGCATGTAGCATCAAACAAGACAGAAAATTATCTTAATAACTCTGAAGTGGTGTAGGTCCTAGTGGTTTACACCTGGAAACAGTTATGGTAACCAACCTCAAAATATAGGTATATAAAAACCCCTGAATTAATGATCTCTCTTCTTTCAGGACATAAGGTAGAATGTAACAGTCTTGGGAGCTCAAAGATGTTGCTCTAAGTACACAGAAGAACTCAAATCTTGGTTTACTTCAGCCTTTTTGAAATGCCTTGTAAGAATGGTCCCTCTGGGCTTTCCAAGATGGGATGCACCCAAATATTTGGCATTAGTGCCATCATTCTTACTAGTCAAATACAGAGCAACAGAAGATACTAGAAAGAGCACATCCCATTCCATCATGTGAGCATTAATTATTTCTTAGTAGAATTCTTTTTTAATGGTTTCATTAAATTTCCACAGCACTTAAAAATAATAAATTTACTTCAGCCAAGAAAAAGATCACAATAAGGTACTATGGTTATCAATTAAAAAAATATTTAAAAACTAGTCAAACAATATCAACACTAGATAACAATATTGATGGGTTGCAGTAGAAGTGGTATATTTCACCCCATATACTTCAGATGGAGAGGAAAGAAAAAAGGGAATATTTTAAACTTCTCTGTTTCTTTTCTTCTCCATTTCATGCAGACAGTCTTCAACTTACGGACTGCATTTTTATTTTTCTCCTTTTCCTCTGTATGAACACACTGACTGAAAATAAATGCCTGTGTCTCTGCCTCTTCTCTCACCTTTTGTACTGCTGACTTAATAGAAAATGTAATTTGGATATCTGTAGATGTTCGCATTTTGAAGTGATAAGCAGATCTTTTTGAATGGTTCTTGACATCCTCTACGTTTTAAGCATATGTGGTATTTTGAAGCATATCTGGAAAATCTACTGTTGCTATTTTCCTGTCAAAAAAGTGAGAATTGATTCACTTGAAACAAATTTCAGGCTATTCCGTCCTGATAAACTCTTCAAGATAGAAGGCACTACTCTTTCATTGACTTCTACCTGACAGCAACAAACACAAATATCAAGAATAAATAAGTGCTTTAACCTGAACAAGGTTCATTAAGCCATAACCCATTTTTCAAGGCGAAGATTTAAATGCTTGCTGCAGTTCCCAGCCAAAGCCTTCTCTAGTTAATAAGACATAAATAGCCCTGAACTTGGCTTTGAGTCCTGAGAAGGAAGTGGGATCAAATTGATAGTGCTTCTAAACAGCATTTGCCAAGATATTCAGGGCTGCCTTAGGAGAGGGCAGTAGCTGCTAGTGTTCAAATTCTGTTCCCATGGAAGTCAATGCCTAAACCCTATCTCACTTCAGTCAGGCCCTGAATTTACTCTAAGAGTTCAGTGGAGGTGAAAGAGAGAGACTGGTTTTATGTCAATCAAGCCTGTCGATATTGTTGGAGTTCCCTCAGGAGATCAGCTTCTCATGCTCTGCTACTTTAGATGGACAGATTGTGCAGACAAACAGCACAGAACTGCCAAAAGGCTGTTAGTATCACCAAAAGCAACACTGGTACTTAAATAGCACAAAAACTTCAGAAGGAAGGAGAAGGGGTAACAGTGCCCCCTTTTCTAATCTGGCAGCCTCTAAGAAATGTTCCAACTCAGGAAGGGAATTTCAATTAAATTGGAGAATTCAACAAAATAAAGCAAACTTCTAACTAATTCTGAATACATAATTTCCGTATTCTTTCATTCATCGGAAGGCAGATACACTTGAGCTTCTACATGTGCAAAAATGTATATATTCATGAGCATGTGCTTCGTAAAGGAAGATGAAAGCTGTCATTTGCATTTGGTGAATCTTTTTCATTATTTCAGGTGCTCTGAAACTTTTACTGTCTTAAGCGTTACTGAGAAAAGCTTTTTCCCCACTGTCATATAGCATCATCTGTCCAGCAACGGCAAGAATAACATACACAAAAAGCAGTAAGAGGACATTTTTATGCATTTTAGCTGCTTTTACTACAAATATTTTTGAAGAAAGAGTATTTTTCAGCATGTCAGGAAGAGTTTAATCTCTTCTCATTTTTTGGAACAATAAAAGTAACATTTTCAATAGACAGCATGTGCATTGTGAACATTCATGTGGGTTTTTAGCCACCTCTGTTTTGTTAATGTGAAGAAAAATAATTAGAAAGTCATTGGTATGACAATGAATGGTCAGTGCACAATCAATGATCTTTTTCAAAGTATGTTTTAATGAGAAAGTTGGATTAATTTCTTTTTCAGCCTTGGCAAATCCTCCTCCACAATAGAAAACTGTGCACAGTAATAATTGAGTTCACAATTAGACCAAGCATTCATACTGATCAAGCTCTGATAACTATTTTCATTCCTAACTGCCTTCCAAATTTTAAGTATTTTGGTAACATTTTCATGTGCAAATCACACAGAGCATCTGATTGAAACACCCATGTAATAAACAACCTCTTTGTCTGCTACAGATCAAACATTTGTAGTCTTTAAGAAAAAACTTCATCTTATGGTAGCATCAAAGCCATTTTGTAAGGAGACAGTATTTCACAGGGAGATATGAGAGACACAAAAGCTGTAGAGCAAGGCAGAACACGGCAAGTTTAAGTTTTGAGATGTACCCAGCAGGACTATGGTATTTACAGAGCCGGCAGAGTTTATTTACAAAATGAATTTTGCTGTTGTAAGCTTTGAAAATGTAGGAGTTCCAGGACCCCATTAACGGAGTCACTCTCTGCTCTAGTGAGTCCACTGGCTTCTGGGAAAGTTCTACCATGCAGTACTTTTTCATCCCAAAGTCATAAATAAACAAAACTCTAACTTCAAGGAAGATTATAAAAGAAAACCATAGCTATTCGGCTCTTGAGAAATGAAGATCAAGAATTACAAAAGATGGTACATGACAGAAAAGGACATGTAAGGACAAAGCATTAGCTGAGTAAGGAAACTATAAATAATGTGGCAAATAAGCGCTTCATCCTATCCTGCATGGGCTTGTTAAAGGACAGAGCAATAGATTTTGTCCCAGAAGTCCATTATACAGGATGTGATGTCACAGGAGAGACCCCAATGTATAGAAGAGTTATCTTTTAAAAAAGGTCAAGCCATATAAAGTGTATGTCATAGAATCACAGAATATCCTGATTTGGAAGGGATCCACCAGGATCATCAAAGTCCAACTCCTGGTCCTGCACAGAACAGCCCCAGGAGTCCCACCATGAACTTAAGAGTATTATGCTTTTTGAATGCTGTCAGGCTCGGTGCTGTGACCACTTCCCCGGCGAGCCTGTTCCAGTGCCCAGCCACCCTCTGGGTGAAGAACCTTTTCCTAATACCCAGCCTAGATCTCCCCTGACACAGCTTCAGGCCATTCCCTTGGGTCCTGTCATTGGTCACTACAGAGGAGAGATCAGTGCCTGCCCCTCCACTTCCCCTCATGAGGAAGTTGTAACTGCAATGAGGTCTCCCCTCAGTCTTGTCTTCTCCAGGCTGAACAGCCAAGTGATCTCAGCCACTCCTCATTTGTCTTCCCCTCAAGGCCCCTCACCATCTTTGTAGATTTATTCAGTATTTCACAGTTAAACTGAACTACATTATATTAATTGGATTTGTACAGATGATTATGAAAGCAAAACAATGAGTTACCATTGCATTTTAGTCTCTTTAACACATCACTTTCACAATATAATTATAGAAATTGGGGGAACAGCTAGTAGAAAAGGACACCAAAGCAAAAAAATATACAGCAAACATCTATTTGGGCAAGCAAAAAAAAAGAAAGCGATTTACTTTTGATAAACTGTATCACAGCTTAAGTAATTATCTCTTGTTCACCTCTTTGTCTTAAGAAATGGGAAGCAATCCTTTCATCTTTTTGTATAATAATCATTTCTAAAGAGCAAGAACATATTAGAAAAGAAAAATAAAACTCAGAAGAAAAATGATGTCTGTAGCACAATGCTAGGACTTCTTTCCTGTGAAACAGAAATTACTTAGAGCAGGTGGAACAGGTAACCATATGTATATGTTGGAGAAACAGCATGCCAACTTGGAAGTGTGGTCCAGACCTTGTTGCAATCAATCTAAACACTCAAGCTACTACATGCGAAAACTTCTGCTTAATCATATTGTTTCCAAAATGTCCATAAATGCTAGAGCAGACCAGAAACTAGAGTTGCCTTTCTATGAGAAACTGCAACATTCATTTTACAGTCTGTTTTAAAAAAAAAAAACCCAACTGCTTTCCTTTTAAAATTTTCAGCAGAAGAGTGGACTGGGAGTGCCTGATTCAGGCCTATTTAAGTGCTCCATTCCAATCTGCTGATAAGGAGGAACTGTTGTAAAGGTTATAGAAACAGATGCTTCAACATGGTATGGAAAGTTAAATCAATCAAAATAGAAAAACTGAGATGCAGTATTAAAATCGTGCTGAAATGTTGTAATATGATGGCCTATTTTTATTTTACCAAACTCCATTTCTCAAACAACTCTAGTGCTGGTCTCTGTTGGAGAGAACGAATGCGTTGCAAGCAAATCCAGAACAGAATTAAGAATTTTATTAATTAGCTTTATTAAATTTTAAATAATTATAAAATATGCTGCACTTTAACATTGGATTCTGCCTTTATTTTAGACAAAAGGCCTGAATCAGATCTCACAGAAATCAGACATTCTCACTGAATCCAAAGCCACTCTACTGAACCCAAATTTAAATTTGAGGTCAGCTTAAGCAAGAGCAGACTCAGGCCTATGAGTTTTGCCAGAGAAATCAGCTTCCTCAAACTTCATGATACAGCAAAGGTCTACCCTATCGGAGGTCTCCAGCATAACACTGAATAATGCCAGCTGTAGCTCATCCTTTGTACCCAGTGCTGTGACAGCTCTTCACGACCTTTAACCGCTGGGTGAAAAGGAAGTGGAAGGAGTGATTTATTTTGCAGTTGTAAAATCTCTCCAAGAGCCTTTGCAGCAAAAGAGTAGACCCTTTTACTGAATGACTGTGCAACCAAACCAACCAAACGTGCATCAATTTGCAGAAATCATTTCACACACCTGTGCTTAGACCCAGTGGTTTTCTCCTATGACTTTTGGACAGGATCTGTTACAAACTGAAATTTAGGGCACACTCTTTTATAATGTGCCAATTCTAATTGCAAAACATGGAATTCAGCTGGGTTAATATCTCCTCCAAAAAACACTTTGATAGACTCCCTTGGATTCGTGCCTCTTTGGAAAAGCCAAGTACAAAAGAAGTGAGACGGTATCATGCTTTGAAGAGGAGCATTTGTTACAAGTCATAGAAATCACTTCACATGTTATCTGTGAGATAGATAATAAGTACTGAACTGTTAATTTATGTTAAATAAGCAAAGCCTCTCACTCGCTCAATCATCACTATTAAAAGGCGAATGCTTAAGAAACCCACCCACCTTCCCCTGTTTGAAGAATTTTTGTGTGGAACTTATGTGCCCCAACTTCCCTGTATTTCCATCTCACCAGAGTAACTAAGCAAGACACTGAAGAAAGAAGAGTCTATATAGCCCTTCTGGAAACTATGCAAATAATCAGTAGAATAAAGATTTATGATAATACAACAGTCCCCTATCAAGAGTTTCTTCCCATTGACAAGAGCTGAAAACTGTGAACAGTTTTTCAAAACAATCCAAACAAAACAACAAAAATTATATTTTCTATGGTTTTGTATATATTTTGCAAATACTAATTCTTGTCTGGGATTCTGACTTATATGGTTAAAAGGAAAAAAAAAAGAAAAAAACCCAGAAGTGTCACTTATACCATTTTTATGCTATTGACTTGCTGCATCGGATGCTCATTGGACTACATGTTGGGCAGGAGTTTATTCCTCCAAATAAAACAAAAAAAATGCCAAACTTAAAAAATATTCCTCTAATAAAAAATCATTTTAGAGCCTTTTGGTATTTTCATTGTGAATTTCTAGACCATGCATAATTTGCCCCACAGACACACATTTCTGCTGGGTGTGACAAAGAACTAAGAGAGATCAGGCAAACAATATCCAACCCAAGATCCCAAGATCCAGTGAAGTTGATGAGAACACTTCCAATACCTTCAATAGGTTGGCTCCTAGCCTATGACTTCAACTGGAAGTAAATACAACAGCCGTTATGCTGGAGTATATCTTACAAACTTTGTTTTTGGTGTTTTATTTGGTCTTTAAACTTAAAGCTGCAATCCCTTCACATTAGCAACATGCAAAGAGAGTGGGAACAATGGCTGGACTGTCATCAGAACCAATTTTCAGGACAAAAAAAAAAGTTACACAGTGAAGTTTTGCTGTCTTACTGTGCTGCTCCTCATCCCAGAGAAGCATTAAAGCTGAAAATTCATACACTAAGGCAGTGAACCAGAGGAGAGGTCTGAGTTGTACTGCATTTTTGAACCGGTAGCACCCTGACTTTAGTGTATGTAGTCCATGCAGGTGCTCCTGAACCGACTGTGGTTGATACACCAGCTGTGTGGGATCCCAGGACTCCAATCCGCAGGTAGAAGCTCACGGAGGAAACCTGACCCTCTAAATGTGAATCCAAAACCACTCTTTAAATCCCCCTCTGAGACTGCCCTGTGAGCTTTTAGGAAGATTGTACTTTATATAACTTTTTCTCCTCTGCCATCTCGTAAGTTACTTTGGTTGGATGAAAATGGAGATCTTGTATTTCTTACTGTTCAATTATTAAGGAACAGCAACAGAGTTGGCTTCATCTGAAAGGCTGAGCGATTTTTAAATGATCTCATGTACTGTAATTTATAATAGAAAATCAGGTACAAATAGCGTGAGATGCTTTCTAGTTCCTCTCTAATGGAAATAAAATGAATCCCTGGTAATGGGTGACCCTACCTGCTTCTGTGGTCACCTGTTTTACTTTTTAGTGTTCTCTTTAGTAGTCTCAGGAGAAAAGAACAAATGCAAAGCTTTTATCCAAAGCTGCTTCTCAAAACAATAGCTCTATGCTTCAGCTATAAAATCTATTTTTACTATTCTCATAAACAAATATTATTGATCACAGAGACTTTGCTATTCCCACTGAGAAAAACTTACTTGCGCTGACAGTCCAGAGATAAAATTATTAGAATTTATACAGTACAAAGAATTAATTCTGGTTCTGTTCATAAAAGGTTATTTCATGTAGCTGTTTAAGCTTACTCTAATATCTAGTATGGAATCTACTTATTTTAAATTTAATTTTATTATATTCTGTATTAGTTTTTATTTTGTATTTATTACCATCACATATTCCTGTATGACACTGCTAGAACTAACACTAGAGAGAAAAAAACTCCTCCAACATGTTTTCGATATAAATAAGGAAACCAGGAAAAATGTCTCATGTCAATACAATGATTTCTTTTCACCAGCGTAATGATAATTGCTGTAGATACACATTTATTTTTTTATAATTGAGGTTGAGTTTTGGCATTCCCTGCTTACACTCCAACACATGTATACTATTAATGTCCAGAAGAGCTTATGCAACCCAGGGTTATACTGCATGGGGAAAAAAATGCTTCAGTTCTGACCATTAGCTTCTTTAATTCACATGTGTGTGTTCTAATAGCACTTTTTTCCCCCCCAGTTAGGGAAAGACACATTTGTTGTATCTTTGTGAATGTACACTGCAATAAAAAAAGTGGCTAAATATATAATGCTAACATTTTCTGCAGCTCTACTCACAGCCTGTTAAAAGAGTAGCAGTAGAAAATATATGCAATCAAAAAATATTTGGTTTGGGTAAAGATGGCCTGTGTGTGGTCAAAGTAGTAACATGACCTTCTTGATATCAGAGTTGAAACAATCTATTCCTAAAAGCACTGATTACTGTGGATGCATGAAATATTCCTCTGTAAATGTAAAAAAAGAGCTAATTTTTAACCAGCTATCAATCTGTTAAAAAGTTTAAAAATATTCGGAACTATTCAGACCTTTTTTCTCAGACAGCCTAGTGAAAATCCTTTTATTTAAATCAGTTCTAATTAACACACATTCTAATAACAACTGCTAGGTGCAGCAGCAAAAACTCCAACCACTGATAATCTAAAACATAGCTCAGCCATATAATTTTGCCATTAGTCGGAGAAAGAAGGAAAATCTAAAGGGAATTTTTAAAAAAAATATTTTCTTTCTTTCATTTTTTTCTTCTGCATTCACTGAAAGTTATAATGTGTATGCCCTAAGACGAGTGAGTTTGCTAGGAGCTAACAGATAGCATTACCAACTTTCTCACTTCAATGCAGGAATAACTTTAAAAAGTGGATTTGACCCTGACTGTGACAAAACCAGGGCTGGGTATAGGTTCCAAAGCAGAAAGCATTTACAGAACAGTGACTGACTGATTCTTAAAGGCAGGAGTTCATTTTGCTGTGGTAGAGAATAACCAAGTCACACTAAACCCCTTGGACAGAATAATTCGTGTACCACAAAACCTCACCATGTGCTCTCACCATCTTCTCCCGTACATGGGCCCAAAGGGAGGAAGGGAACACTTTGGAAACAATACATAAGTAAGGATGCTGATACCCCTTACCTTTTTCTCCCCAGAAGAAGGGGCGAGCAGCAGCTCAGAACAAGGACTGCAGACTGTACATGGGACACACCAATATCCCTTGCAGCTCCAGTCTGATGGACTGGCTGCTCCTCATGGCAACTTCCAACCCCTGGGTCTGACAGACACTTTTTTTGGGTAGTAACTGTGTTAAACGTCTACTGTGCCCCTCAGCAAGTAGCTGAAGGTAGGGAGCAAATGTGGCACAGGCACTTATGTGCTAGAAAAGGAAGATAAGACCTTGGAAATAAAAGCTCAGTAACTCCCATTTCCTTGAAGGGCAAGAAGGCAGAAAGGCCCTGTAGCACACAACCACCTGGAGCTCCTCTCAGGACATGGAGGCTTTGCACCAGCTTGAAGTAAGCCTCTGCCTTCAAGGCACAACTGTACCTGTGGTTTCCATGACAGAAAATTGCACAGTGGATTCACTGGGAATTTTCCACTAAGTCATCTATTTATGATGACACTTTATCCAAGGGAAAGACAAAAAAGTGAAATTATAATCTTTTCCCAAGACAATGGAAGATCTTACTCATACTTCTTAGCTTTTTTCAAAATGTGTTGATGATACCAACAGTAAATCTAATGTGCTATGACATAAGGAAAATTCTATCCCTTGCAGCTTAAAAATCTTTTATTATCATCTGAGACAATATCCTAGAATATTAAACAGATAACACTAAACCCTTCTGAAATTTTCAGTTGCAGAGCTCTCAGCTGAGGGTAGACAAGGAAGCAAACTTACATGTTAGAGACTGAGTGATAGACTAACTCTGTAATACATGTCTCAGAGATTGTATGAAGGTTATACTAGATCCTACTTTGTTACGGCCCCAAACATTACAAAAAGAGTAGGATTTCAATGCTAAGACTGCAAAAGTAAAAAATCAGCCCTCTACTGTTACAGTTAAAAATACTGAAATAATCAGAACAGGAGAGAGCCAAGAATGACAAAAAAGAATAGGTGAAAAGGAAAAAAAAGGTATAGAAATATGCAAAGAAAAAGACTTTAAGAAAATGAATGGAAAAACAGGAAAAGAAGGGAGAGGAATGTTTCTGAATTGCCCTTGAAAATGTTCTAGCTTCATAGAAAAGCAAATGCAACTCATGCCCTTCATTTCTGGATGACAACAGGGGCCTTCACAAAGACTGCAGCAAAAAGAAAATTCTAACGGAAATGGCTGCTCAAATGTCACTGCCTATAGCAAACAGAAAGACACAAGTTTATAAAAGATGCAGTTTTATCTGAAAACAGAAAAGGAAGACCTGCTCTGTCACATTATGAAGAACCCACTAAGGCTGGGGATGGTCTCGGGGCAATTGTTTGGCATCAAATCACTAAAGAAGCTGGGGGAGACTGCTGAGTCTCCTCTACAAAAAAATACCAAGGCTCTGCTATCAAAGTAAATTCAAAAGCTTATCTCAAAACTCTGTAGATGAGCCAACACTTAACATGCCACAGAAGATAAAATTAGAAATGACTATGAGAAAGATGAAAAAGCAAGGACCTCTCGTCCAGATAAATTACATTATAAGAAATAGTAATAGTCGCTTACACCAAAACCCATCATTATTTAAGGTTTTGTCCCCATCTGAATGGGATCCTTCTTTGGTTCACAGGCACGTGGATGCAGCCATGCTGGCATGATGAGTCTGTGTGCAGCTCTATTCAAAGCATGATTGCAACTCAACAGCAGTACCAAAGTCTGGTCTGACAAAAGCCATTTCCAGCTGATGTGAAACAGCAATTCTCTTCACAGCAAATTATTTCATGAATCACCCAGCAGGGAGTGACAACATTCTACTGCCAGTGACTACGTGTATGACCTCTGGGTTGTAATTTCCACCAGCTTAAGAAGAGTTCATTGCAAACATGAGCGTATTTTTCACTCTACTGTTAAGAGATGCTAATCTGGCTCTCAGTTTCCTTTCTTTCTTCTTTTCTTTTTCTTTTTTCATTTTTGCCAGCTTTATTGCTTACAATGTAGTATTTCCCTGGAGACAGAGAACAAAGTCTAGAACAGGTTGCTAATAAAACTTGAAGACAACGCAGTAGAGTAAGAATTAAAGGGCAACAACTTTTCTACTTCGAGGAATATGACAGGCCTAGCAGAGACCTTGTGGCTTTCTCCTGTCATGAAAAGGCAGGTTAGTACTTAATCTTGCAACCTGGTGAGAGACAAGCAAACTGAAGTAAGAGGGAAAAAAACCTTTTTGAGAATGCTTTCTGACAAAGAACCAGAGACAGAGGAAAAATCCGAGTCCTGAGTGTGGTCAGAAGAGGAACAAGGAGTTTTAAATGAAGGGTGAGGTAAATACTGAGTAATGAAAATACGAATACTACCCAAATTATTAAATATTCTCCAAATATTTCATCTAGGATCTGCACACAAATAAAATTTCCAGCTAATGAACCACAACAGATTGATGTCAGTACTAATGCTACCGAATTAACACAACAGTAGAATGCTGTAATGTGACTTGACTGTAACAATAAACCATGTAGAAAGTGCTTTTGTACCCTTAATAGAAGTGTTGAGGAGAGGAAAAATGGAACTCTAGATTTCATTCAGCACTGGGATTCTGTTTGATTGTTGATCCTAAAAGGAGTTAATAACCAATGGTTAAAAGAGCTGCCATTAAGCCACATTTGTTATTCCTCTGCAGTGCAGTTCTGCTTCTTGGGTTGTTACCAGTGGAGAGAACAAAGTCTCAGGCTCTAAAGCTCAGCTCTGAATTGAGAAGGACAAGCTTTTAATATTGATAACCAGTGACTCTTAGACTCTATGGCAAGGGTGGAGGAAGCTGCATTGAATAGGCCAGCATGGAATTGTTGGTGGAGCAGGAAATGGAAAACGTAAGATTTCTTTGTCTCCACCTCTTTCTGACGTGGCCTGAGAACTGGACTACTTGGACATGTGCCATATGATTAATGTGGATCTATCAAACCGTGCATTCAGAGGGACAGAGTCATATGAGATTTCCTGGAAACTTACTGATTGGCTACATGGTATGTGCATGAGGATTTTAAGTAGTCTGGACAGAATACATTACCTGGATTAAAATACAAGCACATGTGACATCAGGTGCAATCACAGTGACCCAGGGCTTAGCCAAGACTGTTTGCAACAGACTGCTTTTGCTAGTGGATAAGCAAAGATGAAAGCACATTTAGGCAAAAGCTTTTGCTTTAAGGGTGCCTATGTGCCAAACCAGAATAACTTTGCATGTTTGCTCCAGGAAGACTTGCTTTACAATACCAGAAGAAAAATGTATTTATTTGAAATGGTCAACTTAGACTAAACTAGCTTGCTTTTATTATCAGTTTTTAACTGTGTTTACATAGCATATAAAATGAACACAGAATTATTCCAGATTTAATCCTGCATCTCTTATTCCTGCTTTGTAATACCCTTGTAGGAGAGTCTTCTCGTACACACTGAACTATTCATATTTACGTTATGCAGCATGTACTAGTGCTGCAGGATTAGGGTACAAGCATGCCTACATAGCTCTCAACCTGTATCATGCCACGCTCCTTCAAGGCAACTTCTGCTGCCACTTTTTGCATACTAAATAAGGTGGGGTTTTTTATGATGCTTATCACTGACTTTGTTTGCAAACACCTTACAAGCACTAACGATTTCGTTCTCCCAGTAGGCAGTGAAGTATTTCCTTTGTTTCACAAAGAGGTGAGATGCAGCATGGGGATAATGCAAGTTGTCCAGTGTGACACAGTCATCGAGTACAGACCTCCTGAGTTGCTGTGCAGTATTTACTCACAAGTTAACCCTTCTCAAACAGTTCTGCCTAGCTGCTCTATTTTCTCAGCCTCATTTCCCACTTCACTCTACATCAGGAAAAATCTCTTTCCCCGATCCAAGTTTGCAATGCCACCATCAGCTCACGAAAGTGCTTTATCAGAAGGCAGCCTGATCTACAGTGCTCTTTCAAATTGAGCTTTTAATGATAGTAAGGACTGGGTGCAATTATAGACACACACATTTCTCTACAGATGTTTGTACATAACATATCTATATTATCAGGTATCTGTGGAAAGTTATCAAATACAGAACATCAGAACAGTCAAAGTGCAGTTATCTAAATCTTCAAACAAACCTGTTTATTCACTGTAATATTTAGCTATTCAAGGCTCACGCTCCTATCTATATCCCTAGAGGGCAATGTCACCTAAGAGGTTGTGCTCATGTCCCTGTCACCTTCCTATGAAGTCAAAGATGACGCTACTGCAAAGACAGACAGAAGTTAAGTCCGTACTTAATAGAATTTTCTATAATTAAATATAGACTTGTCCCTGTTTATGTTCAAGAAGTTTTGAAGCCTGATTTCAAGAACAGCAAGGTACAGTTGATTATCCCAAATTTACCTACCTTCACAAACCTCTGGGATTTTCCTACTATGTCCCAATGTCAAACAATGTAAGGCATAAGTAAAGACCCAATTCAAGACAGTAGGGTCTTACAGAACAGCATGCAGAAGACTAAATCACAAGAGAAACTTGAAAGGAAAACAGAACACTCATTTTCTTCCTGGCATTTACTGTCTTGCTGCTTTACAACTAATATTCTTTCTGCAAAGCCAGGTTTCCTGTTGGCAAGGCCTACATCTATCCCCAGGTCTCACTCCACATTTACTCTCAACATTGTTCAATTTCCATACTATGGCTCTGCCAACTCTGGTGGACACCATTTCAATGGTGTCTTCTTTGTGTGTGAGATGAAACCCCTCAATTCAACAACAACGTTCTATCTCTGAACAGGAAACGATGTTTAGGTGGGGAAGTTTCCCAGCAAAGCTTCTGACAGTGCAACTGTCTTGTCTTTTAAAATCAGAATAATGCCATGTAATTGCTTTATTTATGGATTTAGCAGCCTGGATTTAGTCTCTGAAATATAAAAATGAAGGCTTCTGTTGTTTGCTTCCTTTTTGTTTTAAATGATTGATAATTATTTCACAAATGTCTTCCCCTGACATTTGATTTGCTAGATAATACACAAACATACAGTTTCTAATGGGTTTTCTGGCCTTTTAACCTAATTTCTTTTCTCATTACTTTTCATTTTATTTCCAATTCTGATATAAAATCTGTTTTCCAGAAGATTTTTGCATGATCTGAAGCTTCCTCACTTTAATAACATACAGAATATTTTAAAACAACGACAAAGCCAAGATCAATGATAGCAGAGAAGCAAAATCAACTCATATTTTTAACTTTTCTTTTTCATGTTGAACTCCTTCACACACATTCTCTCCAAGAATATTCCAAAATTATGATGGAAATTAATAATCATTTTGTATATGTTAACCTTTAAAAAAATCTGCTACATGAAAACAGTTAAGTGAGGACAAAACAAGAGACTTCAGCATAAGAACACATGTTTTTCTGTCAAGCTACTAGCTGGAATTGTTACTGTATTGCAAGGATTTATTAGCTAATTATTGATTAGGGAGATCATAGAGATAATAATTAAGAAATGAAAATTATATATTTTACATTTTTAAAGCACAGAACAGGAAATAACAGCTAAAACTTCAGGGACATATATGAGTGCGCACAAAACAACGAAAAACTCTCAGTGTTAAGGGAAGAGAAGTAGTAAGAATTCCAGGACACTCACTAATTGCAGTGGCAGTGACTAACAAAGTCCAGTAATTTATTTGCTACAACAGCATTTACACTCTTTGGAACAAAGTAGATTGCAATAGCAATTGTTCTAAGTGTATCTTTGGGATTGTACTAATTTACTCAAATTTTGTCTTTATGAAGAATTACATTGCTTTTTTTAGTTTTCCTCAGCCAATATAAATCTGTTGAAGTCAGCGGGACCCTGTGATTATTGGTCTTACAGCACTCCAGGTCCACCCACTACTCCATTCATAAATGCATGAAAATGCAGGTCATCTTTCTAAAGAAAGCTACTTAAAAGTTTGAAGGACAATAGCCTTTTGTATCCTTTGTTGGAATCCTACGTGACTAGGAGGGAGACATAACTTTTTTTCCAATGAAGATTCTCAATATACCATCTGTATATCATCTTTCTTTATAAAGACCTACCGAGATTTTCTAGAATTACATTAAACAAATTAAATGCATTTTTGTATTGCTATACTGTTTAAAAGATTGCTCCTATGCTCTAAGACTCGGAACAGCAGAAGTCTTCTGAAAGAGAAGTCTAAAGAGAACACAACCAATCTGCTATTTAACCTATTTTTCCCATTCTAAAGACTGGGGGTTTTTTTCCCAAAGTGTGGCCCTGGTTAGAAAGGATAACACAATAATGATCTCCAAGCAACAATACTGTATTGTAAAATCGCAATTTATTCAGATGTTCTTTCCAGTGTAGCCAAAAGAAATAAGCTGACATGCTAACAGACAGGTTTCTATTTAAACAAAAAAGAAAAAACAGAAGTCTTTAAGAAATAGCCTCTAAAAAACATGTTTTTGACGCTTCTCCTTGAATTCCACTGACAAAAGTAATGAGTGAGGTGACAGGAAACCTGATATTAATTCTGTAAGTTCTAACTAGATGTGTAGGAAATCTAAGCTCAAGGAATAGCGCTCGAATGCAGAGCAAATAGGCAATTATTCTGAGCAGAAGGATTCTGTGCCTGATGATGACTTGCCTGTCTCCATTCTCTGGGGTTGGTTCTACAGAGACTGTAATCTTCTATGTTGATGCCTATATTCAATCTTAATGCCTGATACTGAGCGATGGGAAGCTGTAGGGATTCTTGCAAGATTCACTGTTAATAGGTTTAACTCAATTGCCATGTCTGCCGGGATATTTCATAAATACACAGCCTGTGCTATGTGATTGGAATAATTAACTAGAATCATGCAGAGCACACGTCTCAACACGGCTCTAAAACTTTTGCCATCTTCTGCTTTAGCCACTCAACTTCCTAAAATAATAAATGCTGGTAAGACGACAAAGAGTGATTTCTCCTCCTTTGCATGCATTCATGGCACACTCACACAGCTCCTGCCTTTGCGGTCTGAGGTTCTGAAGGAATCCAGATTTCAAAAAAAAAATTTTTGCCACATGCTGGGATGGCTACAGTTCTTCTCTACTGACCATTCTACAGAATAAATGCAAGTTATACTCAGAAACTGAAAATTCCTGTCAGAAAGAAAACTACAGATTTTGTATGAAAAATTTTGGAGAAAGAAAACCCTGCTGCAAACATGCTTTTCAAGCAGCTTATGGTTTATCCAGCTGCTTTTTTTTTCATAATTAATCTTCTGCTTCTTGGTCCTCTCTTTCCCAGATGCAACACGTACTATTTTTGTTGGCATATGACATGCAGGAGGTTTATTTGTCCGTAAGGCCTCTCCATACATAATGCAATTGCTATGGCTTCTGACTTATCAGAACTCCATCATTTGAAGTGGACTGCATTCATTTATATGAATGAACTTCCACGACACGGATCTCAACAATCCACCAGTAGCAACATTCTCAGTATTTGCCTTTCTTGCATTATTGTATTAAACAAAAGGAGGAAAATGACATAGGGTCCACTCCAAGGGAGGCTGTTTCGATTTACTGTGCCAGGAGTCTGACAGATGATTCAGGCATAGTGGCACCATGCATGGCTCCTTCCTCTAAACCTATCTTCTTTTTTTCTACAGTCCCTCCACTTCCTTCAAAATTAAGGAGGCATCCTGAAGAAAATATACGTTCAGAGGTACAGGACTATCATGTGATGTAAAGTGTTCCCACTCAGTCCATATGAGAGAATCCCAGGAGTTTATTCAGTCTGCTAATAACAATCTTGCTGCAACACCACTACAACGCAATCTTCATTTCCAATCCTATCAAAACACACGGCTAAAAATTATTTTCTGAAAGCCGGATCTCATCAGATCTTCTCCTAAGAGTTAATGTGGCTTCTCTGATGATCAACATGAACGTGAGAACATTGGCCTCAGGAACTCCGTAAGTTAAGAGTGACAAGCAGGAAGCCAGAAACATTAAAAAAGGAAAATCACACAATTTAAGTTTTAAGATCAAATACACAACGAGTTGTGTTTGTTTTTAATAGTCATGCCTAGTTAATTCCCTTCAATTAGTAGTTGTTGAAACTTTAGTTTGAATTAGAAAAAATGATATTACTAAGTAATTTAACAATGCTTATTACCACTTAAGTCTTTCAGATGTAAAATTATGCAAATCCACCAAGCACTATTCTGACTATATTTTCATTACTTAGCAAAAATTGCTGATAGAGGAATGAATTTACATAATGTCATCTGCTATTTCATTTACAATTTGTATTTCAAAAATAAGGTGTGTGTACGGTAACTTGTACAACAGTTCCACTATTCCTCACCTCCAACAGTTGCCATTTTAATTTTTTCCTCCTTGTTTAGTAAGGATGCCAACACGGGACTGAGAATAAGCAAGGAATCAAGAATACAGCTTAGGATATTTGACAGTACCGGTCTCATTTCCAAAGTACATGCTCTCTGAAATATGCATGCTTCATTTTAGACATAGCCAGAACATAAAGCAGATCTAGATACAATAAAACTTCTCATTTTTGGTGTACCATTAAAATGCATATATTTTACAAAACTCAAAGCATACAACCAAAAATTGACATATCCATATCAATACTCTCTTCTGACTCCCTCCTCCATTTCTCCTGAGTGAGATATTTGAAGATTCTGGGCTCTTCAATACTCTTTCACATGGCAAATTAGCAAAACGATCCTTTGTCCTTACCACCTGTGTCTACTGCATTTCCTATCAGCTCTCACTGCATATTCTTCTGATTAAATTCCTTACCAGCCCAGTTTTCCCTTATTGCACTGAATGACTCCATATTTGGTGACACTGTATTTTCCATTACACTTCTTGACTACCTAACTGGTTGACTTGAGTATTACAACACTCAATGAGTCGAAAGTAAAAATCTTGACTAAAAATTTCTTCATGTTTCAATAACCCCAATTACACTCACAGAATAATGCAAAGGAAAAACAACGGCGAAAAGAAGAAAACCACCCTAAAGGCCTAAAGGGACTATTTTGTTCCTATAATTCCATGGCATAGTGGGCTGAACATCCTGTCATCACCCTCACCATTATTACAGGCTTGAATTACTGGAACACAAGGTAGTTTATGGTATTAGCTTCCCCACAAGGAACAAACAAAGCGTCTACTGCTGAGTTACAAAACTAGAAAAAGAAGACACAGAAGACAATATTTGGCACTGTTCTTTATGCACAAATAATGTAATTTGTCAGTTTTCTGGTTGTAGAAAGATACTTCTACTAGATACAGACTTCACAAACAGAGTTTTAAGGATGGACCACCAGGACAAGAACTATGATACGGACTTTGAGATGCTTCTACATTCTAGATACATACCACACAAACTAAAAGAGAAAGAAAAATAATGCATATTTTACAGGAAAGATGGATGAAGAAAAAGGTGCTACATTCCAAATGGAAGCTAGTCCAAACTCACATTCAGGACCATTGAAATACATGAGGTTTCATTGTTTGATCACAAGGAAGGAAATTTTTGTGATTTTCATTCAGGAGAGAAATGCTACAAAATCACATCCCTTTGGACAGAAAAACAAATACTTTGGAATAAAATAAAATACTGTACTTTGGTCTGGTTCCAAGTTTTCTGTTTGTTTTCGAATTTTCTGTCCTTGTTCTAAGTTTTCTTTGTTATTTCAACTTAAAAGTTTCCTTCTCATTTTTAAACGGAAAAAAATCAGCACTTCTTTTAGAGGCTGGCAACTCTTCCTGAGTTCTGCAACTTGTGCCCTTGTCTAGAGATATTTAACTTTGACTTCAACTTCTGCTTTGAGTGACAAAACGAAAATTAGATCAAAGTAGCTGGAGTTCAGCATTGTTGCTGTTGACACTTTCTTTGTGAATTCTTTCTCTTACCATTTTCACCCAAGATAGTTCTTTTACTTGTTCCCATTTTTTTTCATCAAAACATTTCACTTCTATGTATCTGCAATACATTGTGCTGTACAGATTTTGGATATGAAAACACAGAATCTGTGTTTCAACTGACCATCTGAAAAAAAAAAAAGTTATGAAACATTTTACAAAATGTTTTTTCCATTTTTTTGGCCCTTTGGGACTAACTTTAATTTTAGAGTTGAACAAAGAACTATTTGCTATTCCCTCTGGAAACAACAAAAGCAAAGTTAGTACACACATTCATTGTGCACACTTAAATCCCACATTTATGTATCTGAAAACCACCAAAATTCAGAATGATGCAGTAGTCAACTACTAGTGTCACATCTGTAGAGAAGGAATCACAGAAATAAGAAAATACTCAGTATATGATTATTCAGTTATCACTAAAAGTGGTGGTAGTAGTGTGCCCACACTGCCTTGAAAAACACCAATATAATATCCATGCCACATAGAGTACACTCTGAATTAGGGAGACAGTATAATGAGAAACACATAGAACCTTCGAATAGCACATTTGCACATAAATGAATTGAAAATAACACATATTCCACATAAACACTTCTTGGTCTTTTTTTTATTAACTCCTCAAAATTGACATATCTTACCACACTACAGCACGACTGCTATGTTTGCAAAGATATTAACACCAAAAAAAGTCTATGCAGGTGTTTATTTCTGCTTGTAGCATGCATTTGAGAACTGCAAAAGAACAATGAGGCTAGATCCAAAATTCTTTGAAGCCCATACATTCAATGTTAGCATTAAAAATTCAGTTTGTTTAAAAACGAGGCTGAGATCTGCTCTTAACCTTTTCATTTTAAGCCAAGCTGCTAAATACTACTTTGGTTTTCTCTTTAAGTGATGAAAACTTGCATATGTTATAACAACCCTGAATATTCCTTTACTTCTCCTTCTGTAAGAGGGGTAACCCAGTCTTTATTGATTTGGCACTGGTAACTAGCACTACCCACAGTACAGCATCTGGTGAATCAATCACTATTACCATAGTGGCACACTATAACTCAATCCAAGGTTTTTGTGTTCACAGCATAAAGTAAAGAAAGTTAATTACAGATAAATAACCAACTTCAAGCCAAGCATGCTGTGTTATCACATGTTTTATTATAACTTGTGATACCAGACGACGCTCAGTGTGCTTATCTGCAAACTGGCTTTCTGGGGGAGGAGATGGGAGAGTCTCATCTCTCTGCCAAAATGAACTGTAAGAGAGAGTCATTACATCCCCGTCCGTAATAAAAGACTGTCCAGTTCCATCCACAGTTCACGTAATTTTTTATATTTTACTGCATTCAGTATTTAGCTTTAACATTGAACAAGCAACTTTTCTCTCTTGCTGACAGGTTAAGACCTTTACAAATCTCTTTTTAAGAGACCTGGCAAAACCTACACTGCTCTTCCTCTTGCTCTGTTGAAGAGAAACACACTTAAACCTCCAGCCCGATACTTAGTGTAGGTACAATCAGAGCTCATTTTCTATGAAGTAAAATTCATGGGAGTGGCTTCTCAGAATGGTTTCTCTAAGCAACATTTAACATGACGGAGATGGTGGCTATCTGCTTCTGCCAGAGTCTGCCTAAATAAAAAAAACTCAGCAGGTTTTACTAGACACAACTGTTATATTTTTCTCCTAATAATGCCATGTTTCCTGTGAAGTTTATATATACACTCACTGGGTAAAAACCCTGCTTAGGGTACATGTCCTCTCACCAGAGGCGGGGTAAATGCAGCTCAAGGAACTGAGCATACAGAGAGCAAATGGTGGAACCACACCACAAATGAAGAAACACTGATATCAGATATCTGGTTTCTAAGCAAGATCCCCTCATGGCACTGAATTACTTTTCTGGAGGAATTGTTTCACATTAAAAAAGATAGGTGCATTATAGAGCTCTTCATGTGAGCTGCTCCTCCTGAGGTTCCTCTATAATCAATTAAGAGATAAAAGAGCAGACTTGTGACTTGGGACATATAACCAATTTCAGGACAAGATGAAACACGAATTGAAAATGTCTATTTCCTTCCGGTAACTGTGAGAGGGGACCAGGTGATGTAGTGAGATGCAAGCTTCTACATCCAGCTTCTAGTGGCTAATTTCAGGCTCTTGAGCCTGAAGATTAGGTTTCCTACTCATAGAAGTGCTTACCAAATGGAGTGAGATTTTGTCTTTTCTAACCTGACTAGCAATACTATAAAAACAACAATATACTTAATATACCGATCATGGTAAAAATATGCAGAAAAGATTTTTTAAAAAGACAGTTAAATCATAAAATCAGCTAAGAAAGTAGGCAGTAGTACTTTACATATGGAAGTTAGTGATTCGGATTAAAAAGGCAAAATTTATTGGCTGCTCGTTGATGACATGGCAGGAGTTGATGGCATTGATTTATATCAATGCAAAGGGCAACTTCTGCTGCAGTATTATGTCACTGCCTTACTGTAAACAGAATTCCTACTCCAAAGCCAAAAGGAAAATGAACCTTGATCTTATACATTAAATGTATGTGTGCTTATGTGTTGGTGAGAGTGTGTATTTGTATCAGCTCTCTTTAGTATCAACTGAAGCTGCTTACGCACAAGGACATTCTCTTCTTTGCTTGTGTTATGTCACTGTTAGATTAATTTATCCTTTAACTTAACAGGTCTTATTTCTGACACAGTGATGGACAAATGTGAATGAGAGGTCAGGGAGAAGGATTCCTCTCAGCCTTCTTTGTTGTGTAAAACAAAAAAGGGAACCTAATTATGAAGAATTTGATTAAGACTCCAGTCTCTCTTTTTGCCCTGTCTGTGAAAACTGACCTCATCATGTGGATGGGTGAAAGACAAAAATAATGACAGAAATTACCATCACCCCATTTTCTCTACCTACAAAGACATTCATTTTTGATCCAAATCCTGGGCTCAATTATCGTCTTCAGTCTCTTACTTCTCTCAGCCATTCACTTAGTGGCATATCACACCAGTCCAGCATAGCAGATGCTTTCATTAAGTATGCTGAGAAATGCTGGTCTGGCCTGGAATTCAGAAAGAAACTCAATTTAAAATCAAAATGAATTTAAATGTCTCTGGATATGACACTGCTGAAAGAAGCGCTGCTGAATCTCTCCATTTATTCCACCAAGAACTTTCAGGTTAATATATATTAATGTATTTTGGTCGGTCTGCAATGCAAGTTTGATTTGTTTCTCCTAGAAGTAATTTAAATTTAAATTCCAAAGCTGTAGACATCTGAAGAATGCTTAGCTTCTCTTAATCATTGTAAAACACCATATACAGGGATTAAAAGAAGCCAACAGCCTATAGAGAGTCTGTTAAGAGAAGTAGCCACTTGATAGCATTAAGGTAGGATAAAAAAAGAAAACAAAAATACCCCTCTTAAAAACTTCCAAACAGATTTTTAGACCCAGCAGGCTTGATTCTGGTGTTTAACCAACACAACTAATTACCTTAAGCATAAGAATTGAGAGAGGAAAAAAAGTGACGAGACCTCTTTCAGGCAGCATCTGAAGTTGTGTGTCCAGCTCTGGGCTCTTCAGTACAAGAGAGACATGGAGCTCCTGAAGCAAGTCAGGAGGTGGGTAACAAAGATGATTGAGGGACGGGAGCATCTCTCTCACAAGGAAAGACTGAGGGAGCTGGGCCTGTTCAGCCTCGAGAAGAGATGACTGAGAGGGGACCTCATCAATGTCTGCCAGTATCTAAAGGGGGGTGCCAAGAGGATGGAGCCAGGCTCTTCTTGGTGGTGCCAAGCAATAGGGCAAGAGGCAACAGCCAGAAACTGACGCACAGGAAGCTCCACTGGAATGTGAGGAAGAACTTCTTTACTGTGCAGATAACCAAGCACTGGAGCAGGTTGCTCACAGAGGGTGTGGAGTCTTCCTCACTGGAGATATTCCAGAACCATCTGGACACAATCCTGTGCCATGTGCTCTGGGATGGCCCTGCTTGAGCAAGGAGCTTGGACCAGATAACCCCACTGTGGTCCTTTCCATCGTGATCCATTCTGTGGTTCTGTAAAGGCTGTCTTCACATTCACAAGCCTACTCTGACTCTTTTTGAATTAAAGAAGATGCTGGAGAGGAACCTGCAGCAAGCATTCCAGCTGTGGTGGGCAAAGGTTGTGAGTCAACAGCTCTGCTCCATGAAGGACAGGTTTTTTTTCCTATTTTCACAAAATTTGAACTAGGAGAGACAGCGGTGCCCATTGGGACTCCTCTGTCATGCAGGGGGTCTCTGGCCCCCAGCTGTCAGAGGAGGCAATGGGAAAGTGTAACTGTGGGAGTGGAAGGAGATGCTTAACCCTTACAACCCCCAGTAACAATCACTGTATGCAGAACACCCAACTAAGAAGCACTCCTTGGGCAAAGGGGTAAGCTGGGGTTTTTGAGGTTTGACTCGGGACACTTTCTTACAATGACGTTAGAGGAGTAGTCCACCTTCTCTGTCAACAAGGGAACGTCGGGTCTGCTTGTCTTATCCTGGGTTTTCTTATCTTCATGCAGCTGCCTTTCACAATACTGGCTATTCATGTCATGGCAGTTCATAAATTTATGCACAACAGGCTGGTGTCAATAAGAAAAAGTGGCAGGTTTTTAAGTGGTCTGCTGCTGTTTCGGAAATTTTAATATTTTCTGAAAAAGCTAAAAATCCTATTTAAATAACCTGGCTGTCTTTCACTTTCTTTATTAATCAGACTGGCTAGCAAGTGACTTCTTGGTAGCTGAGAAATTCCTATGTTGCAGGCTTTACTAGTAACACCAATTAACACAGCAGGAAATACAAACATTTCTACCATGCAAGTGATTATTCCAAGGCAATCACACTCTCTTGTTCAGGGTGAATAATTCCCAATACCTGAGCAAGTTTCTACTCTCTAGCACCGGAAAAAAAAAAAGGAAAAGAATTGGAGAAATGTTTTTTTACCTTTCTCAAGAAAGAAAAACTAAATTCTCAATGAAAAAAAAAATCCCCAAACTGTATTTTTCAGAATGTGAAAATGTATGTGAGATGTAATGTCTGTTAGCTTCTATTTAGCGTCTTCCTCACACCAGGGAACTTTATAATAAGAAGCAGCTGAGGAGGAATCAATGTCGGCCTCCATGGATGTTCTGTATTCATTGGGATGGCTCCTCTGATTGATTTGTTGGCAACATGAGATAAAAACAATTTAAATTAAAAAAAAAAAAAGAACTTAATGAGAGCTAAAGCCTATATGAGAGAAGAGTGAAAGACTAACACTAAAACAAGGAAAAGTTTTTTAACAGCTCCTCTAACCTTGCTTTATTAAAATTTTTGGTGCATGGACAAGGACAAGAGCAGGAGAATGGCTTCTCCCCTAAATTTGACCTGCTGAGATAAAATAACCAGGTCAAAACACCTGAGGCCTTGCACAGTACGAGAGGACCTATTTGGCTGAAATAATAACAGAAAGCCATTTATTCTTTTCCAGTTTGCAAACTAGACAGCCCTATTTTTATTTTTTATGCTTTCTTGTTTCCTATGGGAGACAGAATCTACTTGCTCTGTGGCAAAGCTAACCCTCCAAGATTCCACAAAGCACTAGTGGGACAATGCAAGAGTACAAAGTAGCTTGCAGGTCAATCCAGCACCTGATACTACCTTCAGAAGATAGTCCTGCCCCCAAAAAATACTTCTCATAACTACTAAAACCCATACAGAGTGCACCTTTCTTCTTCCACACAAAATTTTAGACTGTACTATATACATGTATGCTTCATAGCCATAGGATACTCATTTTAACAAATGTTTGAACAGGGAGCCTCCACCTGAAGGCATCAGAGGGGGACCTGGAGCATTCACAGAGGTATTAGATGAATGAAGCTTGAAAATGGTGTGAAATATAAATGACACTGCACATAAATTCAGTTCAGTGCCACTCTCCATATAAAAAGCTAACTACATGTTCTGGGTGGGCAATTTTCTGATGCATATTTTCTTTCCAATCAGCATTGTGCATCTCTTATCTGCACCACAGGTCTCTGCTGTATATCCTGACACTGCCTATTGCACAGAAATCCTGTTGAGATCAATGAAACTTCTATGCATAGAAGGGGCAGGGAATGAGCAACAGAGATCCCTGAGGTAGGTAAGTCTTTAAAATCAAGTTCATGGAAGGTGAGTTTACCCTGTGTGACTGGTAGCAGATTTATTTCAAGTTTTATACAATTCACTGAAAGCCAAAGATAGGTCTGGGGTTTTACCTGTCATTGCTTTTAAAGGAACACGGAATTAATTTTATTTAGAGGCAGATCATGAAGCTCTCTACACTGACCAACAAAGAGAAGTGACTATGACATCCAGCACAGACACAAAGTCAGCGTATAGATGCACTGAGGTGTAAAAATTCCAAATTGAGTGGGATTCTCAAGCCTAATGTATAGCTGTGCACTTAGTCTGAAGTGCTTTGGGCAGAAAAGAATCAAGATATTACACTTAGGCTTAACAGCAGAGCACTTACTCTTGTCTTTTGTCTCCTGGTGGTGGTTAAGTGGCAGAACAGAGCTGGTTATAATGCAAAGTGCTTTCATCCATGCAGGATTATGCCCATCTCTCTTCCTCACAATTTCCATTTGTGTACTTTCCAGGATCACATATATTCTCCCAACATAAGACAGATTTGTGGGGGAAACTGAACTCTCATAAGGATTCATACCTTACCATCACTGAGCTCACCCTAGTATTTCATACAGACTTCCCGGGATCATAGCTGCTCTAAAACACAGCAAACTCTGAAGGACACCAAGATTTTAGGGCAACAGCTGACAACAACACCAGAACACAAAGTTTGCTTTAAAGACCATCTGTTTATGTGATTCACTGTCTCAAAGCTTTGCAGTTAGATAAATGTCTTTTTTCTTCATCTGAGTTATAACATTCCAATGCAACATCACAGTCTCTGCAGCTCATCCCTTGTAACTCATCACTATAATCAAAATGTTAACATGAATGACCCAGAAAGCATGCAATCACTCAGCATCGACACAAAACTACCTCTGTCAGGCCACATGGGCTTACGAGGCACAAAAGAGCTTTTTGCTGTGAAGGACAGATATTTCAGCAAACACACTCTGCTAAACATCTACCTACAAAAGTTTAAGCTCTTCATCACACAGTTCTGATCACACAAGTATTCCCTAAGTAAAAAAATAGTATGCCCTTGTATTTTAATCTCTGCAGCATGTTTCCATAAATTGTTAGTCCATTCCACCCCAGTGTGCACCCACTCAGGTCTATTTTTTTCCTTAATTTTATGATTTAGCATATTCCTTACATTTTTAATAACTTTTTTTTTTTTAATAATGCAATCTTCTACCTCCAGAATGAGGAATCATTGCCTGTTCTGTGCATGATGAAGTACACAAGCTGCCACCCACTACAGGATACACTCTGCTGCCAGTTCAGTTTCACCACAGTGAAACAAGTTTGCAACTGCTCCAGCAGTCCACTAAATCCCACAAGTAATCACATGTTACTGACAAACTGCTGAAACTTAGAACACATACCAACCAATCATCGCAAATAAATGCATTGGCTTGTGCTATATTTCTATCCCATCCAGGTTACTAGCACAGCAAGCCAGCACTTCGTCATTTGAGCATACAGTACATGAAAAATTGAAACCTGGAACCCCCAGCACAGTATGGCATGGGGCCCTTCCTTGTGCCACACTCTGGAGTATTAGGAAATATTTCAAGAAAATTTTCAAGCCTCAAATCCTTGTAGAGAAAAATGTATTGCTATACTCAGAGCAGAGACAGCTTTACTCACTTAGGGATGCCCACCTCAGCTGATGCATACCCACGAACAATTATGGAGGACACAAAAGGTGGTTGTATCTCCCCTAACTTCCCACCCTGCACAGAGATTGAGGAGTCATTAGTCTTAAGAACAGAATCATGGAATCATGGAATGGGCTGGGTTGGAAGGGACCTTAAAGATTACCCAAACCAAACTCCCCTGCTGTGGCCAGGGACACCTTTCAATAGATCTGGCTGCTCAAAGCCCCATCCAACCTGGCCTTGAACACTTAATGATTCATCTGAGGATACATCTGGTTATGACTGCTATGCAAACTTTGTGAGCTCAATCCCTGACTTTGGCAGCACAATTTATTTAAATACAGATGATGAAAAATCAGCTCAAAAATGTAATACAAAACAATAAATCATATATTCAGATATAGCTGTCTGCCACAAATGAAAACACACCAGTAGAAATCAGTGAAATATATTTTCAGCAGAAATGCTCCAAAAACATAGGGCCCAACCATTTACACTAAAATCAGTTCTCACTAATTCCAAGATCTATACTCTGTTTTGAGGGCCAGTCAGTAGAGATTAGGAGGATTACAAACATATGTTCTGGTCTCAAAATTAAGACCCAGGTATAGAAAGCTGGAGATCTGGGCTCTGTTTCTTTCTAGGCCTCAGAGACTCATACACTGCACAGGAAGAGCAGGAGTCTTTGGAAGGTGAAGTCAACTCATCTGAACAGGATGCTTTTCAGTTAAAAAGGTATCAAGCACTCCAAAACATCACCTCACTGCATCTTTACTGGGGAAACTGGGATGTTTTCCTCATATACAGGAACTGAATTAAGCTAAAATAACCGGTATTTGGAAAACATTACTTTGAATACTGCTGACAGAAACCAGATTTCTTAATCTGTTGAGAAGATTTGACAGAAGAAAGAAGATAACATCCCTGTGCTGGCCCTAAATATGAACACCTCTGTGTCCTGAGGCATGATGGAAGAAAGGGGCAGCTACAGTCATTCTTTGCCACTCTGCAGTGGCACCATCAGCCACTGAATCTATCACCAGTAATGGATGGATTTTCATAGTTTCACCCTGCAAAACTGCTTAAATGAAGATTAGCTTTTTAAAACTGCCCTGTCCCTTCTAACACCCATGTTGGCATTTAAGACTGAACACTCTAAGGACCTGAAACACTGGATGTTTAATGAGCATCACAGAAGCTCAAACCATTAAAATCCACTCACCATTGATCACCTAGAAGAAGAGAATATCCTTCAAAATCATGTAAAATTTTCAACATAAAGCATTGACTTCTTTTGCACCAGCTTTGAGAATATCTAAAATTTAAAAGGATATCTAAAATGCAATTTCTTTACATCGTATGAACAAGATCTTCAGCAATTTAGTGAGAGAAGCCCGTGTACATTTTATTTGCTCTCTTTGCCAACCTTCCCCTCCAAACACATAATCAGGTCCAAAGGGTGATTAAATACGTAATGGGATGAGGCATAATGCAACATCTTACTGAAAGATAAGAGGGCAAGCACAAGTATTTAAACTTTTCTTCTAGCTTGTGACAGATAAAGCAAGCACCATTATGTAGAATAGGCTTCATGTTACTTTAAATATCCTGTACAAGTCCTATAAAGCTTTTGTGTAAAATCCTTCCCTGAATATATAGAAATGAATCATATCACATTATATCTTGCTATGCATTCTTCCCTGAGCACACTATGTTTTAAATTGCAAAATCCATTTTTATTTTCTTTTTCATTTGTCACCTCACCATGGAAGGAAGGTTTCCTGGAGCGTATTCCATTGCATGCCTGACAATATCAAGCCTGTCTTCGATATATTAGTATAAAAAATTGAGGATAAATGATTACATTTACATGAGGTCAATGAGCAAGTACAGGAGATAGGAAGCCTATGTGATTCATTGTATCTTCTGCTACAAAACTCTGAGACTTTTTGATAAGAATACAGATACAATAAGTAAGCTTTTAGCAGAGAAATAACTCATTTTTTAGTATTCTGATAATTTTCAGATAATTTGGATAAATAAACCTGATATGAATATGTCTTCTTTGTTATCTGTCACCTCACGATATAGCAATGTGCAGCATCATGTTAGTCTCTCCTAGTCCTTAATGTAACTCAGCCACTTGGAAATGAGGCACTGATGGATTTTCTCTCTGAGGCAGTCTCCTTTTTAATTCTGAATTTGTACACCATCCCAATCAATGTATATATTCACAACATGCTTATGCAATAAAGCTTTAAAACTGGTGCAAGCATCTTATAATGCTTTGTCATGCATGTGTTCTTGAAAAAAAAAAGTAAAAAGAGTTACATACTTCTAAAACAGGTATAAAGCAGAAAGGCTGAGCATGCTCTGCAGGGCTGAAACACTTGAGAGGACTAAGGAAGAATCCGTAAATATTTAACATTGCTACCAGCAGAGGGATTAACAAAGTAGAGCTCTTTGATCAATACTTGCAGCATCATGTATTATTTCCAGTGGGCATGAACAGCAAAATGCTATTTATTGCCTAAAGTATGCTACACATCATTGAAGTTTAATAAAAGGGGACATGAAATTCTCTCTTGATCAGGAGTAAGCCACTGACCTGACCGTAGCCTAATCAACCATTTCTTGCACTGCAGTAGCACTTGATGGTTCCCAGACTCATTTTTCTGGGAGCTTTCCAAGACATAGACAAATCCAGTCTCTGACATCAAGAGATTAAAGTATTAGATAGTTTAGGATGAAATTAAATAAAGCTGGTGCAACAGAACAAATAGAAGTATGAGTAGTGAGAGGGCAAAAAGCATAAAATCACTTGGGTTCATAGACTAATTAGGACTTCAATTAGGAGTTCAGAATAAGAAACACTTTTGGTTTAGTTTTCGAGCTTATAAAAATAATAAGGAAGAGTTTAGGTAGCTTTTGTCCTAATTTCATGGTATGCAGTACTATGCAAGCCAAAAAAGAATAGCAAAATGAACACAGCTGCCAGACAGAAGAGAGTTCTTGCTGGGGCAAACCAGAAATGACCCGATCAGACCAATGCCCCATCTGCCACAGGCAGCGCTCTATATCAAATACATGCAAGGAAAATTCCAGGAAGCAAACTGTAGACATCTGTGAAACGGATGGTAAGAAAACATTATTTGCCCTGTCATCCCGAGTCTCTTAAAATATATTGCAGGATTCTCACTCATTAATCTCACTGGGATACATACGAAATTACCTAGAGCTACTTGGGAAAAATCAACCTGTGAACCTAACTCTGCTCTTTTAAATTTCACATGCTTCCAGTAGTTGAAACACCTTCAAACAAATGGTATGGTCCCCACCCTTAATGCAAAACCCTACTGCACATACAACTGCCAAGGAAAAGCACAAACAAGGAATTTCACAGCAGTCATTCCTAACACTAAGACCTTTTGAAGATAAATTATTGTAGTCCACTGTTCTCCAAGTCTGTTCCCAATCCCCACCTTTTCTGTTGCTGTAGCATGCAGTATTTGTTGTATGATAAAACTTAGAGTGGATAATACACCAGATAAAATCCTATAGCAATACAAGTGCATTAGTCTAAAGTCCAGGAACATATACCCCTACAGGGGCAACCCAGACAATAGATTTAGAGTCCACATGAAACTCTTTTCCTCTTGATGTTGACCACGGATGAATTAATCTCACAATGGTCAGCACCTGAAAATTTTGCTTGGCTGCTACTGAAGAGACCAAACTCTCACTCAGGTGCAAGGAGAGGCCTTCCAGTGCACAGGAGCTCAGCTGCCTCCAGACCCATCACCATTCAGGGCTCAGCTCATTTCCCACAGATCATAACCTATATTCGACACTGCTGAATCTAAACCTGTGCTGCTTATTTGGAACTAGGTAATCGGAATAAAATGAAATAACTTTTCCTCAGAAGGGAACTCTCGCAATTTTCCCTTCGCAGCTGCACTTTCTGTTACTCAATTTCAAGGAAACCAAAGTGACTGAATGCACCTGACTTAATCTTTTTAAAGGGCTCATATATGGCTTTCAATCGCTTCCTTGCTGACTGACGTTGTACCACATCCAGGAAGCAAGGAGAAGCTTCCCTTGTAAACTCTGAATAAACTTTTCCAGTAAGTGTATTTCAACCTTTATTTCTAAGCAAGAAAAAGGTTATTCAAGTAGACAATTGCTACTTCTGAATTTCTTTTAGCATATATCTCTCATGAGGTTTCTAAGTGATACACGTCAAAAGCTAAATGTGAAATTCCAAAGAAACCATAAACCACTTACCTAAAATGTCATTTATTGCCAAAGAATGATTCTGGAAGATAAATCCTTAAATGACCACTTTGTATTTTCTTCTTTTCAAATATGGTCCTACTTTTCCTGACAAAGCATTTTGAGCCCTCTCATGCAGTTATAAGCTTTTCTTAAGGTTCTTCAAGTGTTATGATAACACTTTATGATTGCTTTTAACAATCACACATAATCCTAAACACTATGAGGGATTTCAGAGAACAAATTTCAGCAGCCACTGAAATAAGAAGTCACCAGCTTCAAAAGGTTGCCACCTCAAGCTACTAGACTGACTTGTTTTCTACGTCTGGTTTAAAAGATACAATAACTCCACAATGCTAAAATAAATGAAACCAAATCAAATAGTGCAATGGTTGAAAATACTGACAGAGGAAAAGAAATGATGAACAGAAAAGAAATGATGAATGGAATAAAAATAAAAATCCTTTTCAGCACTCCAGCCAGCCCACAAGAACTCCTTAAGGCATCTGATGGGTATTTTCTTGGCTGATAGCAGGACTGATGGACAGAACACACTGTGGACATAAATCATGTGAAGTGATGAAAAGAGGATGAAGAGAAGAGGATATATGCACTTAAAGAGGAGCAAAGACATCATGAGTAAGTGAAAATGTCCTGTAGAAAATTTCTAAAGGCACTGAAGAGGTGAGTCAGAGAGACTCAGAGAGGCAAATGATAGAGTCTGCTGATGTAGGTGGTTAAAGGCAGTCCATAGGTATACATTCAATAGACAAAAAACTAAGGAACAGTCATGTTGATGAACCTCCTTGCCATGAAACTCTTTCCCACCTTTTTTCCTTTTAAAATATGAATTGTGTACATAAATGTGTGTAAGGAATTTTAATGAGATGTACACTTTAAATGTATTAAAATGAATTATGCAGAAAAGCAGTAGGAGAGCAACAGATGTACAGATCCAAGGGTGACATGCTTAGTTTCACTTGATGAATGTTTGTTTTGTTGCTTTGAAAAATTAATGTAATGAAATATTTAAAGTGAACAAGAAACTTTAAAATTAACTTGGGGGATGGATTACTTCCTTACAAGGACAGGGTTTTATTAAGGAAAATATGCTGCTAGCATGCAAATCAGGACTCTATGAACAAGCATTAAAATAACCTAGATATTTTAGGAATGTCTTACAGACAGTGTGATTTCAAACCATGGTATAACACCTCTTATGGACCATAGAGACCAGAGAACAAAGTCTTCACAGCAACTTACAGGGTGGTGTTTCCAATTTAAAAGGCAGGGATATGATAATCTTTAAAAACTTTTACAGGCTGATAGAAGACCAAGGCTGTCCACTAGTCCAAAAAAATTCTGGACCACTGCTTTTACCTATACCAAATAGAGACAGTAATAATTCTAGAAACTTCATTGACATTTAATTGTCTTCCTTCCATGTATTTAACCAAATAAGGGAATTAGAAAGTTATAAGAATTCCATCCCATAATTCTGTTATTAACAGTGTCTATTTTCTTTCTTTCAGTGTTTATTTCTCTTTTTAGAGCATGATTTTCTGAAGTTAATGCTAAGCAGCGAAACTTACAGTGGTCTTTACACTTGAAAACCATGCTCAGGTATTTAAATTTAGGTATCTACACCAAAAGGACATCTGAAAATCGGACAGCTGATCCTCTGCCTAGGCTCTTCAGCTTTCACTGGCAACAGCTATGAGGGGATCACATACGTCTGCCTGATACCTCAGTGCAGTCTGCACAGCATACAGAGAAAAGCAAGTACCAAGCCCAAAGTCAAATTCCAGAATTGTAAATAAGAGTGAGGCTGTAATGCCCAATGGAAAGTGGCTGTAAATGAAGCAACAAACTGGAATTATTAATGTTGCCAACAGCACCTCAGGGAATCAGAAATTTTTTAGTTTTTTCAAAGAGAAAGCATGTTCTTGAGAATATCCAGCCTCTCCTCCATGAGAAAATTGTTCATGAGGCAAGTAAAGGAGAACAGAGGAGGTTATGATGACATAACTTGCATGCCAAGCCTTTGAAATGATAGCCTCATGAGAAATAACATGAGTCAAAAGGATTCTTTGATTTTTCCTTTTCAAAATAAGACCCCAAAACCTCACATTGCCCAGTACTATGCTCTTTACCATTTAGAATGGCTGTTAGCCAAGAAATGCAAACTAACCACGTATGAATGATTCGTGTCAAGGTTGTTCTGCAAAAACAAAAGAACTTTTTGTGGCCTAATAATGTTCCCTGACTCTAATCCATCTGTGAAGAGATTGCTACCGATAACAGCACCAGCAGCAATGGAAAACCTTCCAGGTAAAAACATCTAAATTGCATAAGATGGAGAAATTGTATTATTTTTGTAACAATTTAACCTCAAGCCTTATCTGCGTGTCTGATAGAAACGCTCCCTGTCCCCTACATCTTTATTCCCTATATACAGGATCAACAAGTAGAACACATTTTCATGGTGGACTTTACCAAAATCTATTTTACTTTAATGAAAATTCAATTAAACAGAGTGCAATTATCTGTTTACTGGCAAACAGGCAGTCCCCATTAGTTCAGCTCTGCTTTGCTGAACTGTGTTCAACTGCTCAAAGCATTCACATGTTTCATTATAAGATTTCATCAGACACCCCTGGCTCCAACACCATGGCACAGAAAACAGAATGCACAATGCCCACTGCTCTCTACATTTTGGCTGCAGCTTAAAAGCTGACCATGCTCTCTAAAGAAACTGTTCACAAGTATAGCAAGGGTTAGGATAGCCTCATGTGTATATGGTTTGTATTATCCACATCTTATCCAGGCTACTTCCCCTCTCCCTTTTTTTAGCATGGAAAATTGAAAATTAACTTTCATGGCTTTGCTTTTGCCTCACTTCAATCATGATGCCTAAAAAATCAACAGTATATATAGTATTTTACAATCTATTAACCACATGCAGCCTTACATCCTGGTGTAACTCCCCACCAGTGCACACAAAGCCACCCTGTCCCTGCATGGCTGAGCTGGCACCCACATGCTGATGGCACAAGATACATCTGACTGAATTGCCATTTAAACCTGAAACTCCTGATGGAGCCAGAAAAAGCCTTGATCCTGGGAAAGGTTTCAAGTGAGCCGTCCCCGTTCCCGAAGTAGACAGATGTCAGATCTGAAATGTCACGTGCAATTACCCTAGAGTCTTTGACTCTGAATCTCCAAGTATCTCGGAGCCTCGTGCAGGCTCTCCTCTTCCCCCAACAACTTCAAGACTTGATTTTAGTGAAATATATTTTTCTTTCAGAAGTAGTGGCTAAAATGAGACATGTGACTTAGTCCAGGAAAAAAAAATATTACAACATTTATTCTTACAAATAAGCAGAAGAATGCAAACTGTTAGGAAATAAATAGCAAGACTCCCTCAATATGAAGGCCATCTAAAGATTTCCAGGCTGCTTTTTATTCAATCTGTGTTTCGGACTTCTCTAATGAAGACAAAATGCCCCTCTTTGTGATGGTGGAGCAAAAAACCATGGGCATTTGGAATCAGGTTTGTATTGCGATTCAATATTCTACATTACAATTGCTGTATCATGCTTGTGTTGTGATTTCCACATATTGCTGTACGAATCTTACAAATCAAAATCCCATGTAACATCAAATATCTTCAAATACCTACATTTGGCATTAAAACATCGGACAGTCCTGCTGCCTCAGACCTGCTGAAGAGACCACAGTTTGTAGGTCAGGACTGGTAGCCACCAAGGTTCCTTAGCGCAACAAGGATGAGGAACTCGATGAGTTCTGTGCCAGCAAGAGGGGTCTGTGTTTCTGTGGGACTCAGGAAGCAAGGTATTGAGGCAGCTCACAATATCAAGGGGTTGCTTTGGTGGTCATGTGCAGGGGCAACCATCTCAGTGACCATCAGAGTAGTCTTCTGATGCTCCATGTCTGCAAGGATACCTGGAACAAGCAGGATCGAGGAAAGCAGAGACTGCTTTCCTTTGGGTGGCATGCCACAGAGTCACGTCACTGAGCCATGGATTGGATCACTTTTCTTGGCAAGCAAAAGGCAACAGATTAAGAAAAGGGACACCAGAGACAACATCTTTGTACAGAAGTCATCACCAGGGCTTGTGTAAATGCTGATGGGGTGAGCCCCACAAAGCAAAGCAACAGAAATGAGCCCAAGGGGGTTTCTGGGCTCATCAGCATTCCCTATAGGCATATGCTCCCACTCTCACTGTGACCAGGCAAGAGGGCTGGTCATACATGTGATGAATGGATGAAGTTCACTGTGCAACATCAGTGATCACTAGTGCTGATGTGAGATGGGGGTAGAAGATCACTGACCAACAGCTCATCATCCTTGGAAGAGGAGATGGGCACAGGTGAGGTATGTGCTCATGAAGTTCAGTGAAGAACAGAGAGGTGACCACAGCCTTGTTAAGAAAGCTGAACTGAACACAAAGGACACCCACAAGGTAAGGAGCCTTTTGCTTTAGATAAGCAGCACTATCAGTTGAGTGAATCACCTGTTTGTGTAAATGGAGTTCCCCGACTTAATCCAAAGGGTGTGAATGTCATTCTGAACCATGGAGGAAATGTCTACAAATTCAGGCCCATGTAAAGTATAACATATAGGCAACTAATAAGAGAAACTTGGGAAAAAAAGCAATAGGTTTGAGCTGGCTTTGAGCCACATGTTCCTCTGCAGTGACTGGGAATGTTCAACATTACGATAGTGAAGCATAAGACTGGCCTTGGGAATCATGTTTTTATTGTGATTCTGCTGTGTAAAACGATTGCCATATCATGCTCGTGTTGTAGTTTCAGCTTTCTGCTCTACTGTTCTTCTAAATCACAACCCCATATAATGTCAAGTATCTTTAAACAAATTTGGAACTCTTCTCGTGTGAAATATCTGAAGGAACCAGATCGGAGATTACTGGACTCTGACAAGCAGAGTCTCAGGAGGAAAAATTTTTTGTGGGCTGTTAAAATGATACTACTTGGAATCTAGGGCTAAGAGATTCCAAACTTTCCCCTTTTTATTTTTGTATAGTGAAAATAATAATCATAATGAAGAATATAAATAAGAGTAGATAAGAATCTTTTCTCTCAACCAAGCAGTAAGAGCCATGGGAAAGCAGTGATGATGCCACTAAGTGCTTATTCCCCAGCTTCCTCTTCCTTTGAGCTCACAGGCCCAAAGACATTCTCAGAACTGTCATCTCACTGTGCAGGGAAATGAGCAAATTTAAAGGCAAATAAGGGTGAAAAAAAAATAGGAAAAAAAGAGGTGAAGTCCTTTAACCAGAAAATTAAATCCAGGATCTGACAAAAGCCTTAAGCATGTTTCCAATTTTGGCAAAGGAGGAGACTGAGCATCCTAAAGACCATCTTTTTGTCTGGAATAGAGCTTTGAGATTTCCAAACAGGCAACAAGCAGCGAAAAAATTTCAATACACAGCAAAAAAGAATTAAACTGAAGACCAAATATTAAAAGAAAAATCTATCATAATGTCAGAGTCAAGGGGACTTGCTGAAAACTGGATGTTTCTAAGACCAATGCAACTTTTAAAAGCTAGCACGGAAGAGGAGGAACTGTTTTAAGCTGATAGATGCTTTTGAGCTCTTAACATGAGAAAACAGGAAATACCTAAGGAATTGTTATTTTGGTTTTGGCAGATACTATGGACAGACCTTTAAAGTGCCACAAGAGCAAAAGGATATCCTCTTGGAAGGAACACAAGTCCTTTTCTAAGAGCTAAGCTCAATTGCAGAAGCCTGTAAAAATGAACTAAGGCAAATGAATGTTAACATTCATGGCTCAATTCCCCATCCAGCTCAGCTGAGATCTAATTCCAAAAGACAGGTATTTCAGCACAAAAGGATATGCCAACAAATTAAAAGCAGTATGCAGAAGGAAGATGCAGGCAGCAGTGGTCTCAAAAATCAGCACACACTGGTAAAATATCAGGAAACTTAATTCCTTAAAATGGATTACTTAGGAAAACAGATTTATAATCACTAAAACCAAAATAAAATCCATCAAAACCATCAAAATTAACACAATCTGACTTTAAGAAGAGCTAATGAGCTTAAACTACGATGTAGGATTAAAAACCCGATTTCTTTGAGCTCCACTAGTGAAAAAATATATGAAAAAGCTATGCATTAATTATTCTTATTATTCTTAGCACTCCAAACTTCCTAAATGATATCGTCTCTTTTTTAGTCTCACCTTAGCTGCCAAAGAATGGCCAAAGATTTTTCTGTACATTATTCTGTGAGCTAACTTATTTTTAAGGTGGTAAAATATTAGGGACATTGAATGGAATGGAAATAGATATGCATATTGAACATATTGTCCAAAGCATTCAGAGTTTAAAAAGAACAGAACTGTTTTTACTGTAAGTGGATGTCAATATGCCTCTAAAGATCTGGCAATTCAGAGGAGTTCCTGGCTTGCTCAGCCAATTCAGGTAAATTGATTTTGATCTATCCAAATTTTTTGACTTTCATTTGCCTTTAAAAAAAAGATAAAAACCATGATTCAAAACCTCATCAGATGTTAGAAAATGAACTTTGCTCTTTCACCCAGGTGCTCTTTTAATCTTTATACAGAAGGTTCAGACTCAGGAGACCACTGCTATTCAGGTAAAAAAAAAATCAAGCATTTATTTAAAATTTGAGTAGGGGTTATTTAAGTACGTGCTAAGAAACCTTTCTCAGTCAAGGTCATCAATGAGATTTCAGGAGGAAAATAAACCCTACATATACATATATATTTATACACATACACACAATCCTAGGAGAAACAGCTTTAACAGAAAATCAGCTTGCCAGCAATTCTGGAATGACAGGTGGGAGCACAACTCAAATTTTCCTGGGCTGTTGGACTGTATCTTCATCTACAAAAAGCAACAATGCAAGGCATGTTCAAGTCAGCATGCTTCACATGTATCAGAGCTCGAAAAGCCCAAGCAAAAGGGATATACCAACACAAGTAATTGTCACAGGGCTTTAGCTCCAATGACACACGCTTGTTATCAAGAGGTTATCAGAAAACAGAAGGTTTCTGCTGTCTAATCTCTCACAGGCTAAAACATTAAGCAATTTTGACTCTGCACTGAGGAAAGGACACAATAGACAGTCACAGTCATAGGTGCCCAGTCTGCCTACCAAGAGTGAAGGAATCTGTGCTGTGTCATCATCCAGCAAAACCCTTCCTTCAGGAGTGGATAAGTGGCAAGATGCAGACAGTGTCTGATCTAGTGCTGCAGGCACAGGACATGGAGATGCAGGATTGTATTTACAAGAAGTTCAGTGCAGCTGAGGCTGCTCAAAACCCATGGAGGAAATCTTTGAAATGCTGGCATAAAAGAGATGGTGACAGCAAGGCATTGCTAGCTGCAGGGAAGACACACTGCACTAAGCCTGCTGGGAACAGGAAAAAGTGATGGACAACCATTTTATTAATCGAGATATTCTCTCCAAGGTGTAAGGAAAGTGAGATGAAGTCAGCTGTTTTCTGAGTAGTTGCTTGTGCAGGTTAAGCTGGTTCTTACCAAGAAAGTAGCAGTTTAAGAAACACTAAAAAAATAACAAAATGTGGATTAAACCAAAGACCAAACACACCATATTCCTAATAGCTGAACTCCCTCACAGAAAGCATACTGTGTGGAGTTTCCCCTGTGGTACCTAATAAAGATCTCTGCTCACAGGTGTAGTAGGACTGACATCCCAATGAACTTGGCATCGTGTCTTCCTCTGCCTAATCTTTCCTTGCCACACTCCTCTTAGATGCTGTACATAAACCGTCATTAGATCCCAAGCTGGAATCCATCAGCTGTGTTAGATAACTGAGTTACTTTGATTTCTTAACAAGTGTTTGTAAGTTCTGACAGCCACATTTAGTTTTATTAAATGTACTTGTGCTGGCTAAAGCCTTTCCCGATACCTCCTTAGGGCACTATTACAGGTTTCAGATTGAGACTGGACTGCTTGGGAATCATTGTGTTCCTGGAAAATGGGCTAATTACAATGGCAATCTTGCACAGCAGTTACTACTAGTCCCTGCCTATATTATTTCTTCCCTGATAAAGTTTAGAAGCATGAAAATAAGTAGAATTAAGTCTGTGTTTGTTATTGGAAGATATGCAGCAATCAGGCAGAAAAGTTTTCATGTTTATTGCTAGGTACAGGATCTGATGCATGAGAAATGGTAATGAGATAACACATTAGCCATTGATTCAGAAACATCAGTGATGACTGAAAGCCATTATGTGGTGACTGCTCTTTTCTGGGGGTCTGTTTGAAGTACGTTGGTGGTCCTCATGTATTTCCTAGGAGAAGAACATCTGTTGAACAAAAACCACTATCAAAATCAATATAATTAGCATCTTTTTGAAACTCTCGCCTTAAAGGAAGGGTGGATCTTTTTCCTGATCCTGAGTTGATCTTTCTTGTGTGACAAATAGAAGCTTTCAGCTTCCAAGTTTTTTTTGTTGGTTGAAGAAACAGTTTTATTTCCCAGGTCTGACAATCTGGCTCTATCAATTGATTTTCATACACTTGGTTATATTAATGTTGATTAATGGTCAATAGTTTCAATTAAGCCTAAAAGACTTAAATACCTAAGTATCCATGCAAATTAATGGGACTGACACACCTCTTGCTCAAACTAGTTCAAAAAACACCAGAATGTAAATTAGTAGCAGACACTGGAGGAGCAATAAGGAACCCACTTACAGAATACGCCTCCTTTATGACACTACTCTGGTATTCAGAAAAACCTTCTGGAATCAATGATCACACAAAATGATCAGAACAGCAGAATCCCAATTCAGACCACTCCTTATGTACTTTTTTAGGGGTGCTGAATATTTTTTGTTTCCAAAGCCAACAAACAAGCAACATCTTGGGGAAAAAAAAGAGCTTAAAAATTAAATTTAAGGCACACCCCAATCCAAATATCTTAAATATTTTCCACCTTCAACTATTATTTCCCATGTACATCTCTTATTTTCTTAGCACTGAAATTAAATCCCACATTGGATGCAGCTCCTAGTATACAATGCTATACCAGCAGCCTGGGTCATGAGATTCACAAAGCCCTGTTTGGTTGAAATTACAGGCAGGCAAAACAAATATAAACGAAAACCTGCCTAGCAACGCCTTAATCACAAAAAAAAAATTGCATTTAAGCCCTTGAATGACTATTTCTTCTTACACTGTATGCAGTATGCTGAAGTAAAGATAACTCGAATGGGAAAGGAACTGCCCAACCTAAACTTGTATCCACCACACAGCTGCTGGAATTACAGCCTCCTAAGACAGAGGCAGGTTTCTTGGTGCTACTGCTCACATTCAAGAAGAATGCTCTCTGCTTTCAAAGAATCCAGCTCACTTTTCCCTGGTTTCTATTAAAGCCACCCTTGGGGCTAGTCTGAAATAAGATAAATTGGAGATAAAAATAACCAATGACATCAACTCCTACATCAGTGAAATGCAGGCTCCCACAATATATTTACTCCTATGCTACCAGGCTTCTTTCAAAAATTCCAAATGCTGAGGTTTTCATTACACTGTAATGTAAAATTCAGCTGATGAAGAATTTCTTGAAGGGGAGAGCACTTTGAAAGGTTCTCATTCATGTTGCTGTTACCATGGGTGAGGTTGGAGGGGGAAATCCAGACAAGAATACATTTAGGAGGCTGCTGGGTCATATTTTCTTAATTTGAATATATATTTCAAATTTTTATAGTATAAGCTCTGAACTAAAACATTTCACATATGCTCACAAAGTTACAGTATTTACTGAAAGGGGGAAAAAGGGAGAAGGAGGAGAAGAGGGGAGAGAGGGAAGAGGGGGAAAAAAAAGGAAGAAAGAAAATGAAGAGGAAAAGGGAAAGGGAAGGAAAAAAAGGGACAAAACGCTCAGGATCAGTGAATTCATAGTGTAATCAGTAATCTAATAGAGAAAGATGCTGATTGTATTCAGTAATACAATACTGTAACTGAAGAGCCACCCATGACAACTGGGATATATACATTTTTAGTTGTTTTTTTGGGATTTCTTTTGCGGCTAAAATTAGCATTTTTTGAAATGTAAAAGTCTTATGTGAAGTAAGGATTGTTAAACTCAGCATTTGAAAGATATTTTTTCATACCATATCTGTGCAATCTAAAAGTTAAATTACTCCTTTGCCCTTTTTATATCATTTTTTGGTTTCTTTTTCTTTGCTGAACGGCAGCAAATCCAAAAATACTATATACTGAAGGATTATATACTGGGTGGTAGGGTAAAGGCTACATACAAAATGCTGCTTTAATGAGCTTTAACAAAAAGGACAAATGTAAAATCAGATATCCATCACCTTTCCCCTCCCTCTTGATGTCTCTTACATTGTAGAAGATAAATTGCAGACACATCATAGACACTGAGGCAGCCCAAGTAAAATGTAGGCTGCTTTGCCCTTCTTTCAAGTTCCTGTGATTGAACCTGGGAAAGACCTTTCTATGATCTTGTGATCAAATGCTGCCATTCAAACAAGAAAGGCTCGGAGAAATGGCTAAGAAATGGGGCTTTTACAGCTGCTCAGGACTGCTGACCAGCATAATGACATTGTTGCTGTGAGAAACAAACAAAAAAATCAAATAGAATCTTAGCCTCCTGCTTTCCCAGTGCTTTCAAGGCTGAATGGCTTTTCTCTGTTTTGCAGTACCATTGGAGGAAAAGGGGGAGAGAGACACTTGAGGTATGCAAGAGGCTCTTGGTATTCAAAACATATGGAAAAGGGAGAGAGAGGCTTCTGGTATTCAAAACATGTGGAAACTGCGATTGTGATACCGCTCATCCTACTTTGTCTGGATGAATCTCAAAGGCAAACATCTTCACAAGCTACTTCAGACACTTCATGTCACTTTGTGCTCAGGGGAAAAGGCCTGCAGAAGAGTCCTCAATGCTCCTCAGGTCCCAGGGACAGGTTTACTTTTGGAGGGAGGGAGGCAGTGCGGCAGAAAGGCAAGACTACAAAGGGAATACAGATCCATACTTTCTCCCATGATACGGGAAAATGTACTTCTCTTTCCCATGACACCCCCTTTCTCACTACAAAGTCCTTCCTAAAGGCACCAGTGCCAAATTTTTCCCAAAGGACACACCAAGCACCTGCAGGATGACTTCTGCTCACACAAGTACTCAGAAGTTCGGATACATATCCTCTCTTTCCAGCTACCAAATTTTTCACATGCTCTGCCAGTGAAAATGTCTTTGTAGAAAACTCTCTGTACCAGCGCTGATGGGATAAACCCCGCTAAAAGCCTCCATGAGTCTGTCTGCCACCCAAGGGCGCTTCAAGGCACCTTGCCTGGATGTTTGTTGATTTACAGCAGTGTTTCAAAACATGTGAAAATTCAATGCTCCAATTTTACTGGGACATCTGAAAAGCCCACTCTCAGAGGCTTCCACTTCTTGCTGAAATACAGATGTCCAAATGAGTGTGTCAAAAAATATCTATTTGCAAATTGTTAAGCTTCAATAAAACTTTTTTGTTCAGTTTAGTTGGAATTTACAGGTTAAAGGTTCAGACCGAAACTTCTGACATAAATTTCTCTACATTTTGAATTTGAAAGTGTTCTGTGTGAAAGCAAGTGGAAAAGCATGAGGGAGGGAGGAGGAAAGGAAGAATTTTTCTATGAAAGGCATGAAAGGGAAATAATTTTCCTCAGTTAAAAAAAAAATAAAATCATGCGAATTCCCACTTGCTGGGAATTATTATTATTGAGCATAAGACACTGTGAGCTAAAGTAGTTAGTCTGTGCTCAGCCTTGCTCAAGTTGGCTTTTAAAATGAGTTTTAAACTAGTTGGCTCAGGTGTGACAACACTATGCTGCAGCAGTAGGGTCTGCAAAGCAGATGTACTCCATCATCGAAAGTGTCCTGGAGGGACCAATAAAGTAATGCAGGAGAGGAAGAAACAGGAGGAACTGTGCCACTGCTGGCCACAGCTCATGCAAAAGCAGAATTCCTCCCTGAAATCTGAATCACGTACAAATAACTTTACAATGTTCCACATTGTTTCATGCTCTGATTTGCATGTTTTTATTTATTTGCATTGCTTTGTTTTAAATTGCCAGCCCTTTAGACCTAAACAATCTGAAATTCAAGCTGTGAATCTTTCTGGCTCATAAATTTTGCCTGCCATAACACCTGCACAACTCGTCTGTCTTGTCTTGGATTTTACAAGTGCATCCAAGGAACAGCACTGTCCCTGGACCAGAAACTTGTCGACGCTTCTCCTGCTGATGTATTAGGCAAGACAGAATTCAGTGCACACACTCTCAGCTGTGCTGCTTATGCAGAAGTAGCATACAGAAGAGATGTTTTTTGTTCATGAACAAATATATCCACCATTTCCCATAAAGGCAATGGATTTTCTGAGTTGGAAGATTTACAAAGTCACTCTTAACAGCAAAAAATGCCCATGAGTTAAAAGAAAAAAAAAAGTATATATTGAAATTAGTTTAGATAAACAGTGGCACAGTTCATTGCCACTAGATATTATGAATGAGAAAGGAATGCAGTTCTCTGTTTATGCTGCAGACTTTTGGAAATCTTAGGAGAGATATGACAGGTGGTACTGTGACAGGAAGAAAAGAGGAATAATCTTTTCTCATTTATATGCCATATTGTTCTCTAACTTTCATTCTTACACACCAAGTGAAAGATTTTAATCCAAACTGCAGTAATGCTATTTTATACATCATAACCCGAATAACTGTGATATCACAAACAAACTGATCTTATGCATTTTTTGTTAACTCTAGTTACAAAGTAATAAAAAACCCCCAACTCTCCAAAAGACTTTCTCCCTAATTATACAGCCATATTACAAAACTCAGTATTTGATCATATAGCTTTATGACATACAAAAAGATAGGGTTCTTTTCCTAGTAACCTACAGACCAGTACAAGATCAAATGAAACACAACATAAATATGCAGCAATTCAGATCTCTGAAACTGTCCCCATCATCAACAACTTTATATATTTTTGGAAAAGCAGGCTTAAGATGATGTCAGAATTCTGTCTTCTCTCACACAGCTTTCCTCATGAGCTCAAATTACATGACTTAGCACTGATATACATCTCCTAAAATCTTAAATACAAATTGGCTCAGCCCTCATTCCTCCAAGAAATTAGTGCATACCAACTATTGGGGTTTACTGGGTAAACAAATAATTCTGTATCCTCCTAACCAAAGCAAGTCTTTTTGAACTAAATGGAAATAAGATAAAATCTTGAGAACATAAGAATTTTTCTTTTTCGCTTTTTAGAAAAATATCCCTTGCCTTTAAAGAATCTAAAGAATACACAATCTTTAAGATCCAAGAAACCCAGGAAATTGGAATAGATCTTTGCTTCATGACATAGAAATGTGTGCTATAAAACCAGAAGCACCTACAGCAATGTCACCACAGCAAGGACAACTGAAGGTTACATAAATGTAACTATGAAGAAATAAAACCTGTCTTTTTCAGTGGTACAAAATGACACACTTCACATTTTAAATTCTTAAGAACGCCACAAAGCAAAACAAGTATCATCAGATTTTAAACGCTGTCTTTGAAAGGAAGGAAACTTTAAAAGTCCAGAAACACTTGATTTCAGTTGAAGTCACAAGCTATTTGAAATCTCTTGCTGAAGAGTTGGTACCTGTTTGATTAACTGCAAATGGTGTTTGGCCAAGTGCCAGAAGGAGGCAGAAGGAGCCTGTGCTGGTGGTGTGTGACAGCTGTGGGTCTAAAAGGGAGGGCAGAACACGGAGCAGTGATGAGGTTTTGGCCACATCATAGAAGCCTGCATGAGCCACAAACCAAAGTCACAGAGATCTAACCAGGGAACTGCTTCCTAAGCAAAAAGTTTTATATTTTCCAGTAACTCAGTACCCATTCTGTAGTTTCTTGGTTAGAAAGACCATCTTTGTGACCGTCTTCTGCAAAGTCCATGTGATCTTAACCATTATATGATGTCTGAAACATGGAACTCTATTTGCCTAGGGACAATCTCTTCTGAGAGCTGTACACAGCCCCCAGGCACCTCTTAACATCCAACATGACCCAGGCAATAGGTCCACAAAGCCCATTCTGCATGGAACAGTTTGTCAGAGAGACCTGAGTTGGGACGGCACCTGCACATTGCTGAGGGCATGGGAAGCACACCAGCATCCTCCAAAGGAGGATGGGGTTACAGTGGCCTCATGGTCATCACCAAGACTCAAGTAGGAGTCAAAGATTTTAACTGTTTTTCAAAGATGAAGACTTTGAAAGAAGATGAAACCAACAGAAGTTAAAAGAGTGTTCAGAGGGCTTGCACTGTAAAAGAAATTTCTGCTAACAATGAGCTGAGCATTTGTGTATTTATGGAGCACAGAAAGTGAAAGACAACAGCAATTCCATAAAAAACGACAGCCAAAAATTGGAAACAGGAAAAATAAATAGAAAACTTGTTAAACTGTTATTTTTCACGAAGGCCTTTACATGGATCATATTTTCTGATACAATAAGGAAGAACTTATATAGTGCAGTCAGCAGATAACAATGAAAGTATTTAAAAACCTGAATTCTTAGAAGGTAGACAATATAAAATATTCAGATAACATTAATATCATATACATGAAAGGAACTGAGAATATAAGTGAGAACATTTGGGGGTTTTAAGTACAGACAATTTTTGAGGATAGCAATATGGAAAAGATAACCCCCTTTTTAAACAAGCTTCACTGAGTATTACCAGTAGCAAACCCGGCAGAATCCCCTTTATTCTAAGTTCTCTGTAGCATTCAACAAATATTTTAAGATACCTACAAACCAATACCTAGTTTAGAGTTTGGGCTGCTATTTTGTTTAAAATGTCAAAAACGTATACATGTATACAGACAGCTATGTAAATTCCCCAAGAAGAAATACTTGGAAGAGTTTTTCAGTTTTTTATGTATATAAATGAACAGACAATTAAATAAAAAGATAAAGCACCAAGATACATGGGCTAAAAAGTTATCAAACAAAACATTTTAAGTTCATTCACCCAGAAAAACAATTTACAGCATCACTAATGACAAACAAGATAGCATTTGTTCATCCACTAAGATAAAACCAGTGGAAAATGTTGTTAGTATCCACTACACAGTTAACCCTCAACTGGAATATTGTTCCCTTATCACCATTTCAGGCACAATATCCTAGGAAACATGTTGCTCTAAATAGAGTATTTCAAGTTCTAAGTCCACTTCTCTGAAGCAAAAATATATGATTTGAATTTACTTTCTGTGGTGGAAGAACCTGAGAGATGTCCTAAGAGAAATATTTAAACTAAGGAGAGAGGCAGAAAGTATCAGTTGATTTCGGTGAAATGAGTCCACAAAAACGCAGTGCTTGAAACACTTTCAAGATAAAAAAAAAAAAAAAAAAGCATGCCAAATAATGATTAAAGCAAGATATGAGGTATTTGCAAATACATCTGTGTTGTTGCAGACAATTTCTTTCTATTAAACAGTTTTTACTTCAGTAAAAGTCAGTATCAAAATGACACAGTCGCTTGTTACTTGTGGGGTTCTTAACCTACACAAGGCTAATAATTCCCTCTTCCTTCTTTTTGTCAGATATCTGTAATTAAATGAACAAAAAGATAAAGGAGATTCTTGACCATGTAATGTAGCATTCATGTCTCTCACTTCCTTTAAATTTTCTCTGAGATAGGAACTGGCCCAATGTCCTCTGTCAACTCAAAGTATTTACAAAGCAAATGAAATTTAGGAAGCACTATAATGACTAAGAAATGCTGTGAGGGAACATAATGGACATATCAGCAGAGGATAATTACTAAAACTGAGGCATGTTCCTGTGAAATTCCAAAGAGAAAAGTAAGAACTTGTTAAGTTTTTGCATTTATTCAGAAAGAGAAAATGAAGTTATTTAAAAACATCCAAGGATACTAGGATATGAACAAAAACGCTGTGTGAATATCGTACCCTAAGCTTGCCCATCCAAACAGAAGCCAATTTGTTGCTGAGAGACAAGCTAGGAAGTTTTAATTGAATTCAGTGATTTCAAAATGCCATAGATTAGCAAGATTTCATGTGAAGTCTCCTATTCACCAACAAAAATAGATGCAGCACTGAAAGACTGAGAGCGAACTACCTTCATTATTAGTAGTGCTCTTCACATCTTGATGGAGACGTGGAGCGCTGCAGAATTCATTTGCTGACATTCCGTGTGGCTGTACCAGGACCATACAATTAGTTTCACATGGGACTAAATTCTCTACAGGATGAAAATAAACCCAGTAGGCCCTGTAGGTCTATTTATCTCAGAAAGGTAGTGCTAATAAAGGGAAAACAAAAAACCCTCACAGATAAAACCCACTAAAATAATAATCACTCAAAGCTACTCAGAATATTTATGAAGTTGACATGGAATCTGCCAAGCATTGAGATTTTGCAGATTTCTGGAGATGACTGTGCTTTCTCAGTCTGAAAGAAATGCAAAGATATGAACTAATTATTTATGGGACAACCAATTACTTTGAACTGTAAATCTAAGACTGAACATCATGAAATGCTTATTAGTTGAGCAAGCATGACAGTGGAGCAACTCCTTTTGGAATGGAATGAAGCCAAGGAGTTGGATGGAGAAGGCCCCTTAATGAGAATAATTCACTAACACAGACACAGTGATGCTCAATTTACCTAGGCACTATACAACTGAGCAGCAAAATGTTACAAGAGACAGAAAATAACCTTTACATTGTGACTGGGTTGAAGCAGAGCGGTCTGGAGCTGCAAGTGCTCAGTTCTATAATTTTTAGAAACAACAGACAGTAATTGAAATTATAAAGTCAAAGAAGGATGGATGTGTTCTTGCTTTCAGAAGGCACAGAGAACAGAGCCTCCGAAGCGCCCTGTGTGCCTTCCTTTCCTTGCAGTTGTAACACTGCTTTCCTGCTGCATTGTTGGCCTGGGTCAGTTTAGACATGTGACTCTTGGCTAGACTCAAACATCCACGTACACAACAGTTACTTCCTTGTAACTTTTTTCTAACTTACAACAACAATAAAAAAACCCCAAACCCGACAACAACAACAAAATAACCAAATTTAAAAAATCCAACTGCACTTACATCTCATTTGCCAAGAAAAAACTAGCTGAAAAAGAGCTCTGTATTAAAAATTAATGCTTGAGATAACTCTTTGGGAAGATATAACTAAGCCATGGCCCACGCTTTATTCTGGCATGAAAGCCAGAGCCATGGTGCCCAGTCTTTCTGTTCAGCATCATGTGAAAGCTACCTACTCCAGATTTTCCATCATGACTTGGTAACCAGGCAAAACTGCCCCTGCAACACATGAACATGCTAATCTCACAAATATACATCTCACAGTATGTATGGTGACACACGAACAGGATCACATCTCAGGGAACTCAGCTGGGGAAGACAGCATGGATGGAGGAGAGCTGCCAAAATGATTTGTCTGGTCCATAATCCCACTGCCTCAGGCCAGTAGTACATGGCCAGCAGCCAAGCTGATTTCTTTCTTAATGGGCCTCATGCAACCTTCTATTAGCTGGCAAACCTGAACCAGAACATTAGAGCTCAGATGAGAGATGTGGACAAAAATGCAAAAGCTTTTCAGTTCACTGCTACACCTGAAAGAAATCCAGCTGCAAATCCAAAATCAATGTAATTTAACCCTAAAAGGATCGATCCATTTTCTCACTCAGTAAGATCAGCCCTCTGAGCAGCAGAGGTTAATAACAGATAGTGTTGCATATTTCCGCTAATGTTCTCCAGTTCTTCATTTTTTAACTGATATCCATAAAGAGGTCACAGCAATAAACTAGAGATGATTCTCCTTCTATGACAATTACTGAGATGCTGGGAGGATCCTTTTCAGACTATAATTGTGATTTTCCAAGTACATTAAGAGACTTGATTTTTCTTTCTGCTTCATGCAAGACACTTCTATCTTTGCTGAGAGGCTTAAATTCAAGTTCACAGCACAGATGTAGAAACAGAGTACAAGCCCTAACAGGAATCTACAACAAGAAGAAACTAGGAGTGAATAATTTTTTGCACTGGATAAAATGTAAATGATCCCTTGAATCAATCCCACTGCTAAGGTGATCGTGTTTGTGCCCTGGCCTTTTAAAGAAGAGGATTGAATACAAAAAATCTTTTAATTATGGATTTAAAGAGTGCCCTACTCTAATAACGAAGCACAAACAATCTCTTTTATGTGGACCAAACACCCTATGACAAGTTCTAATTATCTGTTTTTGGAGATACAAAATCTGTCTCCCAAAACTTGAGGACAAAATGGGATCTTACAGATACCTCGTGCATAGTTGAGTGAGTTCAGTTAATGGTTCAGTGACTTTGTCCCAAGCTGCATTATGCTCTATCTGCATCTGAACAGTACTCAGGTAAATTAAAACCCTTAATATAATCACTCCCCAAATAATCCTTGTGACTAAATGCCATCTGAAAACAACAATCAGGAGAGAAACATTGTAGACAATCTTTTCACATGGACATCTTTTCTTCTTCAAGAAACTAAGAGCTGATACTTGTCCTTTAAGAAAGTATCAAAAGTTAGAGCCATTAAAATCCAAGTTCAGTGTATCTCTCGGAACAGAAGTAAATAATCATGCTGTCTTATCAAATCTCCTATTTTGATGTCCGACATTCTCAGTACATTCCTGATTAATTAAAAAATTTTAAAAAGATGAAAAAAAGAAAATTATTTTCATTTTATAGCTTTCATTCTTTACCATGTAGCTCTCTGTCTCAAGCAGGCTCTGTAAGAATATTCTATTTTATTACTGGATCTAATGATGTGTCCTCTCCGAGACAACTGGGAACGTGACCATGGAGCACGCAGGCTTATAATGACAAAGGCAGCCTTACTGATTCCTTGCTATTCACACTCTTTCCATTGGGTGTTGCTATGATATTAAACAGATTACTACTGGGACTCAAAGTGTGCATACAGAAAGGCAAGCCAAAGGTTAAAGTTCTCTGCCTATGTTGCTCAGCCCATTGTTCTACGCAGCCCAAGTTTGTTGTACTTCACAAAGTTGGTGGTATAATTCATTAGCTGGTGCTGAGAAAAATTGTCAGTGACTAATTTTGAGAATGAAATCTTTAAATGGAGTCTTGCAGATTGTACTAAAAGCTTTATATTCTTTCATGAAGGTGATCTGACTGAAATTTATATGTACATTGCAGCATTCAATTACTGTACACTGTAGCTGTGCAGATGGCTTTCTTTTAATTAGAGTATTTAGTACATCTTCTGCATAAAGAACCAGGCAATGAATAAGAAGAAATTTAATGAAAGTAACCAAAAAAGGAAATAGTTTAAAGGAAGCTAGGGAAAAAAAAAAAAGGGGAGATAACAACTTAGGACACAATTCTTGCAAATATTTCCTGCTCATTTAATGCAGCCCTTCAGAAAACCCAGAGGAGAAATCTTTGCAGATTTTTGGCCTTGGAGAGGTCTTGTCAAGCAGTAAGTATCAAGCATCTGATCACCAAGCTTTGCAAAGCTGATGGATGCACCGATAATAGCTAAACATTTGAAAAGCAAAATAATAGCTGGAACTTGGCTTTCAATGCAGCACGGACACCAATGAATGTGTTCTATGGGTATTGTAAGAAAGCGTCAGGATTTCATTACGTTATAGTGAGCAAAACTGATAGAAAATAATTTAATATTTGAAATATCCTCAGTATTAACAGCTGCTGCTGTTAATACCGGTAACAGTAACTAGCAAAACTAAGTAGTAACTGTAATGAATATAAAGCTTCTACAACTTGACATCCTGGATATTTTATAATCTATAATGAAGCTGCTAAGCTTGTTATACTCCTAGTTTGTTAGCAAATCTTTGGCATTTAGTTATGGGGCCTCCAGTCTAAAAAAAACCCCTAACAAACCAACATTCAAAAGGAAAAAAACACAGTAAGGCAACATAACTTTTATATGTTCTTAAATTTGCTGCTGTCAGGCATAAATGCTTAAAACATACAAACCTGGGTAAGAAAAAGTTGCTATGTGTCATAAAGGATAGGCTTCGACCGGGGAAGTTATATGCCCTCTCAGCAGAGGCAGTAATTTAAGCCACTCTCAAGATAAATTCCAGTATTTTTGTATTCTAAACTCTTCAGTGAATTTTAAATTTCATAATGATGGCTACTTGACTTACCTGGTAGACCGGGTGGGGTTTTCAGATATTTGCCATTAAAATGTTGAATTACTACTTCACATTTTTCTGTAGACTCCATTCTGGAAAAGAGAAGAGAGTGGGATATGGGTAGAGGCAATATGTGTTACTAGACTGTTATGGAAGCACTCAGTCAGCAAAAAACAAAAAGCAGAAGGAGAGAAAAAGGACAAGCACAGATGCTGAGAGAAATCTTCAAAGCTGTTTTTGCTGATTTCTGCAGAGAAACTGGTTGAGCCCATTAGGACAGAGTGTGGCTCATGAGGAGGACCTGCCACCCTCCCTGCCTGCAGCTGCGCTCCCAGCTGTGCTTGAGCTGCAGCCCTGTCAATGAACAGTCCCCTTTTGGCTCCAGGGCATCACCCTGAACAAGGACACTCTTTATGCTCTCACGTGCTGCTTGGAAAAGCAAAGGACGTGTTTCTAGATTCCCTGTGCACACAAAATAACTTCAAATGGCTTAAAGAAATGAATTACAGGATTTGGAGAAGAACACGAAGGATTAAACAACAATTATTAAGGATTACAATGCTAAAAAAACAACCTGCAAAGACAGACTTTATAGTAAAACCGAAAATAATGCATATATGCCTATTACAACATAAAGCCAAATTCTGGGTGAAGACAGTAATTTACGTGTAACACCAGCAAGGGAAATGGCTTACTGTTCATCTTCTCTGAGTTAGGATAACTTTCAGCATTGAGACATTAAAGCATCAGCAGTGAATTGGTACATGTAATTATGAAGAAATATTAAGAATACAAAGTTACTAGTCAAATCCCAAACCATGGTTATACCACAACTGGGAACTCACCACTGTTTCAGATCTTCTAAATTAACTGCATGCAAGTCCAGAAAAAGCGTTAACTTTGCTACAGAGGGGGTTTAGAAACTTTGAAAAGAGGAAAGAGAGAAATGGAAAGCTAGTAATTTCCTAGAAAAGTCGTCTCTAAAAACCATGTTCAATGCTCCTTCAACACACCAGTACCTACCTCCAGGTATTCTCCACAAAATAACTCTGCTGACATATATATTGCTTACTTCTCACCAGCCTATATCATTTTAAAATGAATTTATCCACTACCCTTCCTGTCACACAGTTTGGGGAAAGAGTGGTTCACATACAGCAGCAGTTTGCCTCCCAAGATATAACTCTGCCAGAGTCCAAAGGATCACACCACACCACACCACACCACACCACCAAAAAAAAAAAAAAAAAAAATTCCTGCTTGCCCATTTAATTCTTTGAGGAAGTCAGTCTATTGTCCAATTGTTTCAGGTGGAGTCATTAAAATTTCCTCTTCCAGGTTGTATCACTGTATATCATGTGGGCTGGGCTATTTCTACAAGAACAAAGACAGCGACTTAGATTGTTCACTTTAGCTTCATTCAGATTTAACTAAGCGAATGTCTGCGCTGAGCCTTTAGAGACTCTTGTCTCTGAAAGAATAAATGCAATAAAAGTCTGTTTTCTGTAGCTGCAGGCATTTGGTGTCAAACCATGTTATGTTGCACCACACAGCAGTGACAATTTCATTTTAATACATGGGGTACATTTTAACAAGCCAAAGCAGTCCCTGCAAAGAATGCAATATATAAGCTGCCAAATGAAAGAGACTCAGTGCACCTCATGCGTTTTATGTGGGAAGAGAATAAAAGTGAAACCCACAGTGCTCTGGGATAAAAAGGCCATCATTCGAATAGCACTCTGAAAAAGAATGTGCACATTTTCCTCTCAAGTTTCACAATTAACAGCTCTCAAATGCCATTGCTGGCTATCTGTAATCTGGCACACGCTTCGCTTGAAACCGACACTGGCATTATCGACTCAGCCTGAAAAGGCAGCACAATAGACAAAGCCCTCTATACATGTTCCCCTCAGACGTGTTGCTGAGTAACAACTGCATCCATCCTTTGCCCACCCCACCTGAGCCCTCGTGTGCTTTCTGCAACATGGGCCTGTGGGGGTGGCCTGGCCAGGCAGCCACTCACTAAGCAGGAAGGTGTCTGTCCCAGGGCCACCAAAAGATGAATTATAATTTATACTTGTCCAGAATACCCCTTTTCTTAGAAATAACCCTTTCAAATTGAGTTCTTCAGGATGATTAGCTCACTGACTGACTGGGAAAAAGTAGGGGCACAGAGAAACCAGATATGTTAGCAAAATTGTCTAATTCTTGCCATAACAAGACCCTGGTTTTAGTTTAGTCAAAATTCTGATCAACATCAACCACTTAGGTGGCAATGCCTATGGCAGGCACCTACACATGAGCTGAACCCATCCGCAGACATCGATTCACACGTTACTCCTCTCCTTGTTTTATCCATGAAGACGAGCCGTATCTGGGCAGAGGCCACAAAACCACACTTTTTTTAGGTCCACATTTACAAATTCCTCCTACTTTTCCTTCAGAAAGCTGTGGCACTTCTCTATTGTAGAATGTGCTTTGAATTATTCTTCTCATATGAGCTAGCAATGTTTCAAAATGTTGCTTGAGAGTATTATTTAATAAAAATATCACTAATGGAATTGTTACACGTTAAAAGGTTTTCTATAAAAGAATGTTGGCTGAGCACAGGTAAACTTGGGAGAAGAACACATTTAAATACTTTTTAAAATACTGGTGTTCCTTTCATAATTGACAGAACAAAAATATGACAAAATATAATATTCTGGATAAAAGATAAAGATCCTAGATGTATCAAAACCTTCCACTGAAAGATACAGAAATTCAACATTCTTGCTGGAAAGGGAAGGGAAACAGCTTCACATGATAATAGAAATTTGGTTTTGATTTGATCATTTGTGAAGCATCATTTTCAAATTCCTTTCAACTGTATATTTTTCATGTTGATCCCAAGTGGATCTGAGATAATAAGTCACGTTTAAATGCAATTTGGAGATAACTATAATGCATCTGAGTATTATTTTGAAGCAGTAAATGCACTGCAGAAAAAAAAATATGAAAGCCATACGCTTTTAAAATTTTTTAAATGGTACAGATAATGATATTAACCCAAAGGAACTAATAAAACCATGATATTTTTACTTGTGTCTATATATCTCCCATTTTTGGAAACTAAGTTGCAACGTTCTCAAATACAAAATAAGTAATGAAACTGTCTATATTCTATCCAATTTGAAAATAAGTAAATTTTAAAAAATCCGAAGAATGTTTTACGATCTTTGTTTTTCTAGCTATAGTTTGTAAACCAAAGATACTTTAGTATGAGAATTAAAAGGAAAAAAAAAAAAAAACCAAACCAAAACCAGTGGATGCTTAAACAAGCATCAGAACCAAATCATTTGATGTTCACATCTTGCTACTAAATATTTACTTTAGATCATTTAAAAACTTTATATTATTTCTATTATAAAATAATAATAACAAAACATTATTTTATTGTATAAAATTTATATTATATATCTCTCTACTGACCACAGTGGCACCAAAGTAGTCATTATGTGTTGTTAGAAGTAATAGGGAGCATTTACCATGAAAAAAAGAAGAGAAGAGAAGAGAAGAGAAGAGAAGAGAAGAGAAGAGAAGAGAAGAGAAGAGAAGAGAAGAGAAGAGAAGAGAAGAGAAGAGAAGAGAAGAGAAGAGAAGAGAAGAGAAGAGAAGAGAAGAGAAGAGAAGAGAAGAGAAGAGAAGAGAAGCGAAAAGAAAAGAGAGAAAAGAGAGAAAAGAGAGGAAAGAGAGAAAAGAGAGAAAAGAGAGAAAAGAAAAATTATTTTAAAACGCCCCCTAAAGCTCTTATACATGCTTATTATCAAGATTGATGCAGTGTCAAGAAACAACTTAATAAATTTTTTATATAAGGAATAACATGATGATTACATAATTATTACCTGAGAAATATTCAGTACCATGTAATTACCAGTTAGTGGAAAAGTGTGGGTTTGGTTTACATATACCTTATAGTCACTTTGCTTAATAATAATAATGTAAATGAGAATCAGGACTACATTTTTTTATATCCAGATTAAATATTTAAAGATGAAATTGTTACTACCACATTTATGTTATGATCAACATATGAATATTGTTTACATTTACAAGAGCGGGAATAATAACTCTTGAAGAACAGTGTTTCCTCACTATTTAAGGCATTTTGCAAAGATGGAAGCAGGTAGGTAGTAACAGTATTGTACAGTGAGGGAGTCCAAAGAATGGAGACCATAGTTAGAATACACACCACAGAATGCAATTTCTTTAGCATATCAAAAAGATGACTAGAGGGGCAGTCAGGTAGCACTGCATAAGTACCTTTGTGGGGAGAATAAACTAGAGAGGAAGGACTTCTTTACTGTTCATAAGAAAGTTTTGACAAGAACCAGATAAATTCAAAAGATAAATTAGGCAGAAACATTCAACTGCATGGAAGATGATCCACTGGCAAACACTAGATAGAAAAGAGGTGGTGCTTTTTTTCTGGTTGATGTCTTCAAATCACTTCTTAAAGTCTTACCTTAGCATTACACAAGCATTATCTCAATATCAGGCAACTGGGAGTATTCCAACTGCCTATGATATAGAAGATGTGAGGCAAAATGATCTTCAGGTCTCAAATACTCTAAAGCTACAAGATAATTTTGATAAGCATGAGGTTTCCTAGCACCTCCTTATGGTCTTCATCCTTCCATGGAAACACATTCACTAGTTTTTAAATTTATTTTGCTAATTTAATTCCAGGCATTCTAAGACACCGATACGGCTGCAACCTGTGATTTCCTCATCCCCCGTAACAGATTTAGGTATCTTATCTCCCCAGCTTTTCAGCCAGTAAAAGATTGCTTCAAGATGTTTGTGCTTTTTGGTTTGAATCCATTTTATGTTGGAAAAAAGCTATTCCCTCTGCCACTCACAGCCTAAGAAGACATTTATTTTGACAAGTTCTCCTCAGCGCTCACAAATTATATCTTTTCCCAACATGTCTTGCCTGTATATTCTTCAACGGTCTGCTTGAACAACAGGAGGTTGTTTACTTTCTCAGATAAATACACAAAATCTACAGAAACCACTCTTTTTCTCTTGAGTTATGGTTCATTCTACACCTTGCAGCATCACCCATTATGCCAAAGTGACTGTTTTGAGCTGCCCGAGTATCTCTGCACTACAGTATCTGTATTTACAGAGCTCTCCATAGAGAAAACTCTTTGGGTCAGAAGAAATAACTTAATTGCACCTACATTATCCTCAAAAACCCTGAAAGATGCACAGCTTCCTTTAAGGAAAAAACCATAGAAATTAAAGGGTCATCTCTCTCGTTTTACTCCAGTGGAAACTGGAGCATAACCTTTTCTACTGAAATCCATGCAAAGCTTCTATAAATAGAATAATGATCCTGTGATAGCTCAAAATCTCGTTTCCTATTTTTTGTTGCTCCCTTTCAGTTGCTGAGTTGAATATTGTTTCCGAAGACTAAATGTAAGATGTAAAATGCGGAAAAGCGGAGATAAGTTTAGTTAAAAAGATAGGCAGGCAAAGAAAAGCAACCCATTGGAAGCTTTTCCAGAAGCATAAGGTAGGGAAAAGATGAGGATGAAGCACAAGCTCCGAACAGCAGAGTGTTTAAATGCCTCACTACAGACCCCCCAGCTAGGTCACGAAGGGATAGAAGCACCTCCCTGATGTGTACCTTTGCTCTGAGGTGACAGCTCATTGAGAATCTCTTGACTTTGGTCATGTGCTGGGAACAGCACCATAACATTCTTTTATGACAGTTTGTGTTGGACAAATTTTCTTGTGTTACTGGAAAAGAATAGTATGAACACACAGTCATTTCCACCTAGACCTAGGCTGATTTATACTACTGTCTTCACAGTCTCAGGTTAAGTATTATAGTGGTGCCCGCCAGCAGTGCAATACTTGACTGTCTGACTGTCAGCATTTCCATCATAAATTTCTGTTTTCAGAAGCTTATGACTTCGTTGTAAAATGTCGCTTGGGGGAGGAATCTTGCAAGGTCGTTTTAAGCTACAAGACAGCAAACAAAATAAAAAAGTTAGTGGTTTCTAACTCTTTCTTTGCACTTTATCATTTAAAAGGACCTATAAAATGCTTGTTCTGCTGTTCAGCTGAGTGTGACAAACCTGTGTATGATATTATTAATACTACTATCTCTTTAGGGAAGATACTTAAATTATACTTGAATGGTATTTTATTGTGGGGTTATAAAAAGCAATTTTTATTTCATTGATTCAGTGATACCAGTTAAGTCCCTCCCCAAGGTATGTACCAATGTCTCCTCGCTCCCTTTTCCAGGGCCCAAGGAGTTCTTCAATTAAACTTGCTGTACACCTCAGGCTTGGATTATGCAAATTGCTCAGCCAAATTATCTGATGGCTCCCAACTTTCCAACTTCCTCCCTCATCACCTTTCAGAGCTTCATATTAATTTTCATTTTACGGAGTCCCGTTGATATTTGTCTAGAGATCCTGACTCGCCTGTCCTTCTCTGGAGTTTGCTTCTCCCTAAAAGCACAGCTTCATGCCTGTCAATTGTCTTAGAGGTGTACAAAGTCCACCAAAATTTGTCCAGGTTACAAAACCAGATGGAAATGTGAGGGTCTCAGAGATGCATCCTCACACAGACCTCCCTACCACCCTGAAGTGTTGCTCTCACCCTTTCCCAGAGAAGCCTTTCAGTGGAAATGTATCACCACAGGCACTTGAATATCTTACAAATATCACACAAAGTCTTCGGAGCATGTTTGGGATTTCCAGTTTCACCTGAGATAGTCAATTATAAAGCAATTTCTTGGGTAAGATATAGGATGTGACGGATCATTCTTCTGACTGAAAGTAGGAATGATCCTCATAATATCTAAGCCTGTACTACCGTCCCAGATGATGGATTCATTCAAGCTAAATTTATAGCACCTTTTCAACCGCTTACAATTAAACTCTTGAATAAGGAAGAACAAAGCACTTTTCCTCTTCACAAATGCATCCCTAAATCGCCTGGATGTTCTTTATCCCCTGGTGCTGCTGACACTTCTGTGTCTCCCAAGTAGCAACATCACTGATCCTCAGAAATCCCCCTCTCAATATTCCTCCTTTCATTTAGCAAAACAACACCATTGCTTTGCTGCCACTGTGATTTTGTTATTCCTTTACCTTCTCCCACCTTAACAACTGGAACCAATCCTTTGTGGGCCTGTGGAAAGCCAGGTCTTCCAGCACATACAGTTACCTCTTTATAAGTGGCAACACTTCTTCAGGATGAAGATGAGTATTTCCCTCCATGCTCTCAATACGTTCCCCTCAAAGACCTTCTTACTATCTCTGATCAGCTTTTTACTCATACCATCAACACTACTAATGTTCTGCTTGCCAAACTCATAAGATATCAGCTTTAAAATTATATCTTCAAATAAGTCTTCAAATCCAATTTCTGTGGATTTCTTTCAATTTGGTGTGGTTTTTTGTGTTGTTTCGTTCTGTTTCACCTTGCTGATTTTTTTTTTTTAAAGGATGAAGGACTATGATTTTGTTCTAAGCTCTAAAGAATACACTTACACTTTTAAAATGAATGATCAGATGCTGAAGTTATTAGATGACTCCCAGCAACAGAGATCTAAGAGAAACACCTACAGATTTAAGTGCTGTGATGAAATTCTGTGCAAGGGCAACACAGTGTCATTCTGTCCTTCGACAGACAATCTTACAACAGACTGAACTCAAAGCTTCACATCCAAAGAAGTGAATCCTTTTTTCCAATATCCTACTTCTAGTAAGTATTTCTGCCTCCTCCTATTTCTTCTCATTTCTCTCTCTGCTCTAGGATAGGCTGTGTTTAGTCTCAGCTGCTGCTTACCGGTGTCAACAGAAACATCCCTGCCAACAGACCACAGCAGTACGAGCCCTGTGGAATGCCAGCTCCCAAGGAGAGCCTGAAGGCAGGTACTATGGCCTTGAAGGACAAAGCATGGGCAAGGGGTGAGGCAGAGGCAGATGTGCAGAGGTTATAGCGTGGATAGGCTTTTACGAAGCCACAGTCAAAGTCTAAAGTTTCCCTTCTCCGGCCCCTTGCTCATAACTCTCCTCCCCAAAATCTCCCCTGGGGTGTACCCAGGCACAGTTGGCTCAGGCCACAGTGAAATGCTCTGGAAAGATTCAGGAAAATCTGTTCAGTTGCTTTTGAGGGATGCGAAAGAGAGGAAATAGTTTCACGGCTTAACTTTCACTCAGAGCTAGTTTTGTATGCACATACTTTAAGGGAGGCTGTTAGTGTCACCAGACATTACTAAAATAATTTTGATCCAAGAACATTTGAAGTTTTCCAGGTTATAAATGATTAAGTAGCCACCTGCAGTACTATAAAACTGCAAATCATACCATTTAAAAGAAAAAGCTGACCATAGCTGCCTAACTTCAGTATTTACTTCCAATTGCTTTTTGAATTAATATACTTATTTTGAGACTAACTATTTCCCTAATTGGGCAGACTCAAAAAGTGACTTTTAATCATCATAAAATGCAATTAATGATTTTGAAACATCAAATTTCAAAATGGGTGGATACTGCATCATTTCAGCATATGCAAATTTAACTTCTTCTCTGGTGCTTCTGTGGCTCTGTTTAGAGCCATGCTAAGTATCATGGCACATTCCACAGGCAGGCAAGATATACTGTGATAAAAGGTCCCTGGTCAGAATAGCCAGGATCCTCACCTGGGGTGCTGATTTGAACTTCTAAAATCTTATTTGGACTGGAAATCCAGCTTCCATGCCCTACCTATACTGCATTGGTACCCACTCAGCATGTCCTCACACTACAGGTACATTAGAATGAAACCTTCATGACTACAAGCAAAACTAAAGAAATTAAAAATCTGTTCGGTTTGACATGTAGGAAAAAGATACCAAATAGCACTTCATTACAAAAAGAAAGTCAGCTGGCCATGTAATTAAATATTGTATTTATAATTCTGCAAAGACAAGAGTCAGCATTCAACTACGGTTCTAAATTCCTGGATTGACTTTAACCTCACTCAAGTGGGAGATATGTGGTATACTTTGACGGAGTGACGGTTTTACCCCACTGTTGTTTGCATGATGAATTACACAACCTACAAGTTAGATCATTAAAGGGTTCCTGAAAGATGTTCCATAGTTAAATACATTTTCACAAAGTAAGTCAATTTTTAAAAATGGAAGTTTATCCATGACTTAGACTAATTTATATTTAGAGAGCTACAACAATTCATGTTATTATCTGCAAGAATGTGTAAGGAACAGTGTGCCATCTTTCAGCATAACTGTTTTGCCTTTTTCCATTTGAATTCAGATAATATTATCCTAACATTTTTTTGTGCATGATGATCTTTCACATCAAGGGCAGAGGTAACACTACAATGGCACTTCTCTTGAAAGCTAAGTTTTTATCTCACAGTACCTCATTTCATTCAGTAGTGTTATGACACTAACAGAAGTGCCATGATATACGAAGATATGATGGATTTCAGAGAAATCTGTGAGATGAAGAAGTAATTTTGCCTCCTCTACAAAGCACAATGTTATGAATATTCTGTAGAAACAATGATCTGGGATTTTTTTTTCCCTTTTCTTTTGAAGCAGAAGACTGATTTGCAGCAGAATTGCAAATTTCTCTTCTTACTTGTTTTTTCAATACCTTTCTATATATAGCACTCTATTTCTTGGCTTTTCAAAAGAAAACTATTTGATTTGAGAATGTTTCAAGCTGAAGAGAATCTATGTAAATATTCCCTGAGAGTAAACATGGAACCTTGTCTATCTGTACTAACAACTAAGTACATGGCAGTAATATGTTGCCCACTCTGTCTAAAATACCTGACTACTCCGTCAGGGCTTGTTCTATGCAAATATTTCTTCTTAAGCTCTTTTCATAGCTGCAGTTCAAGGAAGCTGCAGCTTTCAAGGAAGACACGTTTCTTCAGTTACAGTTCCTAGCCTTTGCTCTTCTAGCTGCTAAGTTTACTTTCTCCTGATGCAAAATCTTTGCCAAATATTTAAACAGTTTCATAGAATGGTTTGGGTTGAAAGGGGCCTTAAAGACCATCTAGCCTCTCTCCAGATTTCTTACAGGACCCCTTCAGGTACTGAAAGACTGCAATAAGTTCAGCCCAGGACCTCCTAAGCACAGGCCTTGGTTTCTTTACCAAGTGTGCACTTTTTGCGGTAGGATGTTTAGTATTACCTGAGCTTGATCCTGCATGGATAGCTCACTATTCCTAGCAATTTTTATTTACATATACCTACATAGAATGAACTGGTTTTTAGAGCAATGAAATGAACATCCTTCTGCACTGGAAGTTCTTGGTGGAAAGAACAGATACAACCTGATAAAGGTGCCGCTCTGCATCTTCCATACCTGTGAGACTTCAGAGCTACAGAACAGACAGCATTTGCAAAGGACCAAAGGCAAAAAAATGTGCATGAATCAAAATAAGAGCAAAGGTTTCACCTGGCAAAGCCGACTCCTCTGCTGACTCCATTCGCATCTCTTAATATTCTGGTGGAAATGACATGTCCAAAGGGTTTCAGCATATTCTCCAGTTCCTGCTCATCCATGGACACGGGTAAATTTGAGATGTATAGATTTGTGGGATCTTGCTCTTGTTGCTACGACAAAACAAGAGAAATATTCTCAGTTAGGCTTAGTACAGTAGAATAGCTTATGGCTCATACAATAAGGGCTACTCAAAGTAGGACCAAGCCAAGAATTCATAGCTGCATTAGAAGAAAAGCTGGGTAATCTTTTCATGACGGCAACATATTTGCCAAATTTCTGCAAACTCTCATGCATGTGCTTAATTCTGTGCGTGATTGCTCTTATTGAACTCAGTGACACTACTCATTTATAGAAAATTACTCTCATGCACAAGTGTTCTTGGATTTGTGTCCTAATTTAGCAAAGAGATTGTGAAGAAAATGTGATTTCCACAAATGTGCTAATGCTTACATAAATAAAGAACAAAAATTCAACACATATTTTAAGCAGATGTTCTTTCCAGCCTGAAGACTTCCCATTCACTCTGTTCATCACGAACATGGTTGGTTGCAAACACCAAACACTTTTCATAATATCTGTTCCCTTTTTTTTCCCCATCAAAAATGTCTTTCTTAATAATAAGCAACAAGATCTAACTGGTCCAGGGGCAGGAGGGGGAGTTCTGTGGTTCAACCTATGGTCCTGGTGAGATAGATCACATGTTTATTCTGAGACTAAATTAAAAAATCTTATAAAACAAAGCCTGTAGCATGAATAATTGAAAAAAAACCAAATTCGAAAGCAGCTTTCTCATTCTATTTCAGATCTTTAGGCTAAACTTTCCATTTTGGTAACCACTCCAACTCCTATTCTTGCTTGCTGAACTACTGCAAAGAAACATGAAAGAGACATAGATGCCATATGTAAAATAAGTGTATTAAAGCAGTAAAAAAACCCGTTGTCTACAGACAACCAGGTCTTGATTGCATTAAATAAATTTAGTTATGCCCTTGCAAATTTTCATGGCGCTGTCCATTTTCATTGATATATGCTTTACATAATATCTGATCACCTGCCAGTACAAGCCTGACTGGGATCAGGCATTACTACATAATTTCAGCTAATGTTAAATAACCAAAAACGTAAGATGCAATCATTATACTGTGCAGTAATCCAGACAACACCTTATCTGAGAAAGTTCTCTGAGACAGAGTTTTTAATTATTTTTATTACACATTTTAATGGGCAGAATTAATTTTTATTTGTTCAACATTGAGTTGACAACAGTAATATCCTTTTTTTGCTGAGTTGTCCTAAAATCGGATCAATAATCTTGCAGCAGCACTGCAACCTTGCAGTGTTACGAAATTACACACAGTCCTGCAGCCATCTGCCCTGGTTTAATTAAACTAGTTTCAAATTACACTCCATTAAAATCAGTGAGGATGTGCCTTGTCAAACACAATCATGCATTCTGTTTCTAGAAGATGTATGAAGACAGGACAGAACCAAGATGTCTGCTCCATCACCGCCTTGTACATTCAAGGCCCCAGTATTGGAAAGAGAAATTGCTTCAAGCTGTGATTCACGCAGCCCATCTTTGCAGGGACAAGACTGACTAAGCCAAATCTAATGTAGCTAAATACCAGAATCAGAAGCTGAAGAAAGTTTCTGGCTTCTCTTACTTCATGCTCAAGGTAAATTTTAGCCCTTTTGGATGATACAGAAACCTGCAAATGGATACCCCAAAAGGTCCAAAATCAGGAGGTATGTAATAGTGTTGTACTGGTTAATTTGGATTCTGATCTAAGGGCTGTGGATGCTTGTCTTCAGACATACTGCCTAACGACCACTGCATTCTAGATCTGCATCTCCAGACTCCCTACCCCATGAAACAACACATTACCACGCACGATGAATTCTCCACTACTTTACCAAACATAAATAAAAGAACAAAGTAGGCATGTTTTCAAGCTGCTGTCCATAAAAAGACCCAGTTATTATCATATCCTACAGCAAGGAGCAGAGGAGAGCAACACCACACACATGAACACTGAACTTACTGCAAATTCAAATGAAGTTACAAACCTCAAACCTAGAAAAACCTTCTTTCCCTTTCCAGTTATCTTTCCCTGCAGTCATCTTCCTTCCTCTCACATTAATTTACATTTATACAGATCCAAAAGCTAGTTCCTCTCCAGTAACCAAAAGATGCTAGTGAGGGGTCAGAACTGCGACCGTGCTGACAATGGAAGGAAAATCATGCAAACAGTCCTGGAGGGAAGGTAGACAGGAAAAGAAAAGGAATATGAGCTTCAGATCACACTTTTAGCTTTGGCAAAAGCAAGGAGACAAGAATGCAAACCATTTTCTCTCTCTCTCTCTTTTTTTTTACATTTTTCACCTTTTCTGTATGCAAACTATTTAAGTTTTATTGATTGCTACTTCCCCCCTCATCCACCCTCCACATCCTGAAGTCGCACAAAAAAATGAAAGATGTAGGAATTTGGAAGCATCTAAATTGTTATTAAGTACTTTGAAAGTGTGAGCAATAGAGGCAGGTAAAGCAGAGGCATTCAAGAAGCAAATCGAAGCAGAAAGGTTTGCAATTCCAATTGGCACGGTTCTTCAGAAATAATTCCCTTATTATGCAAACCTCTACCTAGTGATTGGTTAAGGACTTTGATTAATCCACCAATCAATTCTCAAGGACTAGCATCCCTTGCTAATACTTAGGAAAAAATATGCTGATGAATCCCTGTAGCCAAAGACCAGACTAATGTGGAAAAGTGGAGTTATGCATCAATAACTTCATGACAGCCTCTGCTTTCACTGAAGAAACTCAGTCCCGCAGCACCTTAAAATGAGAACGCCTCCTTTGACTACTCAGTTTTCAAGCTGGGGCAAACAAATAAAATAAATAAGAACCGTTGCCAATGTGTCTCACTTCTGAACCAGGAACACATAAGCCTTTTAACTGTGCTAGAGATTAAATGTCGGTGTTTTAAATAGCCGTGGAAAGTTAGCTACGCTCTGAGGATGAATGAAAGACTAGCAGACCATAGTCACTCTTTCACAGGGATTTGCCAAGCCTATCTTTTATCAACGTGATAAATAAATGCTGCAAACAGAGAGAGACAGATGAGGCCACTCATGCTACCTCCACGACACAACAGTGTTTTCTAAGAAAGGAAAAAATTCACATTATTTTTCCTTACCATACAAATATAACATTCAGAGAAATACCCCTTTCCCTTACAGAGAAATATCACCCCACAGAAGCCATATATCACACAACCAACAAAACAAGATGAAATACCTCCACAGTAATGCAGCCTGGAGCTAAGCAGGCTTTACAGGAGTGGTGTGAAACACAGCTGCCTTGTCACTGTGCAGCCAGACCCCACTGCCACCTACCCTCATGAGTCCCTGTTTCTCAGGCTTGGTCCCACTCCCAGCATCTGGCACTGAGGCTCCCTGTGATCTTTTTCAGTTGTGCAGAGGTCTCTCATGTTCAAAGTGGAGGTGCTGAAACATGCCTCTCATTTTTCCCAAACCTTTTCATCACAGATTCCCCAAGCTCCTGCGTGAGATGTTCTCTTCCCCATCCCAGTGCCACTGCTGAGCTTTTCAGTGTCAAAGGTAAGTGTCCTGTTGTTCAAAATGTGCCTGTTTGTTGACAAGATAAGCCTAACCAGAACCATAAGTCCGAGCACCCCATGAACTATTTGCCTTTCATAATCCTAACAGTTGAGAGCTCAGTTTCTGCCTTCAGCAAAAGAACAGCTCCCAGGGTTGCAGGACTGATGGCGATGTTAGTGCCTGGATAAGGCAGCCTCTGGTTCATTTAATTTTTTCTAAGACTTTTCACTACACATTAAAAAATACTACTTCCCATCTTGGGATGCTAAAATCCCATTTATTATTGTCGCTAGTCCCAAACTACACTGACTGACCAGTCATCAGTGAGGGAGCTGAAAGTCTTTTGTTTGATACTGAAGGTCACTTCAGAACTGCATCTTCCTCCTATGCCCCCAATAGTTTGGGCAGGAACCGAAGGGGTGGGGTGGCAGGAAGCCACACGCTCACCACAAACAACTCCAACAGCACCGTGCCTTGGATGCCCCGCAGCTGGAGACTTGAAGCCAGCACAGTGTAGCCACCAGCCAAGCAGAGCCCGGGTTTGCTAGTGATTTCATAGAATCCTAGAATCACTAAGGTCGGAAGAGACCTCCAAGATCAAGTCCAACCATTAACCTAACACTGCCAGGTCCACCACTAAACCATGTCTCTAAGCACCACATCTACATGTTTCTTTAAAACTTCCAAGGACGATGATTCTACCACCTCCCTGGGCAGCCTCCCTGGAGAGCCTGTTTCAGTCCTTGCCCACCTTTTCAGTGAAGAAATCTACCCCTCCAGACCACACAAGAGATACCATGACGGCCCTGCACTGCGGGGGAATTACACACTTGTTGATACAGTCTTCCCAAAGCACACCTGTCCCTTGGATCTAATCCCCCATGAGTGAGAAGGGCCTCCCCAGGGGGACCAGAGCCAGCCACTGCAGCTGATCTGGAGGTTCACAGGAGCAGGGGGCTGCTGGGAGCAGTGGAGGGCTCTCTGCAGTGTGGCAGCACAGTTCCTCTGCCTTTCCCAGACCCCGTGCCAAACACGGATAAATAATGGGTACAACACAAGGCCAAGTTGCTGCTCCGTGAAGAGAGTGGTGAAGCAGCTGTGGAGCCTGCGGTGTGTGCCAGCTGCAGAAGCACCGTGCTCAAGACATGCAAACTTGCAAGCGCAGTCTCAAGGCACGATCAAAAGCCTGCTCCTGGCTATCCTCACTGATGTTCATTTTAGACAAGATCTCCCATTTGACAGCCCAAGGATTTTCCATGTACAGTTTGCACTTGCACTGCAGCCCCAAAGAAGCAGGGATGAATTTATCCAGTCAGTCCCAAACCTATGAAATCCTGGCACAGCCTCACACCTCAGGCTAAGCACATTCTGGGATCCTGGTGTGTGCCAGTCTGTGTGAGTACACTGAGTGCCAGAGAAAAACAAAAAAGAAAGGACTTAAGTCAATTTAAGCTCCTCTCCAGAGAAGTGCATGGCTTTTTGCAACTCCCTTTGCTCCCACCGCAGCCTGTTTCACCATCATTGTATGAGCCCAAATACCCCAGCTCTTCTGGCCCTTGAGCTCCAGGGGCTTTAGCTGTATGCATGTTTCAGTCGGGCCATTCTGGCTGGAGAAGTGTATGATTGACACTCACAAAGTGATCAAAACCACACCCAGGAAGGCTTAAAATTGTGAAGGTTTAAGATTTAATTTCAATTTAAAAAAAAAAAAAAATCCCATTTTAAACTTGGAAGGTTTAGAATTGTGAATACTGCAAACTAACAGTAGGTCAAGCCCATGTGTTTGATTAGCTCAGACCAACTCCAGAGGTCAGGAGCAGGCGTCCTGCTGCAAGGCTCTGGAGTTCAGCAGTCAGGAGTAGTTGTACTGGGGAAACAGCCAGAAATTCTGTCACTGCCTTTTAGCAAGAACTGGGCCAGGCACTCAGCTCCCAAGGCTTGTGCCAAGGAAGCAAAAGAAGTTTATAATGCAGAGGACTTGAAATGCACTCCACCAACAGCATTTCAAACAGAAAAAAAAAAAAAAAAAGCCAAACCCTAGCGGAGGGCATGCTGCAACTTCAAGTTTGCTGTTTGCTTTGCTGGGCCCTCTCAGACATTTTTGAAAGGAAGGACAGCATTCAGATGGGATTGTTCCTCCCATCTTGAGATAATCTTTGGAAGCAACACGGGAAAAGCTGAAAGAACAATTCCTGCTTGTGTGAGCTGAGGCTGAGTCTCTTTACGCAGTACATTTAGTAATGCATTCTTTAAAGACACGTGTAGGGAGGGGCAGGCAGCTTTTGGCGATGTTATTTTTTTCCCAAAAAGAACTCAAACCTCTTCTAATCTGTGATCTCAGTAGGACTGGAAACTGAGTGTGTTTGGTTTATCTGAAAAACTTACGTACCAATTCCTTTTATTGAACCTAATTTATTTCTCCTTAGAGAAGCTTGCTCTAGGAAACTAAGCACTGATTATGAGTTCAAATGATTTCTTTTTCCATCTTCCAAACTTATTCTGGGAATATAACTTTGTATGTGGATCGATATGAGATTCTGAACTCCTCTTTTAAAAGATATAATCAATATTTATACTAACAGATCATATGCTTTTCTCATCTTTAATAAATTGAGACTTCATAATATTAACTTTGACACAGGTCAATATTACATCTCACCTTTAGAAACACAGTTCTGTCTTTCTGAACATTTTAGATTCAGGTCCAAAACACCCTCAACCAGTATTTTCCCCAAATTAGTTCAACTCTGCCTTATGGCTACTGCCCAGACCTTCAGCCTATGCACTGAACTCCCTGTCTCCTTCTAAAGATCTAGGTTAAACGTCTGTCTCCCCTGAAGATAAAAATAGCCATGTTTTTTATCGAAAAAGCCATTTATGTGGAACTATATATATGAAACCAGATCACTTATATGGAAACCTTTATGTGCCATTTCATACGTTTTCCAGTGTTTGCTCACTGTTTTGAAAACTGCAGTTGTATGGTAGCATCAGTCTCATCTTCAGTTCATTAAATTCTTTCTAAACCAAATTCTTTACAGTCACTAAGCTTAAGTGAAATTTAGAGGAAACATGTAATACTTTCTCTCAGTAGATTCATATTCAATAACTCTTCTTGTTGTTTTATTTTGTAATAATCACGTTTTTTGTACTGCAGATCATGAGAACTTTTCAGGACATCTGAAATAGACGTTCATTTAAAAGCTGATTTTATGTGCATTTGGTTGGATTCACACACCAAAATTCTGAATGAAAAGACTTTCCCTCCAGTTTTCTGTTGTTACTCCATTTATTCCTGCTGCTTTTCCACATTAATGTGGCATATTTTTTCACATGTGCAAAAGATGTCTGGTTTTCAGACAGAGTAAGGTACTGAATTTATAATCCCGGTGTTTAACTTCAGCTCTAATACTTAATGTTTTCAAGTAACATTTAAAGAGGTTCTCTCTTCACTGACCTATCCAGGCATGGCAGGATGCTCCTAACTTACTTAATCACTCTTAGATGGGATGAATATGGGCTAGTAATGTGAAAGTTAAAAGAAAGTCACCCCAAACTCCACCACCGCCTGGTATCAGAGAAGTGAGAACAGGAAGCCCTTTTCCTCTTTCTCAGCGAGGATAGGAGGAAAGGGTACGGTGTAGTGGTTGGGGATGGAGATCTTGCCTATGAAGGTTCATGTGGTGCTTTTCCAATCAATGAAGATACACTGATATGAATTAAGTGATAGTAGTCCTGCTTTCAAAGATTTTTTACATTACTTATGTGTTTTATAAAAAGAAGGAACAAACTAAAAAACCCTCGTGAAACCTTTGCTATAGCAGTGGTCCAGACGATGCAGCCTTCCAGATTTGTCAATGACATATTTTGAGCCATCATTGCAGTAACATGAGGTGAACAAAATGAATGCAGTGCAGCCGCCAGGGCTTCCTTTGACTTTTTCCTTGCTTATTTCTTTCCTTTGTGTGGGCACATTTTTAACAATGTAGACAGCTAAATCAATGGCCAGTTAACTATTGATCCCTGGCTGGTTTCACTCTCTTGTTGAGCAGCAAAAGGCTTATAATACTATATAGAAAGCCTATACTTTATATGGATTTTATTAGCGTACTATGTATTAATAATACAACAGATACAGTTGAAGGAAACTGCTAAAAGTAATGCTGGCCTCCTTGTCAAGAGTATTTCCAAAGCTCTTTCATAGAAATATTTAGGTTGGAAAAGACCTTTATGATCATTGAGTCCATCCCTTAGCCCAGCACTGCAAGTCCATCATTAAACCATATCCCTACCTGCCACATGTACTTGTCTTTTAAATCCCTCCAGAGATGGCGACTCCACCACTTCCCTGGGCAGCCTGTTCCAGTGCCTGACAATCCTTATAGTGAATTTTTTTTCCCTAGTATCCAATCTAAACCTCCCCTGGTGCAACTTGAGGAAATTTTCTCTTGTCTTATCACTTGTTACCTGGGAGATATGACCCCCACCTGGCTACAACGTCCTTTCAGGCAGTTGTAAAGAGTGATAAGGTCTCTGCTGAGCCTCCTTTGTTCCAGGCTAAACAACCCCAGCTCCTTCAGTTACTTCCCACAGGACTTGTGCTCCAGACCTTTCACCAGCTTTGCTGCCCTTCTCTAGACTCGCTCCAGCCCCTCAGTGTCTTTCTTGTCGTGAGGGGCCCAAAACTGAACACAGGATTTGAGGTGTGGCCCCCTGTGAGCACAGGGGGACAATCACTGCCCTGGTCCTGCTGGCCACACTATTGCTGATACAGGCCAGGATGCCATTGGCCTTCTTGGCCACCTGGGCACACACTGGCTCACGTTCAGCTGCTGCTAACCAGCTCCTTTTCCACCATTCAGCTTTCCAGCCACTCTTCCCCACGCCTGCAATGTTCAGTGGGGTTGTTGGGACCCAGGTGCAGCACCCGGCACTTCACCTTGTTGAACTTCATATAATTGGCTTTTTCCCATTATTCCAGCCTGTCCAGATCCCTCTGCAGAGCCTACCTGCCATCCAGCAGATCAACACTCCTGCCCAACTTAGTGTCATCTGCAAACTGACTGAGGGTGCACTTGATCCCCTCATCCAGATAATTGATAGATACTAAACTGGCCTGGCCCCAACACTGATCCCTGGGGAACGCCACTTGTGACCAGTGGCCAACTGGATGCAACTCCATTCACCACCACTCTTCGGGCTTGGCCATCCAGACAGTTTTTACCCAGTGAAAACACATGCATCCAAACCATGAGCAGACAGTTTTTCCTGGAGAATGCTGTGGGAAATGGTGTCAAAGGAGATCAGGTTGGTCAAGCAGGACCTACCTTTCACAAACCCATCCTGACTGGGCCTGCTACCCTGGCTGTCGTGTATATGCTGCATGATTGTGCTCAAGATGATCTGCTCCATAACATTCCCTGGCACCAATGTCAAGCTGACAGACCTGTAGTTCCCCAGATACTGCCTCTGTCTCTATAGATGGGCATCACACTTGGTAACTTCCAGTCAACCGGGACCTCCCTGGTTGGCCAGGACTGCTGGAAAATGATTGAAAGTGGCTCAATGAGCGCTATATCAGCTCCCTCAGTATCCCTGGGTGGATCCTGTCTGGCTCCATGAACTTGTATAGCAGATCACTAACCATTTCCCCTTGGAATATGTGTGCTTCATTCTGATCCCATCCCCATCTTTCAGCTCACCTGGACAACTGCTGGTCTTATTATTAAGGACTGAGACAAAGAAGGCATTAAGTACATCAGCCTTTTCCTCATTCTTTGTCACTCTTTTCCTCCACATCCTATAAGGTGTGGAAATTTTCCTTAGCTCTCCTTTTATTGCTGATGTATTTATGGAACCAATTTTTATTTTCTTTCATGGCAGTAGCAAGATTAACTTCTAGTTAGGTTATTGATCCCAAAATGGTTTTTGGGTTCTAATTATTACATGACCATTCTCAGGTGCTTCTGAGTTTTCTAACACATCAATAACCCACGTTCTTGCTACTGCATGGATCTCCACCCCTACATCCACTGAGACAGCAGATCTTGCTAGCACTCTGTCCCTCAAACGCTGGCATGATGCCCACAGGCTTATCTCTACTGAGCCTGGTTTTATCCCTTTTCCACTTTAAATTTTTTTGCATTAGGCATTGTCAGAAGCATGAGCTATCTCCTCAACCAAGACTGTCTAAACACAGATGGTTTCACAGGGAAAATACTGAAGAACAGAGGACATGTGGTTATTCAAAGCAGCTTATTTTGTCTTAGGTGCCTTCAAAAGAATCTCTGCTGTTTGATGGTCTTCCAAAGGCTCCAATACGCAAAGATTTAACATACTGAGATGTTAAATCTCACACCCCGACAGATCGACTTCACATGTTTCATAAATTATCTTTCTCCTGTGCCCAGCCCTACCTGATGTTTACACTACAATGGTGCAAAATTTCTTAACAATGTGGTGTTTCCAAAGAGTCGCAGATTTGGCCCCAGAATAATTATGCAATCACTATACAGCAATAATTAAGCCAAATCCATCAAACATTATAAATACAGCTAAAACTAAACCTGCAGCATCCATTTTCTGTATAAACTTGACTAAGTCATGTCAAAAGTCTGTTAACAATGAGGACACTTTCTGAAAAGACACAATTGTTCTGCACATGAACACAGAAAATGCTCGTAAGTGCTATTTTGAAGAAAAGCATTTTCCCAATGATTTTCAAAAGTATTTTATTGTTAGTTGCAAAAGAAAATTTAAGCACTTGTGAACTTTATAATGACCCAAGAAGACAACTCCTGCTATTTGAAACCCTGTTCCTGGAATCATCTAATCAGAAAAGAGAGATGTGACTTGGACACCCAGCATTACTGTGCCATCACCAAAACACTCTTTACAGTTACTTCTTAAACAAGGCATAGGCTAAAATTTGCTCTACCACATTTTGTCCAAAAATTGCAAACAAGTAAATTCCTAAACCCCATGACCTATGAAGAGAAAAAACAAAAGATATTGTAGGAAATTATTTGTCACAAATACCTATATCAGCTCCACAGTGGCGTATTATTTATAAGTACTGTTTTAATTAAAACCATGAACTTTAAAAGAGTTCACAGTTTATATATGCCCAGGATTTCTTCTCTCTGTGCAAACTATCAGAGTGCTATGTCTGCTGTGTAAGCTGGACTCAGCTTTCTTTTAATTAAGTTTGCTCATGGACAGCACAGCATTTGCTAAAGCTAAATATTGCTGGAACTGAATTGTTATTGGTCTGTTCAGCATAGAGCTGCTGCAGAACCTTCCATCATGCAATTCACCTGCCAATGGTGATTTGATTTGCCCTTTATCCTCTGTGGGAAATATGGCCTTGAATCACTTTGGTTGCTGCCTTCAGAGCATTCTATAAGATACATGGTACCTCCTTTGACTTCCACAAAATACAGTCGTAACCAGAAATATCAAAGACTGGTATAAGAACCTCTTATTCATACTTTTGCTATTACAAGGTGAGATTTTGAAAACTCCTTACTTCTTAGTCTTCCTAGAAAAAAATTTCCAGTTTCCAACTTGCACAGTACAGTGCAGCCAAAAAGGCAGATCAACTAAAAAAAAAAAAATGGTGTCATTCTAGCTTTGAATATGTTCAATTGTCTCCGTATTCTCTTTCACACTCTTTTAGTGACTGGTTTGCTATTTTTATTGCTGTTAAGTAAGAATCAATTAATTACCCCAGATGATCTGATGGCTGTCTATAGCAATTTCTGAAAATGCTACACAAACCCCTACCCAGGAACCCGAAATCAGAAATTCACATATAACCTCTGGAAGCAAAAGGCTAATTTGCCAGATGAGCTGCAATCTAAGTTGGACAACTTATCTATTTATTTTGTTTTGTCATTGACGGTGTGCCGGTGAACTTATGACTGTTTCCTATTGCCCATTAGACAATATTCCCTCAAGTATGTTTGTTTGCTTTATGCTATACTGGGCTAATGACATGCTGATTGATGTATATTTTACAGGATTCTCTTACTGATATTTAGACAAGAGTCAAGTCCTTCTCCCCCGCAGAGAGTTAATGAATCTTGCAATTTAACTCTATTATTCTCTTTCTTGCTGAATTCTGTTTTACATGATCCTGTCCAACAGAAAGGGTACATTTGGGATGTTCAGCAGAGAACAAAGAGATCACAGAAAAGCTCACTTGCTTTGCAGAGGACATAACATGAAATCAGGCCACAGTCTAAACTTTCCATTACTAATAAAGGAGGAAAGAAAACTAATTCGACCTAAATTTCCATATGCACTAAATCAACAACATTAAATTAACAGCTTAATTTAAAGTGCTCTTAAAAAAAAGAACTTAGAACTATGCACTAAAACATCCAATTTTTATGGAATCTTGCGATTATTTGTAATTTTGAAAAACATGATACAACAAATAGTAAGTATTTAGTAGTACTGCTTACTTCAGTCCTTTAGAAAATATCTGCAGTGCCAAGTGACACTAGCTAGTTGAAATGTTTTTCTTTCATATATATAAAATTCTCTCTGAAAAGAAGTTCTGATTGCAGTAATATCTGAAAGAGACATTTACAATTATTTTTTCTCTATTTAAAATCATAATACTTCCAAACAGCTGACACAAAAACCAAGCATTTCAAGATGGAACTCAGATGATATAACTCTTTCAAGAATTCTACAGTTTTACTTTACATAAACTGAAATATCGAGAGTTATGATAACAGATACTCAAAGCTGAATTTGTGTACAAAGCAATGCAGATTCTAGAGTAAATGGTTAAAATTATTACAGATTTTCTAGGTCTTGCTTTTGTAGCCTACATTTGTCAAGATGGCAGCTCTCAGGAGTGGTGAGTCCCAGAGCTGACTGGGCTGTGCTACTTCCTTACCTCAAAGTTTAAAGCAGAATGTCTATGTTCTCATGACAGTAACATTAAATCAAAAGGATTGCAAATGGCAGTGGAAACAAATGGCTTTCTCCCTAATCTGAATCAGGAAACAATACCAATTACTCAGGGCAAAGGTCAGAGTGCAGTGTCATTGTAGAGGACAAAACTGGGTTCTTCAAACTGTAGATACAAAGCCTTTAGGTCAACCTGTGGATTAGCCCCTCCTGTGTAACTTGTAGACTGTAGCAGGTGTTAGAGCAGAGGTTGGATGATCCTTCCTCAGCGAAGGAAGCAATGGGACTTCTTAAATAACAGAAGCATGGCAAAGGTGAGGGCTTTGCTGTCTGATCTTCCAGTAGTTATAGGATGGCATAATGGAGCAGCAGAGGCACAAGTTACAGATGCGTTCGTGCACACATAACCTGTACTTGGCCAGTGCGGCTTTAGGGCTTTCTGTCCACTATTTCTAGCAGCTGTTCTTCCTAAGGACAGAGTATTTACTCTGGTGTGGCCTGATCCTTCTCTAACTGAATGCTACAGCAAAATTCTCTTTGGTTTAGTTGGCAGCATCAGGATCTGTGCTCGGAAAATATTTTCAGAACTGCATGCAGATTAATAAAGATGCAAATAGCCCAGTGGATGCATTTCTTCTGATCATTACCATTCATTTATTGTTTGCCTTTAATATTTCATTTCAAAGCTGCCAGAAAAATACAGACAGCACAAATTTGCACATGGGGTTAAATTATTATCGCTATTGCATCCACCTGTAGATCAGTAGGAACTGATGCATTTCTCTCGAAAAGTTTCTCAAGATTTGGGGCTAAGTCTGAGGAATCTAAGGAAACCCAGATTTCTCTGAGTAAAATTCAAAGGCTTAACATTTAACTGTCTACACTTGGACTGGAAAAAGACCGTAGCTATTAACAGTAGTAAATTATCAGCACTGGGACAGCATTAAAAGCTTTAAGAGGACTTTTTGGGACAGTATAAGGTTTTTTAATATTTGACCTACTGACCCAAAGGCGAATTCAAGCAGTGCACGGGTCCCATGTGATTGCTTGTGAAGAAAACGGAAGGCTTTCTTTTGTCATGTTTTGTGTTACTTCCTATAAACCATAAATGAAGTCAGAATTTTCTAGTCTGGGAATTCCTGTTGGGATAAAGGTTGAGGCCTACTTAGCCTGAGTCCATACAAACTGCTAGAGAGCAGTTATTCATCTTGATGCACATGCCAGAAATAGAAACCTACTAGTCCTTAAGGATGCATCAATTTTCAGGGAGTCTGGAGTCTTTTAACTACTACAGAATCCTAAGGAAAAAAAAACCAGCTACATAGACACTGCTTAAGGAAACCAAAATCCATCATAAAACACTGCCTTGACAGCTTTATTTTGAGAAATCTGTATTTAACACAGACAAAAATACCATTTCCATTTAAGAACAGGCTCAGCTCACAAAATATACACTGCAGAAATACTTGTGCTATATCTAAATGCATCAGATATAAAAAGGCAACCAAGTCATGTTTCAAATGTGACAAGGGATGGTTATCACTCAGAATCATGACAGACGCAATATTACCACATTTTCCCTCTTTGTGGAGTTTCCAAAGCTGAGTCAGCACGTCCCAGCAGAGGGTGAGCAAGAAGGCCCTGAATAATCAGTTTCCACTCCCACAGATGAAAATAAGGAAATATTATGAGTAAGGGAAAAAAATGAAACTTTTATTTATTTAAAACATAACATACTAAAATAGAACAAAAAGGCAGGGTTGAATTGCTGTGATTAACACTGCTGAATCCCATTGCATGGGATTCACACAGCAGCTGAGCTTTCTGTGCTTTCCTCAGCACCCATCAGAGCAGGTCTTGCTCTATGTCATGAGATTGCCCTGGTAAATGAAGTTGAGATTAGGGGCCAACATCAGGAAAGAAATATGCAAGGGCTAATGATCGGGTTAAAATCCTGCCTCTTTGCCAGATCAAGCACGCATGGTCCCATAGTGTTCAGGCTGGAGCCTTAGCAGTACTGGCACTGTCCCTCTAGGTTTTTTCTGCCAGAGAACTGACTGCACAGCTGCAGTCAATGTCATAAAGCAGAGCCTAGACAGCAGGGAGCTGAATGGGGGACTGGGTTGTGCGGGACCACTTCCCTCCCTGCTCTACCCTCAGCTAACCTGGGGCTGTGATCAGCTCCAGGGGAGCTGCAGAGGCTACAACTAATGAACAAGGAAAGCACAGCAATGGCAGGAAACAAATCGATAACCCATGATGACCAGGGAAGAGGGGCCAGGTGTCTGTGGTTCCTCATAACCTGCTTGGGAGAAGAAGATGAGCTAAGTGTCAAAGCTTACCTTCCCTGACACAGAAACCAAGTACCACTGGGGAAGGAAGCATTATTTAAGAGTATATTATGCTTCATGTAGGCAGAAAATAGGGGTCTGAGTGGTTCAGTGAATTACCTAGAGGTTTGGGGAAAGTCAGGAGACTATACCTCTACAATACTGGTGGAGAAAGGAAGGATACAGAGAGCACTACAAGAAACATGGTTCTCCTCTTGCCATTTGATGAAGGCAGAGAGGAAAGACGATTTTATTGTACTTTTCCATCTACAAAGAACATACTGCAAGATGGCAGTGGGGGGAAGCAGTGAACCAAAAAGGAGTCTATGAGCTCTCTTACTTCCCAAAACCAAGGCAAGCACAAGTTCTTAATGAGTTTTCCTACAAACCTTTCATTACTTCCCTCCACCTTTCATATTGGCTAGAAGAATGCTGTTTTCTGAGCAATGAACTGCTGACTCAAGTTTTCCAAGCCAATGAATGTTTCCAGTTGTATATTCACAGAGAAAAAGACAAAACCAACAATTATTTGCAGAAGGAAGCAGAAAAACACTCTGAAATTAGAACAGGTATAGCAAAGTGGACAACATGGCCAGTTCTATCCACCTATGAAAGGTCAAGACAAAGTTAAAGCAAATTTTGTTGAGCCATGAGGAGGCATAGCCTGGTCCTGCTGTGGAGAGGAAAAAGAATTTCCCTCTACTCAAGAAACTGGTGTGAAAGAGCACACGTGCTGTTCTTGTGGCAGAACGAGAGTTTTGAGCAAGCCATTAAGCAAAGATATCTGGCAACCAACATGAAATAACAGATGCAGTTGTCAGCTGGTGAGATGCATCAGGATGGGGGTGGCTGGAAAGGGGCTGTGCAGCACAGGGCTGTTTGCAGGGTGGCAAGGACACGCTCAGAGGTGCTGCTTCATGAAACTGATGCAGTTCATTGCCTTTGTAACCCAGAGACCAGGAGGCAAACTGTACAGGGATGGCACAAGATGATACAAGAGAACAGTACAGAAGAGACTGAAAGATACCAGTTGAAATTCAAACACAGCACAATACTTGAGCCTCAGTACACATGACCAGTCCGTGTGAGAAGGAGAAATGGAAGAAGGAAATCGTCCAAGCCCTGTATCTCCATCTTTCCTTCTGTTTCTAGAAATCTAGACTTGGCTGGCTGTGACTGCTCACATGTCAATGACTTGCTGTGTTATACCAAACTGGCCTGTGAGAAAATGCACTAGCATTCCAATATTAACCTCTCCGAGGTTCATACATATCTGCTCTTACGTCTATACAATATTTCAGCTGTGGATAAGGGGTATATGTGTGAGCCTCTCTGTGTATGTGTATGTATGGGAATCATAGAACGGCCTGGGTTGGAAGGGACCTTAGAGGCCATCTAGTCACAATCCCCCTGCCATGGGCATGGATACCTTCCACTAGATCAGGTTCCTCAGAGCCTCATCCAACCTGGCCTTGAACACTTCCAGGGATGGGGTATCCACAACTTCTCTATGAAACCTGTTCCAGTGACTCATGGTGACAAATTTCTTCCTAATATCTAATCAGGATCTACTCTCTCTCAGTTTTAAGCCATTTCCCTTTGTCCTGTCACTACATGCTCTTGTAAATAGTCTCTCTGCAGCAATAATGGAATAATGTGTTTAAGTACATAAGTATTGCGCTATGTTACATATGTAGCAACAAAATATACACATAAAAGTGCATTCCAGTTTACATATGCTTTCTGTTTTGAAGATCTGGCTAAACAGACGCCTATATGGAAAAACATGTAAGACTACATCCAGGCTTCCAAAAAAAAGGATGCACATTTGCAATTAAGCATCATATGTGTGAGTGACTGTGTATGAAAAGTAGGTATCCCCATACATAGTCACTTAGTGACTCAGCTGGTGGTCTGCTTGTGTGTGATTAAATGTATCTGCATGTAATCATATTTTACGTTTACTTGTATATGTGTATAAACTGTTCATATAAAAAGTGCTGGTTGCATCAATCCAACAAATGAAGGATGTTATTATTCTCTTTCTCACCTATAAATCATAAGCAACTCTAAGAATTTCTGCAGTAATAAAACTGCAGAAAGACAAGACGTGCAGGCATTCTGTTGAGTCCCAGACTGGAAAGGAATTACAGTTGAGCATTTTGGATGTAGTAGATGGCTGGGAATTAAAGGGGAATCTGCAGCAGGGTGTAGAGGGAGTGGTGTGGTCTCCTCCCAGGTCGCTGAAAGCTGGACCTGGTTCTTGTGTTGGTCCTTAAATGATCTGAGTCATCAGGAAAAGGGGGAATGGGTTCAAACATCAGGAAAAGGGGGAATGGGTCCAAACTGAAAGATGATAGGTTTAGATTAGATACCAGGAAGAAATTCTTTACTGTGAGGGTGGTGAGCCACTGGAACAGGTTGCCCAGAGAAGTTCTGGATGTCCCATCCCTGACAGTGTTCAAGGCCAGGTTGGGGTCCTGAGGGGGAGTTCTGAGCAACCGGGTCTAGTGGAAGGTGTCCTTGCCCACACGCAGGAGGGTTGGAATTAGATGATCTTTACGGTCCCTTCCAACCCAAACCATTCTATGATTCTATGACTTTATTCCAGCTTCAGAATCTTTTTTATAATGAAAAAGACAGCACAAAAGAAGAGAACTTGAACTACTGAACACTTTACAATTCTGGATTACTTCTCTCAGGTACTGTATTCATAACTTGTTTTCAGAACAGTTTTAGTGAAAAGCCGAAGGCTTAAAAGTGGAACTTCTTAAACTCTCAGCTCTCTAATATTACACCACTATGGCAAAGAAGTAGAATGAGAGAGAGCCATTTTATCATATAAAGTAGGAGTGCTTTATCTGAGGTGCACTTGTTATGCCAGTGCTTATGCTTGCTAATACTGATATCAGCAGTTGATGATGTAAATAAAAAAAAAAAAAAAACAACCAACAACTTCGACCATTTTTTGAGGAGGTAAAATACAGTTGTCTCTAAAGGAGGTAAGACTGAAAAGATACCTGTGAAATTCCAGAGTTTGACTGTGAAGTTCCTGTCATGACTGTAGCAATTCCTGGTGGCACATGGTAAAACACACAGCTGTGGATGTGTAAGCTTTCTTTACTAGCTGTGTAAACACTTTAAACCTAAGGGACCAAATCTGATATTATGCAGTCCTGAGAAATCTGTGCTCAGCTCAACTTTGCCAACAGATCAAGCTAACATTACGTGTATTCTGTGGGCCTCTTAAAAAGAAAAAACCCCCAAATCACACCCCACCCGGTCTATGTTCTAAATATGACGTTGGTCACAAAACCCCAAATCTACCCAAAAAACCCCTTAAAAACTCTCAGGTTCTCCAAGAGAAAAATAAATATCCACTGGATCCCACTGAGTAATGTCTCAGTCTGATGTTGACTCAGTTGTGGACCAGCAGACCGGTGACAGCCACAGATGGATTGCACATCCAGCAGCCTCAGGATGGGATCTGACACTCAGAGGTTTCCCAGCCTTGACACGCTAGGGAGCGGATGAGGCTGGCTCTGCTGAGAAAAGCATCAACAACCTCTGCAGCTTGTTTGTTTTGTATGGGAAATAGTTTCAAGTTACATGACCCTATTTTTAAAGATCAATCAATTTAACCTGCTAGGCTGGCTTTCGCAGGTTCTTGAGATATCACATTGTTTCAAAAGATCAAGCAATTCCCAGAGAAAGTGAATAGCTAAGTAGAGCTATTTGCATTTACTGTGCTATTAGTTTTAAGACCTTAAATAACAATATTTAAAGAGTTCAAAACAGGCAAGTATGGGAAAAAATATTTTGAGGGAGTCAACCAAATCAAAGGTCATGCAGTGAAATAAGAAGAAAAAATAAAAAACACAACCAGTTTCTGCCACTTGAGATACACCTAGAAAATTGTGTTGGACTGTCCCAGTGTTGCTAATCGCCATGTAAGTAACAAATTTCCCCACTTTTCAATTCTGCTAAACCTGCTATCCATTCTATAAGCTCCAAAATTAACACGAAGAAAAAGAAATACTATTCAGAGACAAAGCCCACTTGAAACCAAGGCCCTGAGTACTCCGGGACAATTAAAGTGCAGCCTGGGTATATTAATCACGGTCTTCTGGCCCATTTCCAAATTGGGCAATTACAATCTGCCTACCTCAAATTCTCCCCAGAGTTTCAAATGCAAGAGTTATTTGTGATTTCCTTCCTATAAAAAGTGTTGTTTAGCACAGTCAGTAAAGACTGGTTTCATTCAAGTGATGGGTGAATAACCCACATTGACTATAGAAAATGTGTAAAAGCACTTTAGGATCCTTCAGGAAGAAGGACACTTATTACGTGGTCATTTTACAGTGCTTTTATTATTCTAAGAGGAAGTACTTCTATCTAGATGTTTCTTCACATGCCTCTTAGTAACCAAGTAGTCCAGAGTTTGGACTTGTTTTTCTAAAATTAAATTATGTTAGATTTTTTTTTTTTTGTAAATTTAAGATGATAGATTTGAAATGCAAGCACCGTATCACAAAGACAGCTTAGGAAAACATATACAACTTCTACTGTGAAAACTATTCAGACAATTTCTGAGCCAAAAAAGATTAATGATTTATTATGGGGCTCATTAATCAAAAATTGTGTGTGCATGTTTTTTAAAGGACCAATTCCACTGTTCAAGTCAATTAGGTCCTCTAAAGCTATTACATCGGGAAGGAGCCACAATATTACCAAGACTTCCTGCAATATTGTTGAGACTTCCCCAAGTGTATTTAGAGTATAAAATAAATGCTATTATTCAGGAGATACTGAATTGCTAAGCTTCTTAAATTTGTACAATTGGGAACTTGAAGTACATTAAAATGCTGAAACTCATTAAGAGCCCTTTTCACAGCTGCAAAATCGTTGGCATTCACAGCACCGTGCAGAACAATAAAACACTCCCCACACCTTTGAACAGGGCGACTTCCGTTCCTCCAGCTCTGCTTTAATGAATCACTGAGGCAGAACTGGTATCTAACCTCTCTGTCAACCTCTTTCATTGAAAGTAAGAAACAAAAAGCCACAATAACACTAATATTCTGAACAGGAAAGCAAAATGTACAAGCATACTGTACTAACCCTCCCCTAGCACAAAAACCTCAGCTATTGCTGCATCTCTGTTAGAATGTAATTCAATTTTCTCCATCAACAAGAAACAAACCATCTTCAGAGGCAGAAAACAATCCATGTTTTTCTCTCCAGCCACCCACCAAACTATACCAAGTAGACTGTTCGCTTGGGTGTCACTTTTCTGAACACAAAGCACAGGACTCAGTATTTTGGTGGGTGTTTTCACCAACACTCATGGGATAAGGTCACCCTGCATGCCAAAAATGTCCTCCTGCCCTGATCACTGAGGGGCTGGATTTTGTGCCTCCAAAGTGGTGCCAGAACAAACAGCCCAAGTCCTCAGGAAACTTGTGGATGCCCCATAAATGTTTTCAACGCATTCTCCAGCAGATGCATGGTGCTGGTCCTGATGATCAGAAGAGAGCACCTTTCTGAGATTCAACAAAATTCCATCTTTCTCCACCTGCATCAAGGTAACCACTGCCCAACCCTTCCCAGCCAGCAGCCAGCCACTTTGCACATCAAGTGATTGCAAATAGCACTTAAAAATCCCTCCCTTTGATCTGGGAACTGTATGTTCTGCCTCCTCCTCAGTCAGGAGGGTCACAACTGCACCTCTCATATCTACAGGTCTCACCAACCCCAGGGCAAAGAAACCCGAGTCTTATCGACCCTAGTGTGCATCAGTCTGATTTCTTCAGCAGAAGGATTTGTTTCTAAGTAAGTTTCCATTGGGCCACCTACCGCGCTTCCTTTGGTATTTGAAAAACAGAAAAAAAAAAAGTCAGCAACCGACCAAAAATTAAGTGTGAGTAAAAACTATGGGAATGGTGACTACTCTAGATATTTCACAAGATCCATCATAATCTTGGTGCTGGACAAAACTGAAAGAAACAGTCTTGGGACTATTATTTAGCTTGTTAAATTCTATGTGCAAACTCTATCTGTTTATTTCAAGCTATTCCCCAAAGCAACAAATGAATTGTCTCCCTGAGAGGGGGAAATTGTTCCCTTTTCTCCTCTAAACATTTTTAAAAGGAATGGAGGAAAGTAAACGCCAAACTGGTGAAAAGATTATCTGTTTCAGAAGTGGGTTTGAAAGATTCAACAAGAGATACTCACAATAAAGATCACAGAATTAATTACAGAAAAAGAGGGGGTGTGGTTCTGTGTGGGAGTTCCCCCGTCTACATCAAACAAACTCAAAGAAGGCAACATTATGAGGGAAGATTACAGTATGACAAAAACAAGGCATGTGGTTAAAGCGAAAGATGCTTTGATAGTGAACAAGCTGAGATGGTTTTGTTACCGGCAACAAAAAACCACAGCTTTCAAAGCTTAGCTGAAGAGTACTACCCCAGCCCTACAGCTCTTGACAAAACACACCACCACTGGCACATGGTTCTGGCTCCATATGTTCAGCTGGGGATACCTAACACACGCCAAGTGAGGAGAGCAAGAAAACCTGCCTGCTGAAAGCCACAGGAGCACACACAGGTGTAGCCCCTGCATACCGCGTCCAGGATCACATTCCTCAACTGCTTCCCAGCCACGGACACTTGGGACCAGCCACTGCTGGTGCATGGCCATCAGCACTGTGGGCAAAGGAGGTGTCTGCCTCCATGTCAAATACTGCAAGAGACACAGCAGCGGCAAATCCCAACTCTTTCCTGACAAACAACCCAGTAATAAAAGGGCTTTGGAGTGGGAGTAGGTGCCTCATCACATAGTTTCCCTCCGGTATATGTGAGAGATATTTAAGAGATGTTTTAGCTTAAGCTATTGTCATAAGGGATCTCAACTGTAGTAATCCAAAACTGCTATGTTTTAGCACCTGACCCTGGTGCCAAGATTCACACCCAAGCAAAGACTGTTTGGATTGCAGACCCCAGCCCGAGGACTGTGTCGGATTTTGAAAGCTTTTTTCTTTGCACTGCCCATGATTATCCTTTTAGAGAAGGAAATGAGAGGAAGAAGTCATTCTAAATGACTAGACTGAATTTAACTTTGGTATCTAAAGTCAGACCAAGAATTTTTGGTTAAGAGTTTGGGTTGTGTTTGCTTTTACTTCTAAGTGAGTTCCAGCTTGATCCTAGAAGCTGCCTGTGGCTGCTAGAAATGGTACCTTCCCTTCCCTTCCCATCTCATCCTCATACAGATCTCAGTACCATCCCCTGCAATCCCCTGTGGTTTTGAGCATCTGGCCTCTCCTTGCCAGATGACATTAAGAAGATGACTGTAAGGCTCAGAGTGGGGCAAATGAACAGCTCATTTTCATGAGCAACACCTATTGTGCAAATATGGCCTGAAAAGACATGGAACATCAGAACCTGTATTTCTAAAACAGACAGTAAGCAGAAAAAAACCCCAAACCATCAAACTACAAAAAACACCCAGACAAAATCAAACCAACAACACAAATCTTCATCAAAGAAGGAAAACAAGACAAACAAACAAAAAAGGATTTACGTTTCAGCTGTTTCAAGTATATAAGTCAATGATGCCATAATCAGCCAAGCATTTTGCTATCTAACGTACACTACTTATTAGAAAACCTCTAGCAGCAATAGAACCACAGAGCCAAAATTATCAGGGAGTATCTTTCCTTATATTTTGCTCTAAATAATCTATGCATAAGTAAATCTGGAAGTGAAAGACTTCCAAAATTTTTGATACATAGTAGCTAAGCTTTGGTCAAAGTTCACTGAAGCAGTTTGTCAATCACCCAAGTAACCAACAATAAAATAAACCCAACAGAGAGTAAATTTTCATTTGGCCAAGCAGGTTCAACACAAAATTATGCTGAATGGGATGGGTTATGCACAAGCTAAAGCACAATATTTGTTTGTAAATCCCAAGATGAAAAGCTATAGAAACAAGAAAAGAGTCTTGAAAGACTCATGAGAGAAAAACAAGAGATATCACTAAATTCATAAGGTAAAACACCTAAATATAAAGAAGATTCTTAACCAATATGAGAATGTACCCAATGCTCTTTTGAATTACTTTTGAAAATACAATCCTCTGGGCTTAGGTTTGTGTTTTGACTCTTCTATGCTTGTACTCACTCTATTAAAAAGAAATGCTAATTTATTTTTTTTTTTCATTTTTTAAACAGTCAAACTTGTAGCTATACTAGGACTACTAAACTTCCATGTTCACACAATTTTAAACAAATTCTTTAGTTTGTCAAAACAGAGATGACTAAAATTTGTTGAATTCTTCTTCTGGAAATGTGTTCAAAGCTAGGAACAGATTTCTGTACCTAGCAAGCTGAATAGAGTTTGCAAGTTAAAATTTAAGCACAGTTCAAACCCCCTGAGAACTACTACATGAGCACTTTCTTTCTGAAGATATCTAAATAGTTAATAGAGGAGTTAACCGTAAATGATGTTTAAAATGTGGACCTTAATTCATGAACTTTATGAGAATGATAAAATATAGTGATGGGCTTTTCTAATGGCTTCCACAGTTCAGCCATCATCTCAAGGTAGGACCTTGGGCTTTACGGTAAGCATAAAAAGGCAGCTTTTGCCATCCTGGGTGAGGTTGCTGGCCCACCTAATCTGGAGATTACATCCCTTTACATCAGTTTTGTCATCACAATGCAAGACCAACAGCAGGTTTTACTCATATAACAGTAGAGTTTATTCGTATACACAGGAAAATGAAAATATAAGTCATCACTGCTTTATGCAGTACGTAGAAAATAGCCTAAACTAAGACAGATTTCAGACGTACACTTTCTTCATGACTTGTCTTTGTTTGCCATTAAAATGAAAGACTGTGTTAGAAAATTGCAAGACTACATCGTGACACCAGGTCTCGCCTGGCAATAGCCTGTCATGGCAGTGGCAACGGTTTAGGAAATCCATCGTCCCTGTCTTTGGAGACCCCAGGACAACACCACAGTTTCTGCCACATGGAGAAATGACAAAATGTTTTCAGCAAAGCACATCTTTTAAGTTGACATCATCCTTCCAGAACATGTCAAATACAGCCACTAAAACTGCAACCTACATATGGTTTAGATTAAAACTAACAAACAAACAAACCAGCCCTTAAATTATGAGGCCTTCCAGAAGCAAGAAGCCAAAAGTACAGTAATTGCTTTATAGTGCACTGCAGGGACTGCCAGCAGAGCCGGCCGCGAGCGGAGCACTGCAGCACATCCGACGCCACTCAGAGGAGAGATCGCTCCCAGTTCCTGTGAGCACGACGGCATAACACCCTCTCCCAGGGCAAAAGGGATGCTGGGATGCTCTCATCCCTGCTGTGCCCTGGCTGGCAGATACCCCCAAGGGCACCTGCACTGACAAAGGAGTGAAAAAAACCCCATAAAGCACAGAAAATCCTTCCATGTAGCTCTGTGCAACAGGCATTGGACCTCTGCCTCAAGGAGAAAAGAGCTCCAGGATGGTTTGGTATTAATGACAAAAACGAAGAAATTAAATTTGTGCAGCTTCCTACATTGAGTAAAGGAAATTATGCATTTCCCACAAAGCCTAATGCCAGCTCCACAGGGATTATATTACTATTTATTGTTTTGTTTGCTCAAATAAAACACCTGTTGAGGTCAGCTATTCGAAGAATTTTTAATATACAAGCCTTACACTATGGAGAGTAAGAAATGTTTATAGAGGCACTCCTGGTAAGATTGTTGGCTTTTTTCCCCCCAGGTAGGTGCATAATGATTTAATAACAGAAACAGCATGCCCACAAACCTCTGAACCTCAGATTTAAATAAAAACTAATATATCTGAAATCTGGATATCAGTCTCCACAGCCCCTTCAGCTTTCTCTGCTATGGAAGGAGGCGTAACCCTAGGATACGGCATCCTTCCTTTATAAAGTCCCATCTTAAAGTGTCAGGAGTCAAGGAATTAAAAACAAAAGCAGCATAAATCGCTGTCAATCATTAAAGTCTTTGATCTGCTCGTTGCTTCAGAAGGCATTATGCCTCCTAAATGGAGGGATCAATCACCCTTCGCCAGATCTGCTGCTAGGCACTCCTGTGCCGCGCCGCCGGCACGGAGGGCAGCCCATCATAGCGCATTCCAACTCCTCTTCCAGGCAAACCAAGGGGCAAAACAGCACCAGTAGGAAAACAAAACAACACAACACAAACCCCTTTGTGCAGCTACACAACATGACTGCCTCCCCTTTTGGCAAATTTTTAGGCTTTTCTGTTAGACAGCAGCTCACTTTGGTCTGTCTTCCCTGATACGTCCCCAGTGTGTGTTCCACCACCACCATGCCTCACTAGCAAACAGGATTTTTGGGGATTTTTTTTAAATCAAGGGGTAAATGTTTATATTTTCACTCATCCGTGGCCATACAAAATTATACGTTGGCCTGCCTTAGCTTGTCTCCTCCTTTTTTACAGTAAACAAACAGGCTGCATAAGTAAAGGGAGAGAAATTTATTCACCTTTTCCTCAAATGCCAAACCTCCCCAAAAGCACCACATTTATCTCACTAGAAAGACTGAGCAGTTAAAAGAAAAGGAAAAAAACCCAAACAAACAGAAAAGAATGAACTTTCTCATCATGACAGCTATACACAGAGATACATATGCTGACTTGGAAAGCCATGGTTCAACCCAGACAGGCCCTACTGTCCTGTGGGAATGGATCTTGCAAGAAGGCTCAAAAGGAATGCAACCTCAATGCCCTGTACCAATGCAGGAGATGCAATAAGCTCCAAACAAATTCAGCAGGATTAGGCCCTTGATTACCATCCTGGCTGCTGATAAGAGTTGCACAGATTTGGTGGGAAAAAAAGTATTTTAATGATAGCAAATGGTATCAATCAACTGCTGGCCAAGAGACAGTATGAACAGAATACCTGTTTAAGATGGGTGTGCTTGGCCTGTGGCAAGAGTTAAATAGGTTTTCATCCTAATTCAAACACTTAAAGGTTTCTATTCCTCACATGTCTCCCAGGGCTTAATTCTGTTGCCCTTCCTCAGTTTGAGAACTCTTTTCCATAAACATTCCTTTTAATTTCAGATTATGGCAATCACGAGCACAATCTGGTCTTTATAAACAGGGAGTTGAAGAAAAAGCAAACATCAAAGAGATAAAAGTAGCATTGTACTTTTAATTATCAAAGTATTTTATTTCTTTCAAAGGAACAGATTCACTGGTCTTTTCCAGCTGCCTTGCATCATCACAGCAATGCAAAGCATTGTAAATCCAGTTCAGGTGAATGGTTACAGTCAGTTAGCAGCTGCTTTACATCACTGGAGCAGCATAAAGCAGCAGGCATTTCAGTCTAACCCCTAATCTTTCAAGGCACTTTACAAAACAAGAGAAAAGGTTTTTCTCTCCATCAGTGACTGCTGCTTAACTGAGAGCACAGAGCCATCTAATTAAGAGGGATAAAAGGTACCAGAGAAAATATCTGCAAACAATTTTGAGGCAGAATTCATACACTTCACTCTCCTTTGGCTAGCAAGAACATTTCAGTCTCCTCAGCATAACTGGTGGGAGAACACTGTTTAAAACAGTATGCCTCATTTGCAAACCTGATTTTAGACAGGTTGCAATATAATGCTTCAACACAAGTTAGAAGGGCAGATTCACTGTTACTTAGGGCTTGGAGCACAGAGAAATCAATGCTCAGAAGTAAAGACAGATAAGCACTTTGGGCAGATATGAAATAGGAAGAAAAATACCACTCTCAAACCCTTCCTGCTCACCTACTGCAAGTAGGTGTGGCATCTGTGGCATACTGTAAGTGGAAGTGTGGCATCTTCCACAAGGTGACTGCAATGCTTCTTTCACTTGCTTTCAGTCTCATGTCTGTTCAAGGCTTCCTCTGTTCATGAGCTGAGCCGCAGCCTGATCAGCTGAGCTGGTAACTATGCCCTATATTGTTCTTTTTTCACCTAACTATTGCTTCATTTCTCAAGTGGATGGAGCGATTGCTCCTGTTTGGCTAAGGTCTTAACAACCACAACTACTAATTTTCCATATTTTTTCAGGCAACCTGCAGTTCAGAGCAAGCATTTTTTTTCTACCTGAATGCCATACAGAATGGGGGAATAGTGCCATGGGAATGGCGTCCCCCGTCAACACATGCTCTACTCCACATGTGCACGTGCACACACACACACTTATTCATTTTCAATTGTCTTCTTTTACCTTGCCATGTTTGGAAGATGACTAGGAAAACTAAAGTAGACTTAATTCCCATCTCCTATCAGTAAACAGTGGTTATTTTATCCAAGTTCCCAGGGAAATGAGGCAAACATAGGATCATAGAATATCCTGAGTTGGAAGAGACCCACAAGAACCATGAGGTCCAGCTCCTGGCCCTGCACAGGACAACCCCAAAAATCCACACCACATGTCCAAGCACTTGAACTCTGGCAGGCTTGGGGCCATGGCCAAATATGCTGTTTGTCTGTGTTCATAATTTTTTAACATAATGGCTGCCAAACCCAATAGAAAGACAAGGTTTTCAAAGACAAACTATAGTTCTACAAGTCTTTTGTCATAAAGGAAGATGAGAGACCAAGCAAGTTCCCCCAGCTGTAAGAAAAAAAAAATGTATATGTTCACCTTTTGTTGGACAGCAGATTACCCACAAAGGAGAGAGGCCTTACAAATGCCTCCACTGAGAAAAAAAGTTTCACTCAGATCTTGTGAACTTCTGAAACACCACCATCAATCAACTTTGCAACAGAAATCTGCAGGAAAACCAAGCTTTCTTAGCCCTGGTTTTGAGGGAATGATGTGTTAACAATGCTGTTGCAGATAACTGTGCAGCATCCTTTCTTGGCTCCACTCTCTGATACACCTGCACTGTGGGTGGCTGCATTGCAGGAACATTCAGATTGCCTGAGTTACCTTTGTATTTGCATCCCCATTGATCTGCACCCATCCAGCCAAATGCTTAACTTCATTTGCACACACGGCTTCAGCATGCAAAATTTTTGTTCATCCTTACATCCCTCTCTCCCATTGACTGTGGCATGACTTAGGTGAGGTTGGGCCCAGCACTGCAGCCCGGCTGCTGCATCACTCCTGATGGACATCCTGGAAGCACTGGGCTGGCTTCCCCATTCAGAAAGTGAACATGGAAACTTGAGCACAGACAACACTTTATCCAAATGACAATTACTGGAGTGCTTTCTTGCAAGCCATTTCAACTCAATTACTTCAGTGAGCAGTAACATTTAATTTTACAGCCTGGGAGCACAGTGATTCTGTAATTTAAATGTTCCTGACAATTTCAATCATACTACCGTCTTCATTCAATTTTGTTCCTGACACTGAGTGGCAGAAACTGCAGAATTGATGCCACTAGCCACAGTGACACGTGCTCATAATCATGCTGTCACAACAACCTGGCACCCATGCTACCAGGTCCTGGGCACACCCACATCTCACTACTACTGACCAGCCAGATCAAAAGGACAGCAGATGATGGGGAAGAAGGAAGAGTCCACATGCTGCTACTTTGGGAAGCCAGCAGCAGCAACAACAGCAATTCACCCTCCAAATATCCCGTGTTCTGGATTCTTTATAACACAGGAGCACCACATAAAATCCCAGAGACTTCAAGTACAGCCCATCACACCAGTCTGCCAGTCTCATTTTCTGCTACGAGTCTTACACACTCGGAATTTGCCACAAGAACAAGCATTCTTTCTTCCCCTCCCTGAACTGCAAGGAGGGACTCAGTGTGGTGGGGGAAATCAGCAACTCACTAGGTGACAACATGGCTGTCCAGTTCCCACCTGCTCTGCATTTCTAAAGGATGGCTGAAGCCTACATCCCTGAAAAATGAGAACCTCCCTTTCAGAGACAAGGAGAGCTGCTGTCAAGGAAAGCTGATGCATTCATCAGAAATCACAGTGAATGTGCACACCTTCTTCCCAGGAAAAGGCAATAATAAAAATAAAAAAAGAAAAGACATCCCCATTGTCGTGGGTTGACCCTAAGTTGATGGACAGATCTTTCAACTAATTGCGCTTCCCGAAATGTACATATTTAAGCCAGTGTCAACCCACGACACCCATTTAGGTCTGAACTCATAGAAAAAGCAAAGCTTTTAGACCTGTCTTTCCACAATTAAAACAAAACAAAACCAAAAACTAAAAAAAAAAAATAAACCAAACAAAAACGAAAAAAAACCCCACCAACCAAACAAAAAAACCCAACCAATAAAAAAAAAAAAACAAGAAAAGAAAAAGTCGATTTAGTTTAAAATTTAATTATGAATACCAGTCACAAACATTTCTGATGACCACATGATATCCAGTTTGGACTGTCTGGCCTCCTGGGTTACTAGTACTGACACCCTCACTTTCTATTTTCATGCTTGAGAAAGGTAGGGATGAGTGGCAGACCTGACCAGTGAGACTTCACCTTCCTCCTTTACCAGTCAAAATGAAGAGCAAAGAGAAACATGCACCATGGTGAAACAGGGGGTAGCTGAATGCAATGCCAATGGCACCACTACCATCTTGCAAAGGCACTCTTTCACACCTATATATGCAGCTCTCCCTGCCACCTCGCCAGCACGAAGCAAGGCAAGCTGGAGGAGAAGCAAAGGACAGCTGTCTGACACTGAGCAAGGAAAAGCGCAGGGATGGCTCAGCACCAGGCACAATCCTCCTCCTTACTTCTGAGCTAGATATGGAGAAACATTTCCCACTCTTTCTTGCTTTCCCTCCTTCCTCCAGCCAGTTCTTTTCTCCCAGAGGACAAGAATTATCATTAGGAAGGTTACTTTATAGCTGCGGAGCTTCTGGCTGTGTCTCAGCTGAAGCTGAAGTTCATGCATTGCTGGGTGTGAGGCAGAGCCCTGCAGACCAGCTTCTATCCAAATCCCCAGCGCTATAATTAAAGTAATTGCCTTGTCCAGTGAAAGAGGTTTAATTTCATAGGGATTCAGGCAAAGCCAGAATGTATCTTCCCTTCCTGAGGGCTACATAACAAACTCCAGTGGCATTGAATTTTATTTTGTCTTTTTTGCTAGTTATTAATTTTGAGGAAAACACCTCAAATGTTTCCACAAGCATGACCAAATATGTTGAGCTGTGGAAAATGTGCTATCTGCAGCTGAAAGCAATTATAGACAACGCATAAGAATGCATCACAGCAAGTGACTTCTTTCTCAGAAAAAAAAGTCTACTCCAAATGGGTATGCTTCCCATGAAGCACGTCTTACCTACAGAAAATTTTTGGTGCTGGAGCAAGTATTCAGTCTTGAAAGACAACCATTTCTTGAGTTGTTGATGAAAAGATTAATAATAAAATTAACCCTTTTTTAAAAAAAAAAATGGACCAAGTATACAATATCAATGACATCCACACTAGTTTTTCTACCCGTGCCTTATGAAATTATTCTCCTGTGTGAACTCCAACAATTTTTATCCAGAAACTTTCTGGAGAGAAATCTATGCCTGTAACTATTGCACATACTTGGTAAACTCAATTTGGAAACATCATACTCTATACGTTCTTTACAAACAGTCAACATGTCCACATGTAAATCCCAACGCAACAAACGCTGGAATTATTGTTTCACACAAATCATCTGGGTGACACATTCATGGCTCAGTGCTCTGGATTTACTGTGCATTGCGACACAGCAAAGCATGCACGAGCAGTGACTTCAACCACACTGCACAACATCTGCACATTGTGGACATGGCTACAGTGCACCAAGCTGCCCCAGGGAACCCTAAGATAGTTGGCAGTGAAAGTGGAGTTGAGTTGAGTTTAACAAAGGTCTCATATACTGTCCAAATAAAAAGCCTTGAAAATCCCCCCAGGCAATTGTTTGTAAAAGAAAGACATTAGTGGAAAAAAGTGGGTGATGATCCTTTTATGAAACTCCCCTCTGTACCTTGGTTATCAAGAGATGACCATTGCACGAGCAGGACGACTGCTTGGGTGGTTACTTGTTTCCCAGGGAGACACAGGAGCTGTCTGCAATGCACCCCTTTCAGAAAAGAAAACTCAAAACATCTAGAGCTTTGCTTTTCTTTCTTCCCAAAGGAAAAAATGAGTTAAATGCTTAAGAGCCCTGGGAGAGTTGATGTGCAGCTACATATAAAGCATCCACTCCCCTCAGTGTGTGAATTGGTTGCTTGATGGAGCCATGTGGAAACTGGGGGGCTGGGGTAGCGATTCAGTAAAAAGGATGAGAGTACATTTTTCCCTGAGGCTGCAGTTTCAGTCCAGCTCCAGAGTGCCAGAGCTGTTGCTGCCAGACACCATTTCAGTTACTCCTGCGAAATGATGGATGGCCTCAACCCATTCCATAACGAAGATTTCATCAGGAAGGCTGCCATTGCCACCAGCTTCTTTTTAAGGGTAGCCTTAAAGGATGGGCTAAAGAAGGAAAAAACCCAAAACGAAATGAAAACTCTCACTTCCCTGTGCACTTCTCTATGCACTTCTGAAAAGTGAGGTGCTAAATGGCAGCAGAATGTTTTTGAGAGGTTCCTCTATTGTATTTATTAGCACCTCCTTTTTGTAAAGCACAGAGGATAGAGGGAGAGAGGGCCTATCCTACAGGCTGAGACTTCAATGAACAGTAGTAAAAGATGATATTGAAGGAAGCAAAACATGCATGCCAATTCAGGACACCAGCTAGTTATAATGACAAGGAGTTTCTGTTAAATTCTGTAGCATCACAGTAGTCAATTTCATTGGATATTTCTGCTGACGAATGCTCCACCAAAACCTCTTTCAGGTCCCTCTTCTTTTCTTGAGAGTGTTTGCAAAGAACTTGGCCATGTTTTATATTTTATTTGAGAGAAAGAGAGGAACAGAGGAAAGCCATACTCTTGTACACAAACTTATACATTACACCAACCCGTAAGTTCACTATAAAACAGAAAAATAAAATAAAGGCCCATTTTTGGATCATTCTTTTACGACAATGGCTACATTAATTAGAAGTGCAAAACAGAGATAGAAAAGTAAAATTAGAATTGAGAGTGTTCTTATAAACAAGAAAATAGAAGTTGTTCATGTCTAGTAGCCGGAATGATATATACAACAAATAACATCCCTGAGAACAACCCTGTATTTGATGCAGTGTGAAGTGGTTTTGTTCTCTAAATTGACCTGGTGCTCCATTTTTATTTAGGAAAAAAAAGGTCCATCTTGCTTAGTGCTTTTGGCCATAAAGTATATTTTACATGTAGAATACAAGAAATGTTTACACAAACCTCTGAATATTTTAGAATAGATCTGTCTCTTTTGATCTCACAGTTCTGCAGCCATTGTTCATTAAACTTATACGTTGTATTTGGACACAGTCAAATTCCCTGGTTCCCAGATGGAAGATGACATTCAAGTCACCATCATCATCCCAACTGTGTTCCCCACTCCCCTGTCTTATTACTTCTGTCACTCAGAGTGGCTTTTCTCTGAATCTCCTGATTGGGGCAGTAGACAGAAACCCTGTATTTGCTCAGAAAGAAAGCAAAGGCCCTGCTGTTGCCCAAGAATATAAAGCAAAGTACAAAATTGAAGTTGAAATTTGAATGGTTACCAGACAAATTTCTAGTGTGTCTGTGGCTGGCTGGGTTCCAAAATGAGGGTTCAGAACATTTCTGATATTTGAAATAGGCAATGCAGCTCTACTTCCTATAAAGAAGATAGAGCATAATGAAACACAGCATTATTTTAGCTAACGAAAACAAAAAAGAGCAATTCTTACTTTAAACTGTGTCTTGTACTACCTAGATATAACTAGGACAGACCAAAACCCCAGAAGAATAAATACAACCAACCATCTAAAAATTAATGTTTATTCTTTTAACCATATTCTTTTTATCTTAAGTACTATGAACATCTTCATATATCTTTTTAGGAAGAATAGGAGACTACTTGTTCACCAGTATTATACCACTTTTGCAGGGATTGGCTACAAAGTTACCAAAAAAAAAGTGCTATTTAGTCACCTCCTCTATAACAATGGTTTATAGGAGGATCTTCCCTTTAAAGATTAAAAACAGAATACTCAAGTAGCTGAAACCAGGACAACATGTTACATTTTTCTAAGAAAGCAGCACTGTCGCCCTTAAAGTAGAATAAAGCCCTAAACTTTCCACAAAGTCAGCAGCTGAGTGAGAGTAGCACCAGGCTGCTCCCACTGCCTTCTGAGAAGCCACAGAAACCTCCTGATTTCAGAGCTTTAACATCATTGCTTTTAATGTACTACCAAAAAAGAAAATGCGTCTGCCTTAAATTTGCCCATTGTTAAGAGGGCACAAACAGGTCATCCCACCAGTAGAAGACTAGATGAAGAATTTATTTGTAACACTCCCCCAAAGACAAAGTTGAAAGATGAGCAATGTCACAGCTGAGCAAGGTCTGATTTTAAGAGTGCTGAGACCTGTGGAGTCCAATGCACTCTTTACCCAGCTCCCACTGTTGTTAGTGGGAGGGAAACACTCCCAAGAATATTGACAGTCACTATTTCCATAGCTCAAAACCTAAGGAAACATTATCGCTTCACTTAAATTCCCATAGCTATTGCTTATAAAGAAGCATTGTTTCGATGGCAATATTGATAAAGCTCGACTTCATAATGGTGGTGCCCACGTGACAACTTCAGGGCACTGCATCTCAAAGTGCCTGCTGCACTGTGGACACTGTATCAATGATCATAGCTTTGAGTTCAGTATGAAAACTTGGGGGAAAACAAATTTGTTCTCACTGTAAGTACGCTTAAAATGCAAACCATGACTTTATGCACATTTTGGAACAGACTGCTGGGCTTCAGACCATACTTGCGGGTATTAGCAGCCCTTCTTTGCACATTGGTGATAGACTCTCTCCCTGCTTCCATCACTTGCCATGGGTAAGTCAAACCCTACACCCAGCCAGATGTTTCAGGGTTAATGCAGACTAATTAGGTGAGGTTCTAAGGTCAGTTTTGTGCAAAAAATCATCTGTTGCACCGGTATCAATGAATGATATGAATGCTCGGTACTTTCAAAAGGACCAGCTGTGAAGAGAGGTAGCTGCTCACAGATATAGACATCTTTCCACATAGCCTCTTAATAGGTTCCTTCTCCTTTAGTGCTTCCCTCACATCTGGAGCAAATACACGGATGTAGACTTCAGCATCATAAATAGGGGGTGACTCTTTTAGGAATGTGTTACTCTTTCCAACAATCATATCATCTGTCTTTGTTATTGCTCACTGTTTTCCTGTGTGGATAAGTTTTCCTTGTTAAAAAGTGTCCAGTAAAAGAAGTACAGAGAATAGGAACAATTGAAGATGTTTTCAAGTCTTACAGAAAATTCTTTTTTCCCTGGCAATAATATTAGGATTTAAAAGTTTAAAGCCATTTGGGGATAAAAACAAATATTAGATCACTGAGATACTGGGTGTTTCTAGTTTGGTTTCATGGAAACGAATTCCTCTCCTAACTACCAAGGAATTACTGTACTGTTTAGAGAAATATCCTACTATACTTTCACAGTGCTTGAGCCTGTTGCTTCCATTTCTGCTAAGAGGCTCTTTGATGAACTACTGCATTTGGCCAGGTTCAGCACAACTGCTTTTACCTTGTCTGGTCCAAAGCTGCAACTTTCACACTTTTTAAAGTGGAAATAACATCACAGCAGAAAGATTACCCTCTCCTTTTCAGATCATCAAAGTGATGTGTGCTTTATGCTGTTCAAAACTTTCAAATTTGAGAAATAAATTTCAAGAAAGATGAACTAGAGGGGTATGCAAGTCAAAATGTCCAAATTTAATCTCGTACACAGGCTGGAATACTCAATACTTCTTTTTTTTTTTTTTTTTTTTNCCTCCCTTTTTTTTTTTTTTTTTTTTTTTTTTACATTTATTTACCTTGTAAATTCAACTTCAGAAGTAGCTGTCATATTCTGCCATCATATGTACAGAGAGACATGTAGAAACAATATTCCCTTCACTGGTAGCTGGTATTATAGTGTAAGGTATACTTGTACAAATCATACTTGTTTAAATAATTCCGGTTGCTGTTCTCCTGTTTATTCGAATCCAAATTTTTACCTAAATGCCATTTGATTCTTACTTGTTAAATCCCTTTATCAAATAAATGGGAAATGTCTCTCTTTACTAGCTCCATAATACTACAAATGCAATGCAGCTAAGCTCTAAAAGAAAGAAAAAGAAAAAACTGTAATAGATGACAAACTGGGATTGCTTTGGAGCTCACTTGGGCATTGTGAGGAGTGGGTCCAACCTCAGCAAGCACCGCTTAGTTTCAGCACATTGTAAAGTTATCTCATGTTGGGACTAAGAGAGAAATTGAAGTTTCCATTCAATACAACAGGCTATATGTTAGAACTATATCCTGCCTCGTCCTCATTAAACTTGTAAAACATGACTGCTAGAGTGCAGTGCATAACACCCTCTAATAACACTATTTAAATACCAGTCAACACTATAGAAGAGGTAGAGAAATGTGACAGAAGTATTAAAGCTAAGTCAGCCCTGAAAAGCCTGGAGTTTAAACATCATCCAAATCTCTTTGGATTTGGAATGAAGAAGAGAATTCTTGTGTGAACACAGAAATGTTTTTCTCCAATACCTGTTTGCAGTCAGGCTTCAAATACCAAGAAAAAAAAGACTAGCAATATCAAGGAAAAAAACAGTGTTGTTGGAATAAAAAGAGCCACATCTTTTCCTTTTCACCTCTCACTGGCTGAAATCATTCTTTCACCCCACAGAATACTTAATTCCAATGAAATGCTTCACTTCAAAGAGTTCCTCCATTATCTTAAAAAAGAAATATGAAGCAAGTATTCTCCAGGGGAGAGTAAAGAGTAATCTAACTTGCTGCTGAATTTTAAGAGTGAGAGTTAGGGGAAAGAGCATTCAGTAAACACTAAAACCAGCTCCAAATAAAATGAAAACAAAATTTAAAAAAAAGGAAAGCATAAATTACAAATCCAGGGACAACGCAAATTGATTTTGAAAGGAAAGGCACTTTCCCGTTTACTGTTTTCAGCACTACGACAATTTTCTTTTAAAAACAGTTTATCTGTTGTCTTTAAGCGTGTTGAACGTGTATGTGTGAGTTGTTCCTCTAGCTAATTACTATTACAGTATTATGAAAAGAAAGTTAGGTGATACTAAGGGGGTTTCGTTTCAGAGAGGCATGTCTAGTCAAACCTTCAAGCTTTGCAGGAAAGAGCGTGCTTACCTCCCATGTTTTTAGTCTTGGAAGAATTTTCTCCTTTGAGGCTGATATCTAGTAAAATTTCAGTGCTGTTGAATTCATTGAATTTATTTGATTTCAAACTTCAAAACCAATAAAAACTCAGTGCAGTTATCTGAAAATGGGCTTATTGAACTTATCTCAAACTATATGGATGGATAGGAAAATAATGTTCAACACAAATAAATGTATAGAACATTTCTAAGGATCTGAAAGACTCCCATCCAAAAGCAGATTGTTTCAGAAAGTCTTTTTCTACCTTTCTTGCTTAAGTGCTGCATGAAACAAAATTATTTCCAAAACGTTTCTTCATAAAGTAAGTGTTCAAGTGAATCAGTACGTGTAAACAAGCTCTACTGAGGATTCACGCTGCCAATTTAGGATAAACTATTTTGTATATTCAACTCCATTGCTCTGGTAAAATTTCCCTAATGAAATGTAGTAAAACTCACAAACCATCAGATCAACATACACCAGCAAAATTAAACCCGTGAGAATATTCACTGCTTTATTTTTATTAGTACTGCTTTAAATATTCAAAATGTATGGGTCATAAAATTATGCTTAGGGCAACATTTTCTCATAAGTTCATTTGTGCATGTTTTAAAATAGATTTAAAAACTAAATAATTTCAATCTCAACCTTAATGCACACACAACCAGCAGAAATAGTGATGGGAACAGATCTTAATAGCCCCCTCCTGAAACTGTTAATTTTAGGGTTTTTTAGGGCAGGAAAAGGAATGTATTTAAAAGCCTGAAGCAGTTTATATAATACTTCAAATTTCTAGAGCAGCCCCCACATTCCCTTCCTTACAAATACAAGATAAAATTACTTGGAATTTCCTTATATTATTACTGAATATAGGACAAACAATAACACAGTCAAGAGTCAGACAAGGTGACCTGTGATTATTTTTCATGGAAAGATCACAGGACGATATAAAATCTGAGCAGTCGACTAGAAAAATGGGCTTCCATGTAGTTTAGACACATATGCTTCAGCCTACAATTTATCATGTTATTACCCTGATCACAAAACGCAAGAGGAAAAGTTCATTTCTACTTTCTCACAGATGTTGTGCATCACTGCAGCCCTATGCACAGGAAAGTCACAATGTGATTTGAACAGGAAGGGTTTGACATTTTTTTGTTTGCTTGTTTTGGGGTTTTTGGGTTTTTTTTTCTTTGGTTTGGTTTTTTCAAATTTTTTTCCCTCTCGAGGAAGCTAAGACAGCCTGTGATATGACACAGATAACTTCAGGAGATAAAGGATTCATTATCTGCAGTCATTGGGAGAAGGGTGCCCTCATGTTCACCCCAAGAATCAAAAGATGCTAGGCCCCTCCTGAATCACAGAGGACGGCCTTGGAACTCCCCTCGAGTTTTTTTGCCAGGTCTGAATGTAAAAACAAGGCGGAAGAAGAGGTGGAGGAAGGTGGCAGGTTGTGCGGGGAGCCTGGCAGCACTGGGAAAATGGAAGATGCTGCTAGTAACATCAGCAGGGAATGTGACACCTCATTTTTATCCCCAAAAGCTTGGAAGCATCAGGGACAATATTCAGCACAAGCCAGGCAGCTCCACAAAATGCACTCTGATTTGAAGTGCACTCTGCCCAACTTTTAGGTTATCATGAGCTAGAAGGTAGAGAGGCCAGGGTCAAAGCCTTCTCATGAGGTAGGGACAGCAAGAGAAGGCAGCAATATACTGCTGTAGGACTGTGGGTGCCACCAGGAGAGGATGCAGAAGCTGCAAGAAAAGTCACTATGAACGGCCACCTCAAGGACATAAAAAAGCTTTTTTTTCTTCCCTTCTCTTTCTTTCCTTCTTTCACCTCTTTCTTCTCCCCCTTTCCCTCTCTCCGCACACTCCTTTCTCCCTGGCCCTATCATCAATGTGTCCCCTAGGAACAGACATTAGTTTTCACTTTCTTTTACTTTCGCTGGCAGGCAGGAGCAGAAGCTTCCACGAACAGAAAGTCCCAATGCCAGTGACTTCTGGGTACAGGCAATGCAACTGCCCAGTACTACCAGGGATTCCCTGTGGGAAGAAGTCAACAGTTGTGAGTATCTCTCTCCTGACTTCATAAAAACTATTGACACAGTGCAAACTGGCTGGAGACTGCCTAGAGCAAAAGACTGCCTGGCTGGAGCCCTGGTGTTGAGACAGCCACGGACAACACAATTGGCATCATGGCCTAAGAATACTGGGAAGGAACAACCGGTTGGGGGCTTGATTCCAGCAGTTGTCACCAGGAGAAGTTTCGGAGCAAACCCCAGACTGCTCCTTTGGTCTTGAGTTAGATTTATGTGTGGAGTTTTATCCTTCTGTGGTACAAAATTTTGCATCCAAGAAAAGCCTGCCTTGGCTTTATTCTTACTCAGAATAGGCCTAAATGTATTTTCACAGAAAATTATTCTTGAGAAGAATCTGAAAGTGTACAACTGGTCATCCCTACAGAGAAGATCACTTTTGTTAGGAAAAGGAATGAAATCTGATGCACATCACATAGTACAGGACCTTAAGAGAAAAATTGACCCAAAACACACATCTAATCTTGCTTTCCTTTGGGATTTTTTTTTTGGTTCAGACATTTCATGCCAGAAAATAAGGTATCTGGATAAGAATCCAAACTGATTTGCCATACAAAACCCACTTTATTTGATTATGCAGTGAGGCAAGAAAAAATTTTTTGCTACGAGTTATTAAAAAAAAACTTTCTTGGGGAATACAGTGAAATCACAGACCAGACAGCAAGAAGGAATGACACTGGCAAGGTGCAGACCATTTTAACATTTCTCTAGAAAGTTCTCAATGTTCAAAAGTGACAGGACACAAACCCACAAGTGAACATGTACAAAGACCACCCCAACACCACTGTGTGATGTTACAGCTGGTTGAAAATGATTTTTAATGAAATAAACCTTTCAAATGCACAGGGAAATATAACAGCTGAGAAATCACATAAATGCTTTTCATAACAGATTCTCAGTAGAATATTATTTAAATATTAAGACTTATAATTGATGAAATTGCTATTATAAAATATTATGTTAGCAATAATATTTCCCAAAACCTCTTCCTTGCATTATACTGCTCTTTATTCTATTTTCAGGCAGCCTCTCTAACATGAAATGCCAACATGGTACACATCAATGGCCTCAAGGGTATAATTAACACTTGTTATTTACATTTATTTTTTAAAATAATTAACTGGGAGCATGTCTAATGAATGGTAATGGGGCTTAAATTGAGACACAATATGTCAACTACCTTGCCATTTGGAAGCGAACTCCCATGCAGCTCCGTGTGATCAGGAGGATGGGGCTGGTGCAGGAGCCCTGCGGACGGCACTACTGGTATAAAGTCAACGGCACACATTGGCTGTCTGTTGGTAACTTTGAGGAACCTGATTTTCATAAACATCTTCATTTTACATTGAGCATTGATGAGTTAAGGCACTGCCTTGGTTTTGGTAGGCGTCAGAGGTTAAACAGAGGCTTATCCATACCCTAAGCGAAACCTGCTGCGGTCCTTTGTTACTACACTCCCTCTGTTTTCCACTACTCATAGGTATGTCCTCAGCTGACACAGTTTATAGGACATGGCATAAGCAGCTGCTCATGCCAGAATAAGCTTCTGACTCAGAAAGAAGCTATGCATAAAGAAAATCCTTACACAGTGATGTACTTTCAAAATGCATGACCTCATTCTTCCCCAGTCAGGCTCTCAAAGGGAAATAGACCCAAACAAAACATTTTGTGGAGTGAAACACGAAACCAGTGTCTGCAAGTTCACTTCCATGGGTGAAAGGCAAATTTCAAATGCGTAATCAATGTAACAGTGCTTTTGTCCACTTACTACAGGTATAAATCCATTTTCCCAGCACCCTGAAAGGTTTTGCCACCATGGTACACTTGGGTCAAAAGCAAAGAATTGACCTATAAATGTGTACTATTCAAACCTGGTCACTGGTTGGGGGTGCTGGTACTAATCATCTCCACGAGTTAAAAAAAAATACCTAAAAATCTATTTGCAACATTTTCTCTACTGTTTTCTTTAACAGACTCATGTTATCAGTTCAATTCTCATAAGTTTAAATAAACTCCCTCGTTTTCCTATATGGCTTCAAATGTATTTTCATAAAAGATTAGCAGTTATTCATGCCTAATACATACATTCCATAGGATGAACAAAAAAACCTCACTAGGAAAAAAGCCTGAAGGTCCCTGCATCCACAGTAAAATATCTACCACATATCAAATAATCATATGAATGAAGCTCCAGGTTGTAAATACAGTAAGAGAAGGAATTAGAAAGAAAATGACATTTTTCAAACACAGCACTCATAAGCTGAAGCATAGTTAGATACGTGTTATCACTGTTTATCTTTTTCCCCCTGCCTTTTATTTCTTCCCCTAGGTCTGTCCATTTTCAGGCTACTCTTTCCTTTCAAAATCCTCTTTGTCTCTCCTCCTTCCAGGTAATTTTTTGGCCCATTATTGTGGGCTGCACTGCTAATATTTGATGCAACCTAATTTAGGCAATTCTTGCATGCATCAATAGCCATGAGTTGGTAGTAAAGGCTGCAATACCTAAAAAAGCTAATTTGACATCAGCATGACTATTTTATATAGCTCTATGAGAATGAATTTAAGAAATGCAAGATGAGGATAAAGAAATACAGGGATTTATTTATCTAGATCTATTTTATAATGTGTGCTACGTGCAGGGATACTGTGGAAATCACCTCAAGTAATGGGGAAAAATCCATGAGTTCCTTACCTCAGCTAAAGCAAAACTGTGGCCCATACAATTATCATTTCAGACTATAGCAAATCTACTCTTTTGGTCCAAGGATCTATTCACCTTTCTCGAGATATAAATGTGCATCTATGTGCATCAGCTCAAGGTAAAAACAGAAGAGAAACAATGCTTCTATTTCAAATCTAAATATTTAGATTTTGAATAACTGTACAAGCAAGGGCAGTTGCTCTAACTAGATAAGGATTTCCTTGTATGATATACAAGAAGAAAGTACATCACAATCACATGTATACGGCTGGGTGAACTTCTACAGAGCAGGTAGGAAAACAGCAACCATAATGCATATGCTAAGAGAAAGTAGAAGGTGGTATTCTAGACAGAAAATGTACTGTACCTGTAATATCTGTCAGTGTGAATAATTTCTTGGCTGCTGGCTAGAATTTATTCTGCAGTTCATTTTGTTTTATCACATTATTCACACTTTTTTCTGGAACAAGCCGTTCTCTTCTTATAAGACTACACTCTAGTGGAACAAATGAGCTCAAGCCTATGATTGATTCTCCAACATAGTTGAGATGCTATAGCTTTATTCCCTTTTTTTTTAAAGCGGCTTTATTCATTTACTACCTCCAGCATGACTCCAGAGTATCAGCTGCTGAGAAACAGCATTTTGAAAGGTTCTCTCCATGCTCAAGGAGGTGGTGGTAGCTTTTTTTCATAGTAAATTCCATGATAAGGAGGAGGAGAAGTGCCCGACACAGACAGACTGTCTCTGCTCACCAGTTCAAAAAGTGCACTCCCAGAAATATTTTCTAAAAGCTTATCAGTCTAAACATTCCTCTTCAGCTCTGTTTCCCAGTTGAAAGGCTGTGTGAGTCTGTTTGGATCAAGGCAGCAACTCCCTGTTTTATTTCCTGCTGAGGAACTGGCAAGGATGGGAAATCAACAACAATCTGAGCAGGGCCCCTGGAGAAGCTAAAGCCGTGCTATAGATGAGAAGGTTTTGTACAATGCTGTTCTGTCACAGTGTCACCAGAAAAAAATAAAAAAGAAACAAACCCAAATTATAGTAATAAAAGAACCCCAAAGCAAACAACCACAACTCTTTTTTTCAAAGCTATATATATTTATTTTTTACCTCTATAATAACCAACTAAAATAAACGTATTTTGGGGGATACAAAAATTCACACGGAAGTCACCGAACTCTTCTCTTGAAAGAGTCTCATGTTAAGGGCAGAATGAAAAGGACTACCATGGATTCCTCTTTCTCAAGACTTGCCTGTTTTGTTCGGTGAAATTTTTTTCTAGGTAAAAAAGAAAAAAAGACCCTTTTTCCAAGATTTTCCTTGATGTTTCAGACCTGCAGCACATCAGCTGAATAGCTTATGTACAGATATTTCTGCTCAGGAAATCCCGTGAAGAAGTATGGGACACATTTATTCATTCCCATTTTCAAATACACACATTCAGAATGATCCTGGACAAATAACTGTGCTCCTGAAACATCCCAGTAAAGAAGAGATTTCCAAAAAGCCACCAGGAATGAAAAAAAAAAAGTGTCCTCTGCTACAACTCAAAAAAGGATGTAAAAAGATTAGAGGAAAATGTGGGTTTAGATACCATTTAAAAGGTACAGGTTTAGGTACAATCTAAAAGTGACCTAAGCTGCTTTTCTTTATGACCAAGGAAAGCACTTAAACTGAGTTGGGCCCCATAAACTGGAAACAGTAAGAACATTCAGCCAATTCTGCAATGTAAATGTTAAGATCTGTGATAGGTGAAATTCAATGGCAAATGAAACTGGTTTTAGAATAAACTGTGAAAATAATGCTGCATGTGTGGAATGATAATAGACACTGATATCTCAAATTATAATGCTTTTGCTCTTATTTTTCAGAAGTATTTAGTTGTTCTTTTAAAGGCAAGAACTTTACATGGCGTAGCAACCACGGTTTATAAAAATGTAAGTCTCTAAAACGGAGACAAGAAGTAAAAACATGCATGAATTTAACTCAGATCTCATGTAACAAAATGACCTTTTAAAGTTCTGCTTAGAAGCAGCTGCATAATTTACTCTGCCACAATCTTTAGAAAGCTCAGAAGGCTGGATAAGGAACAAAATTCAAATATTTGGAACTCAACCACTGAATTTTGGACCCCTTCCTTTTCCAATGTCTTAACTTTGTTTATCAGCAACTCTTCTGCTGTGCAAATAAAATTACAACCACTTAACCAAGCAAGAAAGAGATGCCTTAAATTAAAAATGCTCTGTGAAGAGAGCAACGGTGTAAAGGCATCATGCAAACCAAAAATGACTAGGAGCAGAAGAAAGCTAAGCAAGTTCATGAGCTCAAGGATCTCAAGAGGAGAAAGTTTTCATTTTCCAGAAGCTCTGCCTCCCTCCTATTCCGATATACAGGACAGAAGAAACGTGAAGGGAGCAGAAATTCACAGGGATTGCAGGGGCAGAGAAACAGGGACAGCCACAGCCGGTTCTTGTGTCTGCTCACAGAAAGACTCCTCACCTTTAGAAATACCTTATTGTGTCCGATACTACCTCTTGCTGGGAGAGACTAAGCCTGCCTCTCTGCCATAAAACTAATACTCACCAGGTGCTACAGCAGTAAAATAAAGAAGAAATAGTAAACATCATCTTTGTCTCTCTGACAGACATAGGGGTGGGAATCACTGATTTTACACCATTTCCTTTAAACTTGCAAACAAACACCAAATCCTTCCTCTTGCAGTAAGGGAACAGCCTTACTGCACTGCACCCTGCCCCCAGTGCTGCACACTGATCTGCCATTCTGTGCTATTACAGTTGGTATGATTCACCTCAGGTATGTACTAAACATGAAGCTTTTTTGTTTCTTCTCATTTTTAAAATAATTAACGTAATTTTAGGCTTAGGAGAGGTTCTGTAAACTCTTCTGGGCTACCTAGAAGCCATTCATAATTTGTGGTTTGCACGTTTTCCTCGTTTGGCTTCTTTCGACATCCTTGTCAGCAGTTTTGGAAGAAAGGGACTTCAGAGCTCCTGAATGACCCAGAACCCTTTCTCCCCATCCCGCCAGCTGCCTCAGGCTCTGCAAGGCAGCACAGCACTGCAGCACCAACTTCCCTCTCTGCCTGTGAAAGAGACTGAGCATTTAGCACTCTGCTGAATGTTTATTTCAACCACAGCTAATCAGAAAGAAACGTGCACTTGATCTTGGCCTCCTCCTCACAAGCAGAGACTTCTCATCTCTCCTCCTACCTCTTCAGCTGCGTAATTTAGAGCACAGTTCTGGGTCTGTTATATGCTCCTTGGAAGTTATCATTGCCCCAGCTATTCATGGCTCATAAAGTATTGTTCTCTCAATTGCACTGCATGGCTCTGTGTGGAAATGATGGATGAAATGGGATACATATTACTTAATGATTAGACTTCTGCAAAACATGTTCAAACAGATATGCCAGGCTTGATGATACCTTATTATCATCGATGAAACAGAGACAGCATAATGGTGCCATGTATGTATTTCTCAGCAGTAAATGCAAGGGAAATGTTTCTGTTTCAAACCCCGACAGCTCTTTAGTCTCAGTTATTTCAGTTCAGCTAAAGATGACATGCTAAAATGAGGGCATTTATTACTAAGTGGCATTAAGAAGGGGGATATTTAACCTACCATTGCTTACAGCAATGCATGGAGAAATCATCTAATGTGTGCTGGCAGTAATTTATGACATTGGCAAAAACGCTATCATCTTATTTCCCCCGTCTGTGGTCTGGCTTCTCAAACTACAAGCCCTCAGGAGCAAGTTTGATATAATGCAACTAATGAGAATAAGTGAGCATACTGCAATATTCTTAAAGGGTTACACTGCTGAGTCTTTGACTCTTTATACTTTTTAATTTCCTTGTACAAACAGTGCAGTGAAAAACGGCAAAATCCATTTGGCTGGTCTGTGCTACAAATTAAATCCTTGATTAAATTTTGGCAATTACTTCTCTGGGTCTTTTTCATTTAAACATTTTTAATTCATTTGAATAAGCTTCTTAATCATGATTCTGGCAATCCATTGTATAGCAAGACAAACTCTAATAAATACTATAATGCAGCAACAGACAAACAGAAAGATGGATGGATGCTGAAAAGGAAGGGTTCTGTCTTTTGGGCTTTTTTTTATCTTGGTAAATGTTGCCTGTATCCATCTTTCATGAAAGTTGTATTCCAGACTTCTGTGATGTTGAAATTTATCTCATTATGTGTTGACATTTCCCTTTGTGATGTCAAAAGCTAATAAAGACTCCAGGTAGGGTTTCAAACCCTCTTAATAAGAGGGTGGAAGAAAGATTAAATCATCCTTAATGCACAAATCAATATTATAGTCAACCAAAGGGTACAAATTAAGAGAAAAATGTGAAGGGCTGTCACTCTTGTAGCAGGAAAGATGCTAGATGGACATTTTCAGCAAAGGTACTTGAATTTAGCTGCTTAGCCTTTACTGCACAGGATTGTATTACCTATTGAAAAAGTATCACAGAATTTGAGCTATTCCCTGGAGGTTTTGGGTGGATTTTTTTCATCTGCGAAGACAGACATGAGACAGCAGGAGGTAAAGTACCTCCTTAGTCAGAGAGGAACTGTCTGAGCATGGAGAGCAGCACCATGCCGCTTTCTGTACAAAAACGATGTGCAGAAAAAATCCGGAGAGAACAGAAATTAAAATAAACCCTACAGGACAAACAAAACTGAGTGGAAATAATAAAATGCTAACCATTTAGTTTTAATTATTGTACCACCAGTTTACTGCTGCTAAAATGCGTAGAAAATATTGGTTAATACAGAGGTTCAAAATTCACAGAATGTTTATCAGTGGCCCTGGAAAAGAAAGAGTTAAAAGTTTTACTGCAAGACCAACTCTCTGTCGGACAGGAAATATGCTAATATCTAACCCGAAGTATCCCTATTCCTGTAACCTCTGCAAACGCTTAATCTCACCAAAACAGAAAAGACAACCTCTGTGATCCTGAGAGGATAAACAAAGGGAATGCACATGAGCTGGTTTTTTCCCCTTTCCTTTAAGCCAGAAGTCACCTGTAGACAGATTTGCTTCTTTTTCCCACTGCCCTCCAGAGGTCTGGCTTCACACAGTTCATGAAGGAGAAGAATTTAAAAGCTGTACATTGATTTAGGTGCACTTAATTGCAGTTTCACCATCACATTACACTGTGGGCTCAGTGTGAGGTAAAGGTACAAAGAAAACAGATAAATAGAAGACCAAAAAAAAGAATACTGAGATTATATTAAGAATTGAAAGAGGGGAGATGCTAACTCTTGGCAAGCTGTTTTAATGTTGTATCTGCCTCCTCTTTTCCCCAAAGGCAAGGGACTGACTCTTGGGGATGAAAAGTGAAGGTTCTGCATACAGGTTTGTTAGCATGCAGAGAGTGGGTGAGCTCACCTGCTCGGTATAAAGCAGTAATGGATGAAGATATAGCACCCAAACAATAACTCTGTCAGTGCCATATCATTATGCTTATGCTCAATTTCACCAACAGTACATGAAGCCTTTTTAAACTTCAAATGTTGGGCCACACAATTTAGTCTACCAGTTAATAAAATCGTGGTTTTCTTTTTAAAGCCTCTTCTCATGACAGAATTTCATTCTCTAGAGTTTTCTTATCAAACTTCTGTTACGATACTGAATAAAAACCTAGTGCCGGAAAAATACTACAGTGAAGAGGGGGAAAAAAATCCCAAATGAAGCACAAGAGAGAAAAATCCTTACCAAGATAAAAACCTTCAATATATCACAACAAATCATATTAGAGCACGGGTCACAAATATTCCAAATCCATCACCAGGAAAGAAAAATAAACTATGATCTATTTATACAAGTATAGTGATATGAAAGGAATAAGGAAAGAATAATTCACGAGGAAATAACAAGCTCTGAGCTTCTAATTTTGCAGATTATTGTCATTTTCTCTACAGATGTTGGCAAAGAGAGCCAACTTTAACCCTGAATTCTCTTCTTGCATAAATGAGGGACTACAAGCGTCCTGATACTGGATTCAATATAATATGAAAATTAAATTTGGCAGAAGTAAAAGTAAAATGTCGTGTATAAATCTATTGAAAGGGTAAAACACAGAAGTTACATGTAATACCTTCAGGATCAGCATTCTATTGCAAATAGATATTTTTCTGTAGAATCCCTTGATTTAGTAAAGACTGGTAGAAAATGCAAATACTTTCTCACCATGATTAGAAATTAAGGTCCGAATTATACTTCTGGATGCCCAGGGATGTCTCTAAATGAAGTGTGGTGGTGTAAGGGAGACATGCAGCTCAACACCTTCGATAAGGAACCATGTAATGCCAACAATGACAAGAACTCAAATTCTTTTCTAAGCTGGGTTCTTCACAGGTGTCTGTTATCTCCAGGTAAGACTTTTCTATTTTCTACACCTTCAGAACATTACCTCAGTCTTGGTGTGAAGGATAAGACCCTCTGCTAAGAAAGCAATGAAAATACAACCATTGGCTGATTAATTGGTGCATCAATGTATTTTTTATATCCATTATTATGTATTAGAAGCTTGGCCAAGGACTTCCATAACTAAAGACCTGGCAAGGATGGCACTACATTCAGACAATTCCCTCTCTCAACCAGCCATCCATCAAGAGGCAGGCTTTTTTCACAGCTCTTTTTTTAATATTTTTTTTTAAATTTTAAAATAAAATATTTTTATGAGTTTCCACTCCAGCACATCACAGCCTGCCAAATTCATGTGCTTATAGCCCTAGGCTGAAACATCTTTTAATGCTCAGTTTCTACAAAGCCTGAGAAGGACAGTTCCAAGGCCTGTGCTGTATCCACTCATTCCCTACCCTACTCTGCCCAGCTGGCACCTCCTGCCCAGCCCGAGGGGCACCTTCAGGATCTGGTGCTGGCAGAGAGACATCCTTTGTTAATCAACGCTGGGGGCAGGCTGCAGCCCAGCGCTCATCAGGACATTACCATGCAAGCCAGCATGTTACTCTTCTCTATTCAGTCCCTAAAGGAATCGTGTTTGACAGAAGCGAACAGCTGCTGTGTATTTAGAGATGTGAATGTATTGCATTATTTAATGAATTGTGTCATTTTAATATAATTATTACTAAAAGTCCAAACGTAAGCCTATTTTTGTTTATGCTTAAAATTTTTACCCACTAAGCATTTTCAACTCTGTTTGCAGCCAGAAGTGCTTTCACAAGGTTAGACCACCATAGTACTCCCAGTTCTGTTCGTAGGTCCTTATTCAGCCACTTTCTTTTCAACAAGAATGCTCTCCTCCTTTCCAGATAGTACCAGGACTGTAGCTTCACTGCTTGCACATGAGCCAGCTCCCCTGCATGCCACTAATATTGCTATCTCACGTACAGTATTTCTGGGCTTTTAACAAATTACTTCCATGCAAGGATTCCTGTTTCTCCTTTTTTTGTAAAAGTCTTTTATTACCCCAGTGCCTCCACCTATATGCTCACTCTTACTTAATATCATGACAGTAATACCTATGCCAAAAAGTCTTGAGCATGAATTATTCCTTCGTGTGCTAAGAGAGTACCTCATGTGGAGCAAAGGATGAATTTCAACAAGCCACTTGATGCTACCAATTTCTTAACACACAAGCAGCCTAACAGGCACCAGTGCAGCTCAGCAGGTCTCGCTGTCAAGCCCACGGCAGAGCTCAGCTCCCACCATGTACAAGGACATGTACAAGGCAGTTTTGATCCCGGTGTTCACTTTCCCTTCAAAACAGCACTGCTAATAAACTCACGGGGCTTTCAGAACAAGAGGGAATAAAAAGGGAACATGGGCTGTGACACTTTGCTTCCTTATTATTGGAATCCAGAGCGTGACTTGACTCTGCCTACCTACCACTTAAAATTACAGTGAGGATTTTAGAAGCGGTGCTCTGCCTCTAGCAGGAGAGGGATTCAAAACGACTGGTCACACAGCTCTGGTGATCACATGCATTCGCAGGCATCTCATTTTATGCACTTATGCAATAACCTAATTTTTGAAAGTCATCTGGAATCATTCTCTGGGGCTGGGACCCTGGGCCTGACACATGTTCTTTTTGGAAGATGTTTCTGGTTTCCCAACTGTTGTTCTGCATTGCTCTAGGGCTTACAGACACTCTAGCGACACACACAACCTCATGCCTTATTCACATACCTCTATATTGCTACATTACTGGGTGGATACTGAATTACTCATTACCAAGGGTCACTGAAATATTCACCTATTACTTCATTTGCAGTAGATATTCGTGTGGATACTAGCCAAGTTAATGCTGAATATGTTTTTCACTTGCAGTGTTAGACGGATGATGTCCTTCTTTTTTCTAAAATACCTGTTGCTATCAGAAAGAAAATAATGTCTATGTATCTTTCCACATATGTCACACACATCTGTCTGAAATCAAGTAAAGACAGGAATGTTGTTAACCCACCTTAAAAAATGCTTCAGTAAAATGTGTGTACACCAAACTACCCCATGCTGGGTTTTTTAAAGATATTAGGTGTTTATTTAAAGTAGCCAGACCGAATGGCCTCTAGGATAAAATTCAATTCAATCTTAAACAGCATAGAGAGAGTGATTACAGAAGGGTAGTGCTCTGCTTCTTTCTGAAGAAGTAGCCAACATCGTATGAAACTGTCAGAAATCTAAAACAATTACACAGAATTAATAAAACTGTGGAACTCAGTGGCAAAGGACATTTTAGGTGTGTGTGCATTCACAAAGTGGTAAGTACAGAAAAAAGATCCCATCTGTGTGAAGCAATCCAACCCTGGGAAGCCACGGTACACCCAAATACATCTGTATTTGCATACCATACCCCTACGTGTCTCAGAAGCAGGACACAAGCACATCAAAAGGCTCTCCCAGCAGTGCACCCAGGCATGATGCTGTTTAATCTGTCCCTTATGACTAGTTTTCATTTGCAAATTGAAAGGGGGAGCTGTGGGCAGGAGGGATGTAGCTTGTTCTTCCCAAAGGGATGCTTAAAATCCAACCCCTTTTCTGAGCAGCCGTGAGCGCAAAAGGCAGCAAAAAAATCCTGACAGGCACTCTAATGAAAATGCAGTCTGTTGTAGTCCCTGTGATAGAGAAAAATTCAAAGAAAAGGAAGAAGCAGCCAGTGGGGCTTCACAAGGGACTACTCTGAGGGTTTAAAGAAAAAAAGCGGGCATACTGGAAACAGAGAGGATCCACACAAGACTACAGAGGATCAGTAAAGACTTGCAGGGAAAGTAAGAGTAACAGAAAAGCAAGGGGAGTTCACACTAGCCAAAGGGATTAAGGGGAGTAAGAAAGGCTTTTACAAATACTTCGTGTCAGGCAGTAAAAAGATGGAAGAGGCTCACTAATAAATGAATGCCAGGACAAAGAAAAGACAGGGACTCTAAAATGAATAAATCGACTTTTAACAAGGGACATAAATAAGAGAAAGCTGGATAATAAAAGGGATACTGGATAATAAAGAGGCAGGTGGAGGGAAGCCTGGGTTCGGTGTTGCAGCACTGAAGCACAGAGAACACATGGCAGCAGGGGAGCCTCTGCAGAAGGCACTGTTCCCTCTGCATGGGGCAGAGGGGACAATATGGTCCAGCAAGGGCTCCCGCTAGCATTATAAGGCACAGCATGTGCAGCTCTGCTGTGTCCCTCTGCCAGAAAGTAAGGAGGGAGTGAAACAGCTCTTCTCCTCCTCCTTACCCACCTCGGAGACCAAGAGAAGGATGGGGAACTTCTCCCAGGATCTTGCAGAGGTAATTGACTACACAAAGCTCAAAGGCACGTGAACTCAATAGTTCATATTTCTGACCCAGAACTACATTGTGAGGCCATTCAGCAAAGAATTTAGTGAGGATCTTCTGCCTGCCATGTCAATTCTGTCTCCTTTTGAAGACACACTGATCCCAATGCCCTGGTTTACAGATGAGACCTGCTGTGACATCTCTTATGGCACCTCCATCAAGAGTTTAAAATTTAACCTGCTGATCAAGCTCAGGCTTTTCCCCAAAGCAGCACAAAACCTCAGTGGATAGCAGAGACGGGGTAGCAAATTTCCCCCAGCAGACTTGTCCTGTCCCCAACTGCTGGACACCCATGGAGCTGGGTGACATACAAGGCTTACCAGCTCAGGCAATGGCTCCCAGACCAAAATTGATCTCACTGCAGAACATCTATAACACAGGTAGCAATTGATCAAAACCACCCATCAGTTTTAAACTGCCCTTCAAGTTTGACCTTGAATCAGACTTACCTTGATTTTTTATTTTTGGATTCCACTTATCAACAAGAATACTACCAGTGTGATGGAAATGTATGGGCCACTTGATTGCTATGTGCCCTTTACCATCTCTAAAACTAGGTCAAAATGATAGCAATACAGTCAGATGCCAGTGCCTGGAGAGCCACACAGAAGTTTCTGAGAAACCTTGAGCAACTTTCTTTCAGAGGTTAAGATATTAAAAAATTTAAATATGTTTATGGAAGTTTTCCTGATAATCATCTCACCCGACAAAATTAACATGTGTCAAATGTAAACTCTGTATTGTTGGACTCTCCATCTTGGCCATTTTAATATTTCTCTGGGGAAACTGCAGCAAGTTATCAAGTGCAGCCCAGACCCAAGCGGGGAGTGAGCCTGCAGTTCTCAGCCCACTTAGCCTTCTACAGACTCCATCTGTGAGACTGTTTACACGGCTGTGAGGACCCAGTGCTCCACAGAGAGCAGCTCCCATCAAACCCACTGCTTCTAGCCCAAAGGCACCCAAAGGCTGCAAACCCGACCCACGTGCTCCAGCTTTTCTTGCAGCGGTGGCGGGATGATGTCTGCCACCTTTGGCCCCTCTCATGCAGCCTCCTCTCTCTGTGTTACCATTTCCTGCTTCTTCCACATCCCCAAAGAGGGTCTTTTAACAGTTTAAGTCCTATTCTGCAAGGAGACTGGTACAGGAACTGGGCTGCTGAGCCCTGTGGGGAGGCATGGCTCACCCCTGCTCTCAGCAGGTATTGTCTCCCCACCCTGTATGCCAAGCCCACCTACACACCACTGCTGCACTAACTGCTTCCTCCTAATGGTCTTCTTCAGCCCCACACCAGCACACCGAGTAAAACAATTTACGCTGGCAAATGGAGATGCACATAACCAGTGTACCAAACAGCAGAGATATTCAGCTTGCTCTCTGCCCATTCTACTCTCAAATGCACCCAGTCTCATTAAATGGCTGATCAGAGATTATTAACTCTGAGTACTTCCTTCCATTTTGTCCAGCTTTCTCTTGGTTTTCCCTATCACCTGCCAGATGAACCCACTAAATTTCTACAAGACTTTTATTCAGTTTAATAAATTAAAAAAGAAGCAAGAATGAATGGAGCCCTAATACGATTTGTACCAAGCTGAAAGTAGTCGGAGCTACAATGTTGTTGGAAAATAAGCAAACGCAGCCATTTACACTGAATCTTTCTCCATGTATCAGTCTCTAGACAAAAGCACCTGAAACCACTTCTTCCATTTCAGACAGGGCATACACTAAATTTACTTTAGACAAGGATGGTAATTAAGCTCAGGATCTATTAAAACCTTGACATCTGATTTAAAGTACAAGCATACATTAAACAATATGTGTCAAAGTCTCCAGAAATTTCCAGGCACTAGGAAACAGGAGAAGCAAAATGCTGCAAAGCAGTGACCCAAATTAATTATTCCACTGGAAACCCAGAAGCCATCAACATTAAGTATGGGCACACCAAACTACATTAGAGAAATAAAAAGTTACTTCAAAGGGTATCCATTATTCTTTGCTACTACCCCTAACCTCTCCTCAGTTTTTTTGATAAGCTAATGACATAGGCTGCTGGGGAAAAAAAACCTGCCGTGAAGGAAGAATTGGTTAAAGCCAGAAATCACATCTCATACAGGAGTCAGAAAATCAAAACAATTTTTAGATGTAGGCTAATTTATGCACTAACTTTGTTTTTCAGAATAAATTTGCTGCTGAGGCCCCACGGATGCCTCTCACTGAGGCAGAATATTATCAAACAGGAACGAGTGCTTTGCTTTCTGAAAATCCCAAACAACTCAAAGAAGAAAACCCGAAGCTTATTTACAAGCATCACTTGTGCACTCTCAGCCGTGAGTAACAGATTTCCATTAACACTCTGAAAAAGAGTATTTGATTTTTACAGACAAGCTACAGGCTATGCTTAACTTTGGATGCAGCCAGTGACCAAGCTTCAGTGATTAATTTTTATGTGAACCACAATTATTATGAGAATGTCTGTGCTGTTTTCTTCATTTTCTGATTTTTCACTTTCATGTATTTATGTCAGAGACTTCAACAAAACAGATTTATAAACACGGACTCGCATTATTACCCTTGACTCTTTCATCTTCTGAAATGATGTAACATCTAGTGTAAACTTGGACAAAACCAATGAGATATACACAGTTTATCTGTTCACAATAAAATTACACAGAATAAAAATGACTTAGAGATTATTTCATCTTTTCTCATCTTTCATGTAAATTGAATTTTGCTACTGGGAGCTCTTTCTGTACACACAGGGGTGGAAAACCAACTACTTTTTATGGCATAATGAACACTTAGATAGCTGCAGAGTAGCACTCAATTGCATTTACATTTCGCAATTATTTAATGTCACCTATTAATACCCAGCTACTGTCTCCGGCAGTCCTACCTCGCAAGGTGGCTGAGCATGCAAAATGTGCTAAAAAGGAATTTCCTCCTCATTTCCATCTTTGTTCTACTAAACCATGGCTCCCACTGTCCCTGCACACCATTCCCACCAGGAAGGCAGCTCGCATTTAGCGCAGCCCCGGCATGCCAAGCCTGCTGACAGCACACTCTCAGCGCTGCTCCTCTTTTCTGCTCACACATCAGAGCACCAGATTCTTTTTGGGTTTTGTTTTCTGTAATCACTACCCTATTGTGTCTTTGGGAGGTTGACTTCCTTGTCTTCCTTGGAAAAAAACCCAACAACACAGCTTTGAACGCCCCAGGCTGTGATCTTGCCTTATCTTGTCATCTATTGGGAAGACTCAAGTGCAATATTGAGACTCGTAGAGCCAAGTTTATACCGTGCCACTGATATTCCAAAGATAATTTTCTGAGAAGCAGAAATCTCTCTAAGCTGATCTCATGGCTGAATTTCAGTTTTCAGAGTTTGGATCCCTGCACAACTTAGACTTGAGTACTGTTTTCCAACCTGCTGAAAGCACTGAGTGGTACTGCTGTGCCATCAAAACTGTGTGGTGCACCTGTACAAAGACAGATGCGTGTCACCCATGCAGAGATCCACGTCAAACCGGGCACAGAGTGATCTGAGGTCTGAAGCATTAAAGGAAACTTGAAATAAGTAAACTTTCAGAACTTTACCATATTATTGACCCTTTTCTTTCACTTAAGCAGCCTGCCCAGTTTTAGTTTCTTAACACACTTCCTTCACCAATTCTCGAGCTGATCAGCATCTCCCTCAGGAAACTCCATCTCCCGTTAAAATGAATACACACGAAGTCAGATCAGCTGGTGGTTAATCCCACTATGGTTCTAAAGGGTCAAAAATATTGGCAACAGAAATCAATGGTCAATCATGTAATGACCTCAGCAGGACTCTGATTACATGAGTACAAGAGAGCTTACACAGAAAGCTGGCTACCATGTGGATGTACTTTGGAGCCCCAGGGCATTACAGAGGCTGGCAGCCAGAACACAGATGGGCAGCAATTCTCTCAGCCACACGTGCAGATGGATTTGCAGGTATGATGCAAATAAGTCCCAAAGGCAAGATAAACCCCCCAGCTTTCTTCTAGTGTCAATTCTTTGCTGATGACTGGTAGCACCTTTCAGCTCTTCTCTCTTTTCCTTTGCTCTATAAAGTCTGTGCTAGCAGAATAGATCCCAGTAGATGAATCCATGAAGACCAATGGCCCAAGCATATTTGACACTAGTGGTGAAAGCCATCCCTTGGCTTCAGTGTGGGAGAAACTCATCCTCTACATTTCATTCAAAGAGCCCCAGGTTAACCTCTGAAAACTAATAAATTAATTTGGGCCAAAACTTGCAGAATTCCTACAAATCTGCTAAGACCAGCTGAGAAAATACATTTATTTTAACTTGGAATACGAAAACAAAACTCCAGAGAAAGGCCTGCTGAAGACCAACTGCTATTCTCTCCAAATTTTAAGAGAGACCCTCAAATGTTTACTCAGCACTCTTTTAGCTACAAATAACTATTCCAATGCTATCTACTGCAGTCACAGCTGGTTTAGCCAAATATTTTAACACCATTCCGCCTGGGTGGGAATTTATTTAGATGCACAAGTCTGAAAATAGAATTTAAAATCCAACAACAACAATTGCACACTTTTTGGAAGCAGATTGCAGAAATGCTGAGAAGAGACTACTTCACAAAAGTTTTCTGACATTCTACTTTGGATTGGGTGGGTCAGCAGCCAGCCTAGGTGCAATCCTGAAGTGTTGCAGATGGGAAGATTGTAGAAAGCATGTGAAACAATCTCACCAAAAAGTTGAAGTGCTGAAGAAATCACTGTGCCAGTGCAAGGGCTCTGTAGCATCAGCACAGAGCCAATTCTTTCTGAATGACATTCATTCATATCTGTGTAAAGACAGCGAAGTTTCAAGGATGTAAGGAAAACCCAAGATACAGTTTGAACTAGAAGGCTCTTGAGAGAGGTATGGCCACCAAGTCTCTGTACTTTTTTTTTTT
>VZRV01002221.1:3419724-3652610 GCA_013398115.1 Falcunculus frontatus
GGGTGGGTGGAATTTTGCTCCTTTTGTTTCCAGTCCCAGACAAAACAAGGAAGGAAGAAAAGTTCTCAGAGATTCAAATCTGGCGTTTAAATAAATGTCCCACTGTCTTGCGAGAACCAGTCTTTTGTGGAACGAGTGTCCCTCCCTCATATGGGGAGAGAAAAGGGAAGGTTTTAGATCTTGACTAATAAAATGATTCTATGAAATACTGACCAGAGCTGCTACTCCTCACAAAACTGCTACACAAAGACATCATTTTGTGTTGCTGATATCTGACCAAAGGCAAAGAGGCTGAGCAATGTGCCTTCATGTCAGGAAAAATAATGCAATGCTTAGATTGTGCCAAGTGTGGAAGCCCATTGGGGCCGAAAGAGAGGAAATGCAAACAATAAGCCTTTAGTTTCTCACTCCACAGCGCAACTCTGAGGCTGAACATCCCAGACCCTTTCCAAGTGCTGCCTTCAGAGCCAAACAGTATTCCTTCTGCATGACAGAAGCATAAAAAAAAATAGAATAAAACAAAATTAAATTAATAATAAAATAAAATTCTAAATCACGTTACCCATCTTCCTCTGAATCACTAGGTGATTCTCTTAGAGCCATCAGACAGGGGTTTTGCCCAAGCATCTTACAGCCCAGAGCTCATCTGTGCCAGGAGTTATACTCCGAAATGACCCCACAGATGTTAAGAAGGCATTGCAAACTGTTAGTCTGATATTCCTCTTCCAACACTCACTGCCACTGAGGTACTACTGATGGAAAAAGCAACACCCAAAAACTCCAAAGAAACAAAACCCAAAAACTCTGCCACCATGTTTCTGAGCCTTCTTGCAAACCTAGCTTTGAAAAAATTAACCTCCTATTTTAACTTTTTAAATTAAAAAATGAATTAAAATGAATTAAAACTATTTTTGGATTTAACCTGCTTACCTCTTAAATAAACAACTACCTTGAGACAAAGTGTCTGAAACACACGTAAAAATGAATATTAAACTCTTAGTATAAAAATACCTCCTGTGGATTTCAATATTGCTTTTAGACTCCTCTTGGGAAAATTATTTTAAGCACAGGTGCAGATAACAGTTGGCTTAGATAAAAGCTGGTTTTCAATAGTTTGGGGCTGGATTACAGGCTAGTAATGCCTCTGTAAAGCCACAACAGTAAAGATAGCCTGGACAGGCCCTGAAAGCGTACATATGTACCTTATAAATCTCACACAAGATTAGATACTGCTCTTAAGGGTGTTAAGAACATAACGAAACACCCACAGTTCTCATGAACAGAGCCAAGAGAGACAACTAAAACTTGTAGTTTTGGACACCTTTCCCTCCCATGAGAGGCTGAATTGTCCGAGAAAGATATTCAGAGCATACCATTAGCCTAAGACTTTCCAAAATAGCACTCTGGGTTAGTTTTTTTATGGAACTTCCATGTTTAGGAGTTAAATATCTATCTGCTTTTAAAAATCTGACTGCAAGCATAAGTGTATCTTTAGTCATCTAAAATAAATTTAAAATTCTGGCCAATAGTGACCCATTTTCTCCCATCTAGCCACCATAACCTAATCAGCCAACTCATCACTTTGAAAGCAAGAGCAATTAAATCCTTGTATTAGAACTGGGTCCCATTAGATCTCCTCCAGCAGAACATCTTCCTAAACGAGATCTGCAGGAAAAAGACATCTGCTGGAAGAACTGGGCTGTAAATTACTATTTGAATGCTGATGGCACTGAAAAAAGAGAAAGAACTAAAGGCATTTAAATTCCTATACCTAGAGAGGTATGCTTTTTAATTAGATGGGAGAGTTGACAAGGCTTGGAATAAGAATATTTTCATGTGCTCTGCCTGAAAATACAGATCTCTCTCTTCAGTCCTAAGAAAACTATCAGTTAGATGTGATTGTGTGCTATAACTCTATTTATGGTGTAGTCTAACACATTGCACTAATGTGTTCCAAAAGGTGCCTCCCTAGGAAAAGACAGCATCCATGCAAGTAATGAAAAAATTTGCCTGTGGAAGGCGTGGCTTGCCTGGAAGTGCAGGGGGGCACAGGACGTGTTTGGAGGTACTGATCCGTTGTGCCTATTTTTGGGTAGCCCTATGCTCTCTGAAGGCAGAATAATAGCTCCAAAATGAGAACAACCCCACTGCTCCACATATTAAATCAATTTGTCCTGAAGGAGGCTGTGCTAATGATGGCAGGAAAAAAAAACCAAACCTCTCTCTTTTCCTAGTCTGACTTTGGATATAAATCTGTGGCAAAAGAAACATTTGTACCTGATCCAAATAAGTTGTTACTGAGTGAGTCTGACAGATTGATAACACTTTCTTTGATGCAGTAATCAACATTTTCAAACGGAAATCAAGATGCCTCTTTTCTTTTTTAAACAAGGATCCAGAGAGGTCCAGTATATTCAGTTCAATATTCCAGACATATATTGAATTAAAACCAGCTTGGTAATGAATATTTGTATTTTGTCAAGTACTATTTCTAAAGAATGCTGTGGAAGGACAGCTTTTACCCCCTTACTCTGTAGCTAGCACAGAGATGCCCAATAATGAGCCAGCATGTGAAAACAGTGGCAGGAAGGCTAAAAGAGGTACAGCAATGTCTTCAAGAGGTCTCCCAGCTACCAAGATGACACAAGGCTAAGTACATTTACTCACTGTCCTTTGTAGGGCACAAGATTGATTTCAAGTGCTGGATAAGCAACATGGATGAGCTGAAGGAGAAACCAAGGTTAAGGAGATGGTCTGAGGGAGCATTACTATGCAAACTGGATCTCTCCCCATTTGGCAGGCCTCTGAACAGAGATGAAGGGAGCCGCTTGCCATAAATACATGTAGGGCTGCAGTGCACCAGCTCTCTTGTGATGAGCAATAAAGGATCAAAGCTGATCCCTGAGGCTGCCACTTGCAAGATGCCAAATAGATCTCTTATGGACTTCCAAACCTATGACATTTCTTTCTTCCTTCCTTTTTTTTCCCCCCTGTAATTCAAAGATGCCCAAAGATCTCTGATATTTCAGCAATCTACTGGGGATTGCCAGATGAATAAATGGCTGAAAAGCCACAATAACAGCCCACACCCTCCCCTCTTGCCTGGATTCACTGAGTAATGCCAGGAGTTTCATACACCCCAGGAGCTCAAAGAGCAGCACGGGCGACTGACTGTCTAGTAAAATAAGGATGATTAAGTCAGATCAGAGTCATTGTTTGCCTTTATGACCTATGTCTAGTCTCACATCACATTTACAACACTTAATCCTTAATAGGAAATGCTCCATTTATTTCGACCACTGATGTATTCAGGACAGTCTCAAGGGTCAACAGAGTTTCCATCTTTCTTCTTCCCAAGCTACATTTTTATTACTGTCCCATGGGAAAATCAGGCTTCAGCTTATCACATCAGTTTCTTGCAATGAGCTGAAGAAGCTCACTGAGAGGAAAGTGAGAAAGAGGGAGAGCCAGGGCAGAACTCTTCCCCCCCCCCCCCCCCCCNCCCCCCCCCCCCACGCAAGAAGTGTATCTACCAAACACATGCTACATGAGCTTTGGTTAAGTGATCATAGGGAGCTTCCAGCAAAGCTTGGCTGACATCAACAGCATTTCCCCCAAAATACAGACTATGTGATACTGCTCCTCCACCCCAATTTGTATTAAAAATGGTATTTCCGAAATATAGCTAACCTGATGTGATAATCACTGGTATTAATAATTGTGTTCAAATTAAATTTTTAGCATATTTGAGTGATTCACATTAGGATAACAATGAATATAATACATTTAAGGAAAGAAAAAAACCAACTTATTTCTCCTTTCTAAATAAGTTCTTCTATTTATTACTCACAGAAGACCACGTATTTTTACATCACTGCATTCTTACTGAGGTCTGTTCATTTGTAAAGTTTTGAAGTCATGGATTGCATATCATTGAAAGATCCAATTTCTTTAAACTGACTTTCCAACTTCTTTTACAGAGTTTTTGACCAGGATAAAATATTTTGCCTCACAAACACAATGTGACAGCTCTACACTCCACATATTTGTCACGTTTAAAATAATGTAATGGTAGACAACCAATGGAAACCTGACAAACTAAAATATGTGGGCTTATAAAGGAGGACTGCACAGATGGGTACATTTAGCAAAGTCATTTTCCACCAGCCTATGAGTATCGAATTTCTAAATTCTTAAGTCTTTATTCATTCACTCTTGGAAGGTTTAGATGCCAATTCATTTTCTCAATCTCTCAACTTCATAAATTTTCATTATTTGCATTTTAATTCAAGCACGACCTTCATTCTAGATTCAGAATGAGTTAAGATAGGACAAGAACAAAAGAAAAAAACATTCTTAGAGATGGTAGAAGCAGAGTGAAATGAAGGGAAGGATAAAAGTTGATTACAGATTTGGAAACTTAGAAATACCAGGAAGAAAGCTATTTATTAAAAAATGGAAAAGAAGAAGGGAGAAAACCCCAAAATTAATGGAGCAATGATTAAAATCCCCATATTATTAAACAGGATGGAAAGAAACTTAACGTCTTTTTAAAGGAATGAAAAATTATATGAATATCAGAGGAAACCACAGGCAAGGGACAGCCTCAAGATGAGAAGATGTCAAAATGAAGAACATGGAGTAGAGAGGAAAGGTACCCTTAAAAGGTCATTCTTTCTATTCATTGCATAAGTTTGACTCTGCCACACATTTCCAATACTCACAGCATTTTCTGTGGTATGTGCTGACCTTTTAGGTTTGTCTACTGAAGTATTTTCTTTTACTTCAATATTTTTCTTTAAACATTTTGAATCAGTGATTTAATGTCTTGTTAGGTAGAGCACTAGTAAAAATAAACCCCTACATACAGAAGAAAAAGAAATCCCATGGAAAATAACCCTCCAGAACATTTCCAGCTTTGGCTCTGGACAATAGGTGTAAGACCTCCTCCTCAGAGCTAGCCCGTGAGCTTTACTGGGGTAGCTTCAGTGTGGTGTGGAAAAGCTGTCTGGCACAAACACTTTTATATGCAGCATCTCTTAGGACACTAAAAGCTTAAGGATTGATATAGCAAAGTGTAAGCCTGTGACTGATGTGGCACCTGAGTATTACGCTCAGAGAGAAACGATGGGTTATAATGCCAAGCTCTGACATAATGGCGTCAACCAAGTGATTTAAGTTCTTCGGGCCTCTTTCTCCTCCTATGGTCTTATAAATACTACACAGACCACAAAGACTTTCGTCTCTCAACATTGCCTGCTCACGCTGTTCCACTTTAGGGACACATAGGCTGCCAAATAGGGGTCCAATGCTGGTGTGGAAGAAGAAAGGAAAGTGAACATTTTCACACACAGGAATGGTATCGGTAGCATTGGTATTTATGGTCTGGCAGTAGGATTAAGAAAGACTGACAAAACCTAAACTCAAATGAAGCTGAATTCATGGTTTGGTTAAATACAAATGCTGTACTTCCAGTCCAGAGTATTTCCACTTGATGGGGGTAAAGAGATTGAAAGACCATAGCAACTGCATTGATAAAATCAGTCAGGAACCTGACCACAGTTTATTAATACGAAAAAAGCAAAGTGAAACAAACAAGGGAAAAACTGGATAAAAATTGAAGGCCCTATATATTACATCAAGATTTGAAATGATAACTCCGTCATCATTATCCAGAGTTCAAAGCCCACAGTTATTTCCTTGAACAAGAAAGACAGACTGATAATTCCCTTACGTCAGTTAAGGTCTTTTTTCCCCCTCACTCTTTACACAAAGCCCTTCTTGTCATTGGGAAATTCCTTAGACAGCAGCAGGCCCTCTTGTTAAGAATGAACAAGACACAAAGCTCAACTTCTGCAAAGCACTGCTCATTCAGCAGATATTAATTTGAACACTGAAATCAAAGTGTCTGCTGACAAACAGCTCAACATCACTGGAGAAATGCAAGACCCACGGCATAAAGCTGTGAAAGGACCTTCAGATTTGTACATACCTATGCATTGGTGCTACCCCACTCAGCAGGAGTTTTAAAACTGATGCTCTGAGACTCAACATCTCACTCATTAATCGCAATTTAAATAATGAATTAAAATAGACCTTGAAAGACAAGGAAGCCTTTCAGCTATCCTATCTCTTTCGGAGCAGAAGTTTGATGATGCATTTTTCTGCTTATTGAGGTTGGTTCCACAGGTCCCCCTCTGCAGATCGAGGTAATTTTAGTTTAAAAAGTTATTTTAAGAAAAGAGCCAAGCAAAGCATGTGTATCTTATTTAGCCACATAAGGAATACTCAAAGCAAAAATCTCTAAATGCAATAACAAGTCCTGCTTGTTTCAATGCACTGGTTTCACGGTCCCAAAAAGTCAATCACATAAGTAAATTGTGTGCGTAAGTAGCACACAAGAGTAGAAATTTAATTTATTCGTACTTTGTTAAAGAATAACAGTGAGAGAGGATTCCTGAAGAACTTCTGGAGAATCTTGCCAATATTTCCGAAAGTTACAGATGACTACTGGTCAGGAAAAAAAAATTAGCTAGAAAGGGAGGATATGACACTCCTGAGCATAAAACAGTGTTTAGAAAAACTATATTTACATATTAAATGCATTGCTGTTCATTGCTACTTGACATAAAAATGTAACTACATTGGGCACAATTGCTTACATGACTCTACTAGATCCTGGTATGGAATGGCAGCACCTTTAGCTCTTAGAAGTGTTCTGTAACTGCTGTTTCCACTAAGTCAAGATTTAAAAATGAACCATGCTTTTGCAAAGCCAGCTCTTGCACACTTTTTCTGTCAAACTTTGCAAATGCATTTTTGAAGATCAGTTCAGATCTGGTACTGAAATGCTGAACTCGGCATGAAGTTTAGCTCAATTCATCTCACAGGGTCACTTCTTCCCATTCTCCCTTTTGGTGCATAATGCCTCCTTGGTGAGTTCTAGTCACCAGTTTCACAGGAGACATTGGTATATCTTCTTAAAGAATTATTGTTATTTTTAATTGGAGCCATTTGCCCTTCTGAGAAATCCACATCACTGATGGCAGCTCTTCCGTTTCTGACCTCCACCACCTCCCTGTCAAAGTGGAATGGAAAACAACCAGCTCTTCCATTTAAATCAACTCCTGCTGTCAGTGACAACACCCAGAGTCACACAAGTAAAGTGAAAGCTGAAAAAATGCACAACCAATCTCCACTGCTGCTGCACAAGCTGTCTTCACTCAGTTCAACCCCCTTAATCTGAGCAAGGTGAGAAAGATGAAAGGAATTTAGATACAGCAGAAATCAACTTGAATAGCAACATCTGGATCCAAAGTGTTCTTCCTGTGTGACTGTTGGACGAAGAGACAAGGACTTGCAAGATGAAGGAAAGACCCAATTTAAAGCACACTGAATAGGAAGACCACCAAACTTCAAATACTTTAATCAGTTGTTTTCTAGAGATGGGAGAAAACTCCATACCTGTCTTTCCAGGTAGAGTCAGTGTTCTGGCCTGATGTGAGAACCAGCAGTCTTTCAGGCAGGCCAGCTGCTTTAGCACTCTTCCAATTAATCAAGGCTTAGAAAGGGGAACTGAATGGGCATTTTTCTTCTCTTTTTTAAATTATTCTATTTGAAATTTATTTCGGCTTTATGTAGGGGTAACTTTTTCATGTACAATGGTGCTGTCCAGAGACAAAAGACTGCAGTCCTGTTGCAGGGAGTTAACCAAGCCCAAAGGTACCTGATGACATCTAAACCTTCAGCAAGTTCAAACCCTCTGCTTTCATGGGGAAAGTTGAGAAGCAAACATTTAAGTATCTCCTGGCAGCCCACAAGAATCCTCTTTTAAATGCAAGTGTAGGAAAGGCCCACATTTAGAATATATCTTTCTTCTTCTCCTGAAGTAAGAGCAAGACGTATCTTGCCCACTTACAAGAACAATGGGTTGGACTGCAGAAATAAATATATGACAGCACGAGGTCTGCTGCCCTTGCAAAAAATGCTGAAACATTCAGGGATCAGCATTTTTCGCCCCAACTACTTACAATCCAAAGCAGATATTTCAGGCTGGCAAGTTATACCTCTGAGGACGGAGTTATGAAATAATTTCTCCCCTGGCTTGGCAATAAAATGGGGGGGGAAGAAATGACAAGCAGGATAAATGTGCCTGTCACACAACAAGCAAATTGGAGAATCAAGCCTTAAGCACTCTTAAATAAAAAAGAACAACAAAAGCAGAAAACCCAAACATCTGAACTTTTGCCACAAACTGAATTAATTTTTCTCCATGAAAAATCCTCCCCGACCCACTTTCTACACCATATGTCATGTTGTTCGACAACTGGCCTGAAGATAACTTGACCATTGTTGGCTAAGCACTAAGGTTTTATTTGGTTTTGGTTGTCGTTATGCTCCTCAGTTTACCACAGGACATTACGAGAAAGGAAAAAAAAAAGGGATGAAGGAATGATGATTTGTGACAATATTATCAATGCCACAGGATGATATGCCTTTTCCGACATCTTGGGATATCCAAAATTAATAAGTATTTTTCATAGTTAATGATTGATGGTGAACTGAGAAAGTATCAAAAGAGCTTATCTCAAAGAGTGAAAGCAAATCTGAACACAAATGCTTTATCACAATTTAGAAAAAGAAACCTGACAACAAACAAAGACAATGACATGAGGCCTCTCTTGTGTCTTCCATGGGCTACACCGGGCTAGGAGCTCATCCCTAAAAGCTCTGCATGTGCAGCTGCTAATGCATGGGAAATGTGATTAAATGACTTGAGAAAGGCCTAGAATTACTCCCATTCTGACTAGATTACTGGATAATTAGATTGGTGGCACTCTTCCCTTACTGGGCTGTCAGATTAAATCCTGCTGGTTTTCTTCAGATAACTGTCATGTTTCACAATAATAAACAGGGACTGACACCAAGTCTCTTTGTGTTCAAAGGAAGCAAATGCCTCTTCTACCCCCACACATCCAAAAGGAAAAATGCTCAGTACACTTACTATTTCATTGAAAATGTCATCAAATTTGATTAAAACATACCTAGTTGATGAACCTGGTCAGAAACATTTAATTTGACTTGATAAATAGGAATCACAGGGCTTTGAATACTCATCTGGCAGATTACTTAATGGAAGGGCAAAATCAAATTATGCTTTAATGGGGATAAAGAAGGAACATTTCAAAGTTCTTCTTACAGAGAAACAAGTCTCTCGTTCACATGCTCCTAATCGGGACTTGTTCAGTCCAAGAAAGGAGCTGGCAGGTGTGTTTGGATCTTCCACATCTGCTTAATGTGGGAAGTGAAAGTTTTTCGTATTCCTCTATTCCCGTAACTGGTACTGCACCACAGGCTGTTAAAACAATAATCAGTATATTTATGGAATTTGGTTCCTCTCTTCCTTCCATGAAGACCATAACAGAGCTTGATACAAACTCTGTAATTCGACCAGAATGGAAAGTTCAATTACCAGTTCCCAAAATACACAAATAATGACACCATTCTCAAACCCACACATTTAAATCTCATGAGGATCAGTAAGTTTGATGTTTCCTCCCGAAGTAATCAGCAGGTGGGGAAAGTCTTCTGAAAGATATGAACAGACACATGCCAAACCTGAGCTAGTATCTTAACTCCGCTGAAAACAGGGCTGAGCTTCCCATTATCCTGAAGAGCACAGAGTAATACCCCAGGGAAAAAGGGTTCCTAACACCTGGAGCTTTGCTGCCCACTGTAACCCTCCCCCCAAACCAAATCAACTCTCCCCACCGAAGCACCCACGAGCTATCACAGCACCACTGTTGTTTTGTTCCTGTGTATTTTGAGAAGACTGCTATATGGAACAAGGCACAAAGGTTGACATTGCAGTATTTTTTCTTTCTGTTTTAAATTACATAATAGTGCCTTATTCGAAGTATTTCCACAGCTAATTATTAAAGGCAAAGTTTTCTGTTTGCCTGGTCGCACTGGCAAATTTATGCAATGTGATGAAAAATGTATCTTTTGAAGTTTGCACAAGAAAGAGGAGATTGAAGCCAAAGAAAAGGTGAAACATCTCTGATAATGTACGCCAGAATATCAAAAACATTAGAAAGTGTAAATCTATACCTGCATTTCTTTTTTTTTTTCCCTGCCTTCTAAAGGCTTTTGGGTTTTTTGTTTATTTTAAACTGCAAAAGTTGTTTACACTTTTGTATGAAATTATTTGCAATGAAATGGGGAAGGGCAGAGTTATAAACAGCAATGGGAATGGAGTAAAGAGTAGATAAGCAGCTAAAACAGTAAACTACAAATGTAAAGAGCATAAGCTAGCATTAAAAAGTAAGTCACTGTTATATGGCTTGTCTTTACAACACTAATATATGTTTATCATATTCGATATGAATAATAGTTCCAAGGACTCGCAACAAGAGTTAGAATAACAAAACTAATCAAGTTAACTATATGGAGATACTTATCTAGAGAACCTTTTTTTTCCACCCACAGGTTCTGTTTTTGATAAAACTAGATTAGAATCATTTGTCTTTTTCCCTTATGGCTGAAACAAAACCACCTTGGAGGGAAAATGAACTGGCTGATTTACAGTGCCCAGCAACATCAAATAGCAAGTTTGGATAAGAAGTGACTGACACTTTACCTAAGGAAAACAGAAAAGGGATTACAACGAATTTCTTGAACTAGAATTTGCGAAAATGTTCAAATTAACTCTTTCCACTCACAGACTGAGACAAACAGTAAATATTGTGAAATCCTCGCCATCAAAGTACAATAAAAGGGAATGTAAGCTCAGATATTTATATTAATTAACTGTATTTGTGAATACATGCTAAATTGTTATATTGAGAAATGAGATTAGCAACACAATGCCTTGAAGAAGTCTTGACACTTGCATATGTCTTCTGAATGCTACAAAAAACTAAGTTCCCACAGAAAACTGAGGTTCCCAACAATTAGGGCCTTTGTGTGCCTAACAGAGAACTGGTGTAAAACTTCAAAACTGCATTTGCTTCAATGGACCCAGGCTGATTTGTATCCATGATTTATCATACACCCTCACCCATTTTGATCCCAGATCTATGACATTTCTTAAAAAACTATGCATAAGAAAATTGCTGATGAATCAGAGCCTTGGGCTGATAATTTTGGGCTACTGGGTATAAACGTGTTCTGATAACTACTCAGGGGGCTGGGATTAAAATCAATACAGAAAGGGGGTTGGAGTAATTTTTTAATAAAGAATTCTTTGTCTGAGTAAGGGAGAGAAAAATGTCTTTGACTACTTGACAGAAGCAAAACGGCACTTGTTTAAGGTTGCTCAGGGACTTGGAATGGCAGAAAATGACCTGTGAGAGATGGATTAATGTAACGTTAATCCTGCCATAAGTACAAATACATTATTCACCTGTGCTCTTTATGAGATGGATAGATACATGTTCATGCAGTCATGTACCCATAAAACCTTGCCTAATATTTGAAATACTTTTCTTTTGCTTAATTGCACTATAGCTTTCCATGCTTTGAGGCTACTTTGATAATGCCAGTTGAAGGAAACCTTCCCGTGTAGTTGCGACAGGGGAACTCCATTTTCCTGGGTTTTCATCCTCGGGCTCGTTCAGGAGCAGGTGTGTTTATGCTCACTATGATGGAGGTCTTCCCTGGACACCTGTCCAACACGAGCTGAACGGAAACCCCTGACACCCTTCATGGTGTCTAACAACTATCAGATGTTAAAACATTTTGGCTATTAATGACTGGGATTATGATTAAAGCCAGTATCGTAGGAGGGCTTTAATCACATTCTTGCATGCACTGGGGAGGGAGTGCTCTCCATTTTGAAAGGCTATCATCCATTCCCTTTGTGAGAACTAAACACAGCAAACCAATAACATGAATAGTATCCACCACTTCACATACTTTGGGTGGCCTTTTTTAACAAAAGGTTATTCATGCTGTTACATTATGAGGACCCCTAAAATCTCATTAGCAGCAATGAAGCAGATCCAGTGGCAGTAATAAACTCTAGTTTAAATTAGAAACAGCTACATTTTGCACATTCACATGTGTATACATGATCTGTTTGTTGATAACCCAAAACGACCAATTTATTAAAGTTTAAATAACTCAGAGATGAAAAATAATAATCAGCAACCTCTGCATTTAGAGTAATAAATCCTTTATTCATCCTACAGCTGAGCTGTTCCTCTGATCGTTAAGGAAAAACTAATTAAAACAGGGGTTCATACACCTTTGCAGAAATTGCATCCCAGGGTGAAACGTGGTAAAGCCAAAGTAGGTTCACATTTATTTGCAGTGTGTGGTCCCTGCTGTGAAAAAACACACAACTTACAAGAGTCACTCACATTTTAAATATTTCCAGCTTGAACATTCACTGCAAAACATCACTGCTAAGTTTGTATTCAAAAGACACAGCATAGTAAGAGTTCTCTTTAAACGCAAAAGGAATGATTTTTGTTTTACAGCTGAACACTCCTCTCCCTCACCCTTTATTCCACTGAGGAAAACACTACATACTGCAATTTAAATCAAGTCAAGTTTGCTTTCCTGTATGAAAATTCCTATTTCAACATCACAACTGCTATTAACTTCAAAGGAAGCTGACAGTTCTGCAGTTATTAAGTTAAAAGATGGCCAACTTTCAGCTGGAGTCATTGCAAATTAATTCTGCCTTACAAGGCCACATTAGGTCATTTCCTGAGCTGGTGGTAATAAATAGCCCTTTCCGTAATGTAAGAACAAATGAGTATAGTGAGGCTGTCCTGATGTGAAAACAGGAGGACCAGGCTAGGCTGGGCTCAGGGAAGTGTTGTAGGGCAGCCTGAGCCACCCACACTCAGACCCACCTCCAACTGGAACCCAAATCTTGCCATGCAATGAACTTAGGTGCATGTCCAAGCCAGAGTGTGGCTGTAGGTATGATCTCACAGTGCCTCTCTTACAGCCCCCTTTACTTTCTCATTTTACATTTTGGGTTGTAACTGCCCTTGCCAGCTAGGGGAAAGAGATGGCACAGTGGAATCAAAATGGGCTGAGATCAGCAGGTTTTGTCTTACAGGTTTGATCTCTATTATGTCCTCAGCTTTGAGGAGCGTTTATTTATTAATGGATGTATAGGAAGGAATAGAGTTGGCAGAGACATGCTGTGTAAACAAGCATCAAACTACTGACATCTTCCTTTTGTGCCTTCATGCTGAGTAATTTGCTACAGCCATGCGAAAGCACTAGTTAACAAAGCCTAAAATGCAGGATTTTCTCTTCCTACTAAACTATTCCAGTAGCTTCATTTCTTAGAACGCAATGACCTCCAGGCAAAACACTTCCTCAAGTGGTGGGGGAAAAAACCTGCCTAAACCCTGCATGGCCTCAGACTGGTGCAACCCTGTCACTCTTTATATACAGATGCCACAACATCCAGGTACATGGCCACCCTCTAATGCACTATGAGTATTTATCCTGCATCTTTCATCACCTGCTGTCTTCCACTTCAATCTCTTCCACTCATGGGGTGAGGACTGCTCTCTCTTTTGATTTGTTCAGGATCTAGTAGAGTCAAGGGCCTGATCCATTATGACTCTAACACAAAGTCTCCATGGTGTCCATGTTATGGTCAGGATCAAACGACACAAGCTAGTGCAGAGACAGTTTTTCTGAAAATAACAACAAAACCTAGGGGAGTTCTGCCATTACCTTTAGTGAAACTACCACTTAACCCAGAAGGTCCACAACTCATGTTGTGAGGTGAGTAGTAAGAAGTCTGCACTGGGCTTCTGACACCTGCCTTTCATTACGGGAAATGAATATTTCCCTTTCTAGCATTTCTGCTTTTTATTTTTGAAACCTCCATATCTGCATTCTACACTGGTTAAGTGAATTTCAGTGAGGACGGCACAGATTAATAATTTACTGAGAATTACTTATTATTCTCATTATTACTATTACTATCATTATCACTAAGTTAGTACAAAAAAAGGAAAAACCCCAAAACCTCAGACTCCCTGGCCAATAAATGAACTTAGGTTTAGTTGTAAACAAAATAGGCTTGATGGCAGGCTTTTACACAAGTCTTAGACAATCAAAGCTACTGATAAACAACAAGAATCATTTACCATGGGAAAGCAGTATTTTTTGCTTTGTACAAAAGAAGGAAACCTGAGAGCTGGGAGAGCAACAGAGTGTCTCCATGGGTGAAGTAGTATGTCTTACAGCACACAAAACATTAGTAGGAAAATCTATATGGAGATGGCTATGCAGCCCACTGCATCATCTCTTTGAGGGAGTGAGGAGAACACAGGTCTGGAAGAATAGCTGGCAGACTATCCTGCCTCTGCCCAAATCAGAAAAGAACACTAAAGTGCTGCACACAATCTGACAGCATGAGGCCCCACAGGGACTCCAGGCTTCTCTAGCAGGATGTGAGAGCTCTGGGTTCAAGGCCCTACATCCCTGATATCTAGCAGGCTACAGCTTTAGTCTCTTGCCCTGCCCCAATGATTATTCAATTATTCACAGAAGGTGAGAAAGGTCTGGGTGAGAGAGAATGAGAATGTCATTTTTCAAGACAGCCAATAATTTGATGGAGGGGCAATCACCTGGCATGTAAGAGACCCACTGTAGAGCCATAAGAGACCCTCCCTAGAGTCCCTGCTGCAAATTAGACTGACTCAGGACTGAGGCCAACCCACCAAAACCTAAGTGAGCTCCCTGAGCTCTGAATTATTAACTGTTCCGAAGAAAATAGATTCTTTCACCATTAAACTTCAGCAGCTCTTTTCTTTTTCTTCTTTTGGGAGTAAGGTCAAAAAAGACCTTGCCTTTTTCACCATCATATTCATCTAATGCTGTAGGTGGCAAAGCAAAGTGAGGTTAAGTGGTCCAGTGAGACCCACGATGAAAGGTTCTATACAAAAATAAGAGAGATGTTCAAGTTTTTAAGTCCAGAAGGAAGAAGGTAGAAATATTGAAAACTGATAAACAACCTACATAAACTGAAGTTTCATTGACCCTGCATTCAGAAAATTGCACTTGGAAGGACTTTAGGAGTGCATCAAAGAATTAGAATCTTTGGGGTCATGATGAATAGAATTTCTTCATGAAAAATAAATTCACTTAACATAGTTCAGCAAAGAATACAGCAACTAGTCAGGTGACACCGTAGATATTTAATATATACAATCAGGATAAAGATAATTTGTTCACACAACACACTGCAAAATAAATCAAGCAGACTGATTATCTTCAGTAATACTGAAGTCAGAGATAATTGCTAATACATCCACATATGCTATTCATCATAACACGCATATCTTTCACCTCAGAAAGTAGCCACTCATTGTCCTTTGCAGCCATTTAGTCTTTTCCATTGCTTTGAGACCTTAGTATTCTAGTTGTCATATAAAATGCATTATGGCTACTACAAAAATCCTTTGCAATCACAGTCAGGTTTTCTGAAAATGGAAAGAAACCCAGCAATATAACCAAGTGAACCTCACAGAGCTCAAAGTCCCGGGAGAGCTGTACAGTGCAGACAATTAGTTTCTGCTTACCGGTAATGTTTTCCAGGCAAACGCAAGAGAATCAAACAAAACCAAAAAAATCCCCTCATAAACAAGGAGAATGGATAAGAGCTCTGAAAGGGGAAAATTGCAAAGCATAGGAAGAAAAAAAATCAGAAACAAAATTTGAGATTATCAAAGCTTGCCTGTATTTCACCTCTGTAAGGTCTCTGCATTTACTTCTACCTATTAATGCATATCCACTGACATTTTGAAAACAACATGAAATAAAGCAGGTCTGTTTGGAATAGCATCTTTCATTATTTATTTACTATAAACCACAAACTGCTTTGCAATGCATTTGCTGTGATTGGGAAAAAAAATACTTTTTATTACAGTCTGAGTCATTTCCTATTTTCTTCCATTACCGAATAATAATTTAACATAGAAAACAAATATCCACTCATTAAAGTTTCTTAGCAGACTAGAGCTTTGAGTCATTGTTCTGGCAAAATTTACTACTCTGAAAGCTCTGTGAAGTGCTTTGTGATCAATATTACACAGGTAATGAACACAGCACATGAAGATAAACAACAAATGTTCTGTGTCTTAGCATACTGAAAATCTGACCAGGGGCTGCAGAAGAGCTGTACATTCATTAGGTCATGCTCATTTTACAAACCTCCTTTAGCAGCTCTCAGGATGGCAATCACCAACCTTGTCACCAGTTGAGCCCTAAAGAACACTACGTGGGTCGCATCGGAAAAAAAAAAAATCTGCTAATTAGTACACAGCTTTGGGAGGCAAAATCTTGGGTCCACGATGGGCACAGCGACATGGGGGAATTAGGCTGAGAACAGCACACATAACATGGGCAGTGACGACCGTAAAATCAGAGTAAATTATTTGAAAATTACCTCCTGACTGCCTAGATTAAGTTTAACACAAGGCAGTGTTCAAACCAGCTCTGTGGGACTGTATCTCATCCCCAGGGCAAGCACAAGTTCACAAAAGTGAGTACTGAAAGTTCAGAGATCGAGAGGGAAAATAGTGGTTAAAAAGCTTTGGTAGAATGGAAAGAGGAAGCAGAAAGCCATTTTCAGGTGTTGTTTAAGATTACACATAGCAGAGACAACAGAAAGTCTGAAGGAATGTGGCCTTCTCCTAAAACATAAAGGAGAAGACATGAGCACGCTGTTTTTGTTTAGATCTGTACTTTCTCCAGTGTTTTGGTACTCGGAGAATACTACTTGGGTGTAAGCAAGGGGTTTGCCATCTGTGACAGTCACTGTTGAGGGTGCTCACAGAGGTCAGGGACCTGCATGTGCTGAGTTAAAACTAGACCCATTGAGATAATCACCAACACATGTTCCTACTCAGGGTATTCAAATAAAATATGGAAAAATTGCACAACCCTGTTCCAAGACTGGCAGTAATCAGGATGCTGAAGGCTAGAAAGGATACTGGGTAAAATCAGGAAGTGACAAAAGTCAACCTGTAGCACAGACCAATAAAGTCCTGATTTTAAAATTAGAGAACAAATCCTCTTGTCCTAAATACCTCTATCAACTTTCACATAATTACAGGAAGATAGTGCCTATATACCCATGCAAACAAAGTTTCAGCAGGCTTTTGGTGACAGGGACAAACATAGCCCAACCTGGGCAAGCTCAAGTCAGCATCCCATCCCAGGAGGACAGGCTACACAGTTAAAAATAGCTGGAGCTGCACCTAAAAATCCCTCAGGAGCAGAGTGGGGAAGCCAGGCAGTCTCTGCAGCATCTTCCATATCCATGCACCTGTGTCCTTTTCTGGTAAGGAGAGCTGCTGAAGACTTCTCCAATTTGCAGTAAAAGCATTAAAAAGGAAAAAAAAAGTTCAACAAACAAATCAGGCCAGAAAGTCAGGCACAATCCTGTTTTTCCATATGGCACCAGTGAAGTATTTTGAAGCTGCCATGAAGCAGAGCTGCTGGCCTATGCACAGGTCCACTGGAGACACAACTCTTGCGCAGCGATGTTGGAAAAGGAGGTTCAGCTGCCCCAGTCCCAGGGGAAGCAAGAGACAAGAAGCCACAGCAACACCACGGGCTGCAGCAGCAGCACCAGAGGGGAGGACCTGCACCCACCAGCCCTCCCACGACACCCTTTGTCCTTTACCCCCCAGCATGTTCTGTACAAAGAGGATGCCAGAGCCTCCCTCTGAGGGATCTACTACAAATAAATACAGTATTACTGCTAAGGCAGATAGGGATCTTCTTACAACTCTGATTTCTCTTAGGTTTCTTGCTGCAGGGTTAAGACATCTAGGGGACTGAAAATGCACACACACACCAGTGCTGCCATGCACAGTGAAACCAGTGGCTCTGAGGACATTTGGAAGCTCTCAGCTTTTTTTCATTAAGCATCTGGGACTGGTTATTTCTCAAAACATCCAGAAATTTAACAAAGGGCACCCCTTCTCCCCTCCCTCAACTCTTCGCAAAACATTTCTTTTTCAGAACCATAATCAAAATTTATTCAGCAGGTATTTTAGCATCTGGCATTCAAAGAGGCTGCAGAGGAAGGAAAAAACTGAGAGATAAGGAGTTGGAGCAGAAACAACCAGAGTTGAGAGGGAGGAGGTTCAGCTTGGTTTCGCACATTTTGAAATATTTTACATTCAAAGATAGCACTGTGAAGCTCCAGACGACACGGAGGTCTACAGCAATATTCTCCACTACAGTAATCTACAGCACTGATATAAAATACCAGGGGAAGAACAGATGTAACAGCTGAACATTATAAAACACACAAATATTCAGTCTTTTTTTTTTGCTTCCTCATTTTTAAATCCTGAAAATTCAGGAATTGCCAACCTTCTGTCAGGAGTGGCTCCAGAGACTTCTGAGCACAGTTTTGAAGGCTTCCTTTTTATCATCTCTTTTCCACTTCTTCAGCCTCCTGTCTCTCCATTTAATTATAGAGGTGTCAACGAGGTTGATTAGAGCAAGGTTTTTAGGAGCCAGGGGACTGCCATGATAAAAATCTAAGGAGAGACAGTTCTGATGGAAATCTTTTATAAATAGCTACAATTTGCAAAAGAACTTAGTCTACTTAAGAAAAGAGGCCAGAGGAAAAGGGCATCTTAACTCTACCTACTTCTCTACCACTGCATGGGTCAACACCACTCCACTTCATGATCTAGCCTTTGAGTACTAGGACATACCCATCTTTACAAAACTCCCCAAATCCTTAAAACCTAAGGTACAAAACCCTTGCAGCAATCCTCTAGTAAATGTATATTAAATCCCCTGCATGCCTGAGTCCCTGAGCCTGCAATCCTCTCCAATGTGAGCACTCAGTGCCTTAGCTCAGGCTGTACCACAACGTGCTTCTGAACTCTGTGGCTCCTCAGCACAGGCTCTATTTGAAGAAACATGATAGCAGGCATTGCGTTTTTTCTTCTCCATGCTTTTAGATAACTGTTATTCCTGACAGTACGCGTTGCAATATTCTATACTGAGGAGGAATTTTGTTACAAAGGCTCAAGGGACTAAACTTGTAACTAAAAAACAGAGTCTGCACTGTTATGAACAGATACGGGCAAAAGACAATCCAGTGTATCTTTTTAACCTTATAAAGCAATCTACTTGCTCTATTAGGCTCTTTTTCCAAAAATGGCTGTATGAAGTTATTTACAACATAAATTAAGGCAATTAGTAGCCTTGATTCCCACTTAGCCAGTCTACAATTATTCCCATAGCCTAATCTGCTCTCACTTGTTTCCTTCACATTTTCCAAGAGGTGCAAAATAGCTTGAATATAAACAGGCACGAAGCTCACTGAGGTTGCATCTACATTTGCATTTCAGTGTGAATCAGGAATGTGCCTTTTATGCAAATTTCGTAATTATTCCCACTTGACATGCGCTGGTTCACATCACAGAGCAGTTGTGGAGCGCAGGGAACTCAGGTACTTTTAGATTAAATTTACCCAGAAGTTCAGTTCAGAACTCCTCTCGATGTATTTTCACCACGACCAAGCCTGCTGCCTCCAGGGCCTGACGAGAACTCATGTGAGATGAAACCTCAGTGAAATGCACGGTGTGGATGTCAGCTCTGCAGCACTATTTGTCTCCTCAGATGTGCTCCCATTAGTTCATACTGCTCCTTACTGTAGACAACCCGAATGCTGGACTTGGGCGAAGACCTACAGCTCTCAGCTTAGCTCAGCCAACTGCCCAGCTGGAAACCACAAATCCACTTTGCTCTCTGTTAAATAATATACCCGGACTATGCTGATCTAAATATAAAGCAAGTGAATGAGGAGTTCAGAATCAGACATCATTTTGGTCCCCTTCTGTCACTCCAGCATTGTCCTTAGCAGCACTGCCCAGGCAGGTAACACACAGTAACACCTTTCAGTCTTCACTGAGTCTAGTTCAGGATAGGAAGGTTGACTGCCCACTGCTGTCCCCAGGTCTGGACTGAAATGATAAAGGCTTGGGAGCACCAATTTAGGAGAACACCTAAAAACTCCTTCATGATTTCTATGGGAGTACTAATGCTACTTTCATATAAAAATTACTCAAGTATTTATACTCTTCTGGTGGTGTGAAACTGAAATGGTTATTCATTTCTTTTTATATTAAAAAAAAAAAGGAATGACCAAATTTGGTTGTATTAATGAGGACATAATTTTTACAATGAACATACCCTGAAAAGTGCCAAAACCTTGGGAAAAAACAAAAGGGTCCCACTTTGCAGTAGAACTTGAAGCAATGTAGTCCTAGTGACCATTAAACAAGATCTCCTTCTTTCATGGTCATGGCAAATGTGTATGCTGCCTAGAACAAGGAAAAACATATTCCCTGGACATAAAGTAGATTTAATATGTCCTGAAGAGGTTCGTAGGACATTTACTAATACTTGAATTTTAAAAGTCAGCTTAAACTGGTAAGTTAAGTAAACATATCTGTATCTAACCTTTCATAAAGATAGTAAACAAATACCTGTAAATTTACCCACATATTTGCTGTCTACGAGACAAAAAGCATCATCATACTCTCCTGGGGAAAAGTGTTCTTTTTTTGACAGGACTTTTTCTTGTCAAGGACAGTACAAAGACAACATAATACAAAGACCACAGAATAAAATTAAATACTTAGAAGAAATCTCAACCTATCAAATAATCATTCTGTCTGTATAAGAAGTGTCTTGTTTAAAGACAGCAGGAGTATATCTCCTCTAATTTGCCAGTTCAATGCCATAATTATATTAATGTTGTGTGTTTCCTGGCAGTTTTACTATAAAGATTTGCACCTATTCAAACATTCTCTTTTGCTTTTGATGAATGTCGATTTTCTCCCCCAACTCCTCCACATCTTTATTTGCTATCACAAAATGGAATGAAGGATTTTCAAAAGTATATCCAAGAAAACATTTTTATTGTGGCAAATTACAGAAAAAAAAATACTAGTAAAGCACTGTTCCAGAAAAAAAAGTCGGGTTTTTTTTTCCCCCCTCTGGAAAGGCTGAGCAACAAAGCAGGTGCACTGGGGAAAAACAAATCTGCTGGCTTTGCACAATGGAATGGAAAGTCCACTTTGTTTTATTACCATTTCAAGCTGCTCACAGATTTCAGTATGAAATGTGGAATGAAAAAAAAAAAAAGAAAAGAATTAACAAAATCCAGATTTTTCTTGTATATACTTCAGGAAATTCCCTTGCTAAAGCAGAGCAGTAGAGGTTTTCTCGTTTCCCTTTTCTCTCCTCCCTTTTGAAAGGACTGTTGTGATCTTTAAAACATAATCTGGGAAGAAACATCTGGTCTTCACTTTTTAATTACATTTCAATCATCTCAAAGGCTTTCCTGGAGGTAGACCTACCTACAAGGGCTTACTGTCAAAACCATAGGAGTTACGGGGCTGCTGTATAAATGGATCAACTGTAACGGTGGATTTGGGACCACCCTAAATAAATAAGATCATGCCACATAAAACTTCAGAGGTAGGGACTTCATACAAGCAGATCAAGAGTTTTTGATGCTGACAGAAGCATGGCTCGGGGAAGGGCAGGGAAACCTTCAGGGAGAAGACTGGGCCAGGGACAGAAGAAGCATCCCATCTGGATGCTGGGAATAACTCAGCAGCCTGCCTCTGGCTCCTGCCCAAACCTTTTTACATAGGGAGCAAGAGTAGTCCCTTGTAAAGGACAGAAGCAGTGCCCTCCCTAAGCATTATCTCCAAATAAAGATGGAAGGGAGAACAGTGCCACGGCGATGGCAGCGGGGCTGGGAGCCAGGCAGCCACGCAGCTGGGCTGCAGCCGCTTGCCTTGCGGCTGGGACTTGCTTCCCGAGCCTCCCCCTGCCCAGGTGCTGACACTCGGGAGACCACTTGGGGGGAGCAGGAGAGCTGCCAAGTACAAGGTGTTACCCTGGACACTAAAATGCCTTGCTACAGCTCTGAAGCATGCAGTAATGTAGATACAAGAGGATAAGGAATTCACAATTTGTTCGGGCTGCGATCCAGCAAAAGCCACTTACGCAGGTGTATTACCAGCAGAGCCACCAGCTCCATCACACACAGGAAGCAAACATCCAGTTTCCCAACAACAGGATCCACACCACCCTGAGGGAGCAGGGGGATCACTTTGAGAAAAGCCCTTTTTCCTACTATCCATTTCCAAATTTCATGTCAACCTGGCCACAGTATTCCCTAGAGTGCAATGGAAACACTGAACAACAACCAGAGAAAAATTCTTCCCTCCTTCTTTTCTCTAATATTTATGCTACAGTGACAAGAACAGGGCTGCTCTGTGATATGTTCTGCACAGACAGAAAGTAAGAAAGGGCCCAAGAACCACGGGTATCAAAAGGAAAAAAGCTAGAGGGAGTACAAAGACAGTGAGAAGAAATGAGTTGACCAGTGTCACACAGTAAACCGCTGACAGAGCGTGGAATAGCATCCACACTACCCTGAATTTGTTGCCTCTCAATCTTGAGGATCGGTACTATCTATGGTATCATCCATGCCCTGGCAGCCCAGAACAAAGGACCAAAATCTGAAGTAGCAGATGCAGATATTGTTTTTATAATCAGTACTATGTGCCATGCTTTAGAGTACTTTGGGGACAACAAATCCTGTGCCAGAGCCCTGAATCCTGGCAAGTATTTTGCCACTTCAAATTATCTAGTAAAATAATGGTTAAATAGTTTCTTTCTCTTTTAGAGCTCTGTGTGTATATATATACACACATATGTACATATTTAGGTATTAAATCTAATGTGGACTGACAAGACAAGGTAGTTTTCCCCTATTCTTTCTTTTACATGAACCTAATGAGGCTCTGCAAGGCTGTTATGTCTCAAAGTACCATCGGTGACAGAAAGGTAAATAAATAAACAAATGTGTCATCCGCACCCCTTTCTAAGATCTTTGCTCACTGTGTCTCTTGCTGGTAAGGTCAACCTGACATAAACCAGTTCTCAGCAGGCATCTCCCAGCTTTCAAAGAACCACCGAACTTAAGCTCTGCAGATGATAAAGCACCTTGTGTCAAAACCAATGCCTTGTGACTTTGGCCTTGCAGTTAAACCTCAGAGGTCTTTTCTGAAATGATGTAAACCACAAATTATTTTTCTTCATTACTGTTTTTAAACTTCATAGTGGTGAACAGATTAACAGAAAATTGTGACAGGCTAGAAAAATACTTATGGGTAACAAATTGAGAGCAGAAATTATTCTTAAATTTTCATTAGCATTCTTTACTACAGATAATTAGCAAGATGGAAACAGTTGACGCTATTTGAAGTAGCCTAAGTCTTGACAAACAAAAGCGTCCCACTTTGATTAGCAAACAAAATCACAATAACCTCAGTTGTTTGGTGTTCCCAGGTGGCAAGGAATGGATGTGACTTTTCTTGTCCAGAATAGAAGTGTGGTGACCCTGAACTTGATTCAGCCACATTCAAGGCATGGAGTTTCCCCAGCTTTTGCACCTTTTGTTGGCTGCTGTTAGTTTATACAGCCTTTCAGTTAGACACAAGACCTTTCAGTCCTGAGCCAGTTCCACAGTCCATTTAAAAAAACATTTTCTAAGAAGGAACAGCTCTATTAAATAACATTCTTGCAGTGTGATCCTGCCAATATTCATATTCAATTGCTTGACCTATAGTGGCAAAATACTTCATGAACCTACTGCTGCACATCCAGTAAACTCGCATTTGGCAGTGATGGATACTGCTGGCAGGCAGTGCTGTTGGCCTAGTCCAGCCACACAAGAAGGCCAGTTGGGGTGTGTATGTGGTTTCTTCACTACACTTATTAATTTCAGCAGCTTAGATGATACGTGATATTAATGGATTAGAGGCAAAGATGGGAAACATTTACTTACATTTTAAAACCACCAAGCCTTAAATTTGGGATGAGAAAACACAGAAGGAATCCCAGCTCAGAGGGCAACTTCCTTTAAAACCACTGCAGCTAGAGAAAGGCATGTGTTTGGACAAGATTTATTTTTATATACTTGGGGACAGACCAAGAGTAAAGCCCTGTCACACCCCTTCCAAACAGCTCATTAAGAAGTAGTCAAAAAGCCAAATTGCTTCACTCCTTCTCCTGTTCCCCCTTCTGAAACCCTGCCACACACAGGTGATGCACCTGATGGAAGGATGCCAGGGAAGTTAATTAGGCCCCCAAATTAGGTTCATACAACATATTATCTCTCTGATTAACCACCTACAGAGAGAGAGAGAGAGACCCCCCAAAAAAACCCAAAAACAAACCAACCAACCAAACAAACAAACAAAAAAAGTCACAAAAGAGGCCTGGAGCTTAGGTACCCTGACCATTTTGGGGAATAACTATCCAGGAATACAGGGTCTATTACACTTCAGAGTGAAGAGCTGTTAAGAAAGATAAGGAAAGAACCCTGAATATTCTGGGTATTTCAGAAGTGAAGAGTACTTGAAGCAAGGTGTTACAGCACACGAAGTTTGGTGTATTGCTTCTGTAATGCCCTTTGGATTTCCGTGAAGGAATAGCCTATGAATAGAAATACGAGCATTCACAAAGGCACACAAAGCTGAGAGCAAGATAAAAAGAAGCTAGCAATGCTATAGTTAGAGCAGCACCACCGACAGTGGTATATGCCTTTTTGTTACCATAACACGAAAACATATGTACAATATTTATATCCTTATACAATACTTATACGTGCCAGGGAGCCTAAGCCCCGCAACGTTGTATTGGGGTGAGAAAAACAGCACAGAATTTCAGATCTGAACGTAGCCTGGACAGGCACAGTCCTTGGGATGAACAGCAATGAGGGCTGGTTGTCTGCCTGCTGCTCAACATTTTGGAGGGGATGTTGAGCTCCAGCACGAATGAGGGCAGCGCCTCAGAGCTACTAAACCTCCTTGCCACGACACGATCCAGACGCAGCGGCTTGTTTCCACGCTGCAGTTCTGGGCCTCCAATCCCTCTTCCAGCAATCAACAGTGCTCCAAATGGAAACACAGTTATGGGAATTTGTTTCATTAGCCTTCTGCACAAACATTACATGTTTCCTTCACACTCCTTTAATCCTTAAAAAAGAGCTACTGATTCTAAAGATCTTGGCATCCCTTCCTTCTTGTGCACTAACCCCTCCAGCACAAGACAAGTTACCAGTACCTTTATATTTCTTTCCAAAAGAGTCTCTGGTTTCTAAAAGGGAAGGAAAATGAAAGAGATGTGATTCTTCCCTAAAGTCTCCATGGATATTTGTTTTCTCTGGAAGACTGTTTTCCTACATAACAGCAAAGGGCCTGGCTGCGTGACCCTCCCCCTCAGCACCTGGGAAGCACATTGTCAACTCTGGATGTGTTTATTCTCTGTAGATTAAACAGCATTTGCTGGACGGTGATCACAGAAAGTTGTAAAAACAGATGGACAATGATCTGTCCAGACTTCCAGAGCTCACCACGAGAAGGCTACTTACATAAAAACATTTTGCTGAAGGATCAAAGGATTTTCTTCCCCCCTCTCCATACTCAGTTACATGAAGTCTTTTATATAAACATGGGAATGCAAAACAAGCATCTTAAATAATGCCTAAATTCTGGCTTTTGAAACTAACATGTCAAATTAGGCTAATAGAATTACCGGATTGGTTTAAAAAAACTCAGACAAAACCAAACCAATCCTGTGCACGATCCTTTTCCCATTTCATCTGCATCTTGAAGTCTTTTCCTTTTTTTCCAGATATACAATCATTCATTTTACAATCATGCTATTTTCAATGAAAATAGCAAAACTATTTATTCTCACTAGAGCTCCAGATCACACTGATTCAAAAGTTGACATCACTATGCCCTCTCATGCATCAACATATCCAAGCAATATGCTGTTTAAAAGCATACAGGCTTTCATCTAGGAATAAGAAATAGCATTTTTCTAGGTGGTGAGCTCAACCCTGAGCTGTGCCTCTGACAATGTCTCGAGGTCAGGCTAAATGAGAAGATGAACATGAATTCTTAGAGTAGGACTGCTTCAAGAGGCTATGACATGATGAAAGGGGGATACAGGATAAGTACAACACCTTGGCTCTAGTGCTTGCAATACAGGAACTGTGAGGTCCAAGTTCTCACTTTCACACTAAGAACTTGGAAAATCTAGAGCGGTTGCAGGGGAAAAAGCAAGAACAATGATGAAAGGATCAAAGCATTTGCTTCACAGTGTGAGATGCAAGATGATCAATTTATTTAACTCATCAAAGAGATGGTTTAGAGGTGACTTGATCTCAGCCTATGAGTGCCCATATGGGAAACAGAAATTTAATAGATGGCTTTCCAATCTAGGAAGAAATTGCTGAGATCAAACAGCTAGAACCTGGTTTGTTCATATTATAAAATCATTATCTACCTCTCTGCCACCAATCCCGACTGTATAACCATCTGCTCCTTCTTCACATACTTCAGATTGAAATTCAAACAGAAAAGTAACCAAAGAACTAAACAGTAGGAAAGAGGAAAGAGAATTTATGAACTAGATGAACAGGAAAAACACCAGTGATCTGAGCTGTATTCAAGTACTGTTTTCCAAGCTCCGACTTCTCCTCCATTCCATATTCATGTTTTTATGCATTTTGTGTTTCTAATTATCTCATTTAGAACTAACTTCTCTGCCAACAAACATTGTCTTTACACTTACCTTCATGCAATCAGGTTTCTATATTGCCTAAGAAGTCAATATGAATAGCACCTTTACTCTGTGTACCAGGAAGCTCGATTTAATCCCTCGCCTGGAGAGCAGCAGTTTTCAAACTGGAGATAGAGGATTGCCATTTTAGTGGCCCTTGAGAGGTTATCAAGGGGACAAGATGATTAGCATTTCTGCTCCTATACAAAATGTGGCCTCCCATGCTTTTAGGCATCTTGTGATACTGTTTTGCAGTCCCCATGGGGCATGCAACTTTGTACGGGCATTTAGAGTTGGCAGGTTGGGTAAATCTACTGTACAGGAATGTCATAGTGCTACTGCCCAGAAGGCAGCAGTACTTTTTGCCTTTATTTGCTAAAAAGGAGTTTTGCATAATGTATTAAAAAGTCTGAGTAATACTATAAATTTGCACCTGCAACTTTCAGTATAATGTCCATTATTTTTTGAGAGTAATTGCTGTTGTTTATTTTCTTCTATTATGGTAATTAAGCATTGGGATTTGACAGACAGTTTAAAAATAAAACATAAGAAAACTCCCAGAATAGGTTTCAATCTAAACAAGGCAGATAAATGTTGGGAAAGGGAAAGACCGCATGTCAAGAGGACCATATTGCCTGGCATGCAAAGCACCAGCGTGATTGTTTGGAGCTGCATGCTTTCTTGGTCACATCCTCAATATCATTATGCCGTATCCAGAAACTTATAAGGAAGTGGGCAATACGCCAGCCTTTATCAGAGAAGGCTGAATGGTTCAGTACTAAAAGCTGCCAGTGCAGTATAGCTGCACGCTGTACATATTTAATCCACAAGCACCAGTGCTGTGCAAGCTCTCCCAGACAAGCATTTTGCCTTGTGTGGGTTTTTTTTTTCATACTTTTAAAGCACTTTGTAAGAGTAACAGTCCTGAGATACATACAAAGAAAAGTGTTTGCCATACCAGTGTGTGAAATCCCTGAGCTGACAAGCTGTGTTATAACATAGAACAGAAGAACACCCCCACACTTGACTTACCTAAAGAGCTCTTCACTAGCAGCTGAGTCGGACTCAGAGTCTGACTTACAAAAGGCTAATTAAGGGCTTTCTGTTGTGAGAAGTTAGGAGCAAATTACAGAAGCACAACAGAGGACAGAGGGATATGAAAAACCCAGCCCTCCACCTGCATGATCTCTGCAGGGCACCAGGATGTGGGGACCCCAGCAGCCTCTCTGTACCTGCTCTGATCCCATGAACAAGCAGCCTGCCCCTCAGAACACAGTGCAAGGACAGTGACAGCCTACTCCTTCCCTGTCTAGACTGTCACACTGGGAAAGCTCAGACGCTCCCTCTGAACAAATAAAATAGCAGACACAGGGAGGAACGAGAAGAATCCTCTCTCAGAAGGCCCCTCAGCTTTCACCCCATACCATAAGCTGCACCTTGGTGACACAGCCGTGCCCCTGAGAAAATAATAATTAGATGAACATTGCCGAGGAGGAGGAGACAGTCCAACTGCCTTTTTCAGTGTTTATAGAAGATGTCCTCTGGATCTGGCTAAACCATTGCTTCTCATGGTCCTTGTCCTGGCAGCCCCAGGTATGAAACTTATAAGGAAGTGGGCAATACGCCAGCCTTTATCAGAGAAGGCTGAATGGTTCAGTACTAAAAGCTGGTCCACTCTGGGGTGTGAGACCAGGGCCACTCACTTTTCAAGTGACACACGTGTGTAAACACACTCACAAGAAACATAACATGAGGGAAACATGGGCAATTATGTCATTTACACATGAGCAAAAGGAAAGCCATTTAAACAATGGCAGGCAAGCCTGTCTTCCATCTTTCTAATGAAGTAAACAAAGTTAATTCTTCTTTTCCCTATCTTTGTCTTCCCTCCTTTCTCCTCTACTGAATGGTATTACACATTAATACAAGTTTCAAATGGGGTCCTTGCCCATTTGAAATCAGCTCTTCTTGCTCCCTGCCTCAGGAAACACAAGATGTTTGGCTAACCCTCCTCTTTTAATTTATGGAAAAGAGCTACAGTGCTGACTAGCAATTATAAGCAAGATTAATGATTTGCCAAGAGACCTCTTTGTACTTTCAACTACCTATACAAAAGCTGCTCTTTGTCTATAGAAAACAAATAGTGTTTTGAGAGAAAATATGACACAGTTACCAGACTGGAAATTTTCCCCAGAACACTACAGGTTGAATATTTTAAGCCAGTGCTACAGTAAGGCCTGCTTGGCACAGGGTCTGTTTGTATCAAGTAGACCCTACCAGGCAGAAACTCCTCTAGCTTACTCAAACCCTTACACAGCAATGTTTTAGAGAGGGAACTCTCCATCAGAAAGCAGCAAGCACCATGCAGACACTCCATGTAGCCAGTCAAGCTGCCGTAGTACTGAGCCAAATTTTTTTCAAAATACTGCTACTTCAGAAATAGCTATTGGATCAATGAATTGTAAAATCAAGCAAAGATAACTTTTTACACACCTTCTCTCCGTCACTGATAATATTTTTTGAAAAATTTGGCAATTTTTTCTAGGAAATTAGAAGGGGATCACAGCTTGCTATTACGAATTAAATATATTTTCTTTTCTCCAAGTACCTAGAAAGCACTAGTATTGTTTCTAGGCATCACTGTGTTTGCTATGAGGATTCCTAAATGTTCTTTCTCTGAGTTCAATTCTTCATCTTTGTGCATCTTAAAATTTAAACAAATCCTTTATATACCATTGCATGAAAACAAGACAGAGGCCTACAAAAATACACCTATTATATTATCTTAATGTACCTTTCCTGCTGATTGCCTTTTTGCCTAATTGCAGGAAAAAAATTATGAGCAATACTGAGAAAAAGAAAGAAGGGTTATTCAAAATAGGAATTATGGTGCAGAAAATAGATTTATATTCAGTAGAATTGTACATAGTGTGCTTAATAATGTTTACTATCTAATACAGCTCTAGCCTCCCATATACACATGCATATACAGACTAGAGATATTTTCACTCTACACATCTGGAAAAGAACTCATAGCTTTCAAATCCCACTAAAATTGGTGAGAATTGCTGGAAATAATTTGTATCCTGGAATTACTCTATGACTTGGAAGAATAGACATTAGGACAAAAGAAATAATTGCAGTGAATAACAAAAATATGAGCGATTTGTTAATAAACCCAAATTGTTTAACAGCGGATCATGCTTACTACCTACATCTATCTTTTTTTGGGGGGGGAAACTATGACAAGCAAGGAGTCACTGTAGGTATTCTTGTGACTACTCATTATTTCAACAGTAAATTTACGCATAATTTCATTTTGCTACTGATAGATTCAGATTACCAGCAAAATGGTGTATATACCAAACAGTTGCATCTGTTTTCCAATACAAATACTTTTTGAGAAGACAAACAGGTCTGAATCTTATGTCTTCCAACATTGCTACCATATTCCTGGGGAAAATGTTCCAATAATTATGATTAGTGCTACTTTATGTTGAGTACTAAAGCCCTGGGTAAATATGATTTCCGTACCACCTTTCTAAAAATGTATCTTTTCCTTTTACTCCAGCTAGTTAAACCAAATACAGTCCAACACATTTTCCCTCACAAAAGTTGTGGAGGAACCACAGTCAGCCTAAACACATATGCAAGGCTGTGACCATCTCTTGCTTACACATAGTGACATCAAAGTCACCAATCAAAACTACAATTCAAGGTAAGACTGTTTATTGGAGACCTCTGACTATGCTCGCTGCATATGAACCTGTGCTCCAAGGAGAGTGTCAGTTCTTTTCCTCAGCAAGGAGGCTGTGTGTTCATAGGGTAATTCTGTGGGGATTTCCCCAGGAACTCATTCTGTCCATGTTAAGAGCAAAATGAAAATCAGCTGAGGTTAGAAGAGAGTTGAGCTACAGACAGAAAAACTGGCTGAGCAGTTCATGTATGTAATTTTAAACATAGCTATCTTATGAACAAAAAATAATACAATCAATTACAATACTAGAATTGCACCATATTTTAAAATATTTTTCTGAACTAAGGCTGGATTTCAGTATCTCATAGAATCTGGTAAAAAGAAGGAAGGCTTTTCCTGCTTTTCCAGCTGTGAAGACGTGTAAATGTAAATGACTTGTAATTCAGTTGCTACCAACAATAAAGCACTTAAGAAGATGATGACACTAAAGGGAGCACATGTAAAATAATGCAAATGGAGAAAAAAAGGCCAAAAATTGAAATGTAACCATAGCATTGCAAAAGCTGAGAAAATTGTGACAAGATACACAGAGAATGAGGTTTATTAATCAATGACAATGCTGTTTGCAAAATCCAATATTTTCTTCTTTCTTTTTTCCCCTTTTTTCATCAACATTTAACCTGCATTTCAAGTACAGGAGCATGCAAGGAGAGTGATTGCTGCATTATCTGTTATATTCAAAGATGAATAATTTGCCTTAAAATCTGAAATTTCAGAAATAAAGGGAATATACTGATGGTTAAAAATGTTTGACTAAGGCAAAGCAATTCATTATTATTTCTATGAGCTCCAGAGTGGAATCTGCAGAAACCGCAGGTAGTTTGTAGCTGGTTCTAGAGAAAGACTTCCAGAAAATTCTGCTTTATGTGAAATAAACAACTCTAATAAATGAAGGCACGCCCAGTATTTAAACAATTACTTTCTTTCACCATCAAAGTAAATGCCTTCAATGAATGTCAACCTTTCTTCCAGAAATGTAAACCTTCGAAACTGCTTCTTACCTCAACAACAGCTATAGATTACCTGGCTATGGACAGTAAACACACTATGTTGTATTTAAAGCATGTTTTTTAAAACGTTGGGCATAACACCTGGGCATTACAAAAAGGTATTATGGCAACGTCATTACAGCACACAGTTTGCAGGTTGATCAGTAGAACAGAGCATGTTCCCAACTATCCCTATTTCTGTTTTCTGAAAAGAAAGCCATAAAGCATGCCACATATATCTACAATCAAAGGCTCATCTGAATTCCTGTTCCTCAGGATGGTGGATCATTTACATTCTAACATCTCCTGAAAGATTAACATTTTTTCTATAATTGCTCCCCTTTTGATGCTTCAAACCTAAGGCACCGCCACACACTGGAAAAGGAAATTTAAACAGGGAAGAAGAAATGCTACCAATGTACAAGAGTAATGGAATAAATTTCACTTGTTGGAAAGCAAGGGACATTTTTCTGCATGGGAAAAGGTCAAATTTTTAAAGGGGAATCATCCTAGGCTTTACATCTGGCTTAGCACCAACTTCCCCTTGATGTAAAACAATTTATACACAAAGATCAGTACTTCTCTGTGGTAAAAAACCAGCTACTACAGAGTTCCATTACCAATACGCATAATCATCTCCCATCATTTCTTTATGCTGGCAAACTTTTGGGGATTACATGCACAAGAACTCTTACCACGAGTGCTATGAATTTACATAGCTTTTTATCTGTCACCTATGGACCTGACTATTCTCACTGCATGTAGGACTCAGTACCTACCATTCATGCATTTGCAAACCCTTCTGCCCATACAAAATCAAAAAGAAACATATTTTTCTTTTTTTAAATATCAGTTCTTCTTGCAAAAACTTCCCCGTTTTAAGTTTCTATTCCTCATTCTCAATCCTTTCTTAACCATCTTTTATTTTCACTTATGTCTTTTACCAGCTATCTTTAAAGATGTTCAGGAAACCTCTAGATAAGATGGTGACAGATCCAGGAGGAAAAAAATGCATAGCACCAATGGCAAAAAAATACGTGAAACAACATGAAAATTGCAGAGCAGGCAAACATTTTCTCTTTTCAAAGTTTTCTACAATCAGCTCTAACATACTTCCCATAACTTCACAAACTACATAGATAAGGCAAAAGCCTCATTATGTAATTAGACAAAATCTTTTAATGCCACAATGTGCACTAAATGCCTATCTGACACCCAATAAATATGTGGGAGGCTTTCCATTTACTTCAAAGGTTACTGGACGAATCTCTGAGTGTGTGGGCTCACTAATGAGCAACCTGACTTGTGCTCATGAGCCTGGCAGAGGATAGCTCTGAGAAAATGCAATCCCTACACCTCATAATTGTTTAGATGCTGGAAAATGAAAATAATGAACTGGTAGAGGCACAGCCCATGACACATTTGTTGTTCATGTATGCCACTAATCAAAATTTGTGGCATATGATTGGAAGAATGTAGTATTTTTAAAAAAAAATAGAAAAAAAAGAGCCTAAATTTGTTATCTAGAGTGTATTGACAGCTCATTCATAACTTTGGCAGGAAAAGCCTGTCATCTATTTGGAGATGCGCATGGAGACAGTGCAGAGGGAGGCATACTTAGGGGCATATTTACACTGCAGTGCAGGAGAAACCAGCCATGGTCTTGGAGAGTTCTCAGCAAGCTAATTTAACTTGCTATACAAATTAGATATAGACCTAACAGGAACTATTTTCTCCAAAGCATCTCTAACCCTTACACACCCACTACCTAGTATCAATCTAAAGCTTCTTTAAAGCATCGGGTCTTGAAAAGATTAGGTTGAATTACAAACATGAGATTGCTACTTTGATTTACTTTGTGTTAAAATACAGCCAGCACACAACATTGGTTTTTTACTGCTTTATGGAGTATACAATTACATGAAACACACATCAAACTCATCTAAATAGCTGGCCATTTAACTGTCTGTTTGGAGCAGTTGCACACTTTGTCATCCTGTGTGATCTAAAGCACAGAGTCAAGTCTGGCTGCTGTTTGTAATTTAAGATAGGTAGCTCTGAACAACAGGGCCTTTCCCCCTCCTCCCTACCAAGCAAGAGAAAGCTCTTAAAAGGTCAGGCACCAATGCAGTTTACTGAATAAAGCTCAAGTTTGAAGAATGTGCCTTCTAAAGTGATTTTACTACCTGGGATGTAATGAGTTTTACAGGCTCGCTTTGTTAAATTGCCCTGACAATTTCCATTTCCACTTGCTTCAATCATATTAACAGAAGCTAAAGTTCACAAGTAGTAAAATATTTCAGTGTACTGAGTTGGGTCTCTACAAAATAGATCACACACTTGACAAACATATAGGACATAGCGTTTGGCATTCCATTTCATGTTTGGCTTGGCATGTCTCGTTTAGGGCAGGACAAGATGCCCTATCACAGTACCTCATTACTCATGGAAATAAAACATGGTTACACCAAGGACTTCACAAATCCCATTAAGTATGTCAGAAGGACAGGATTGCCTCAGTGACTTAGAGTGGGAATGAAAAGGGAAATATTGGAGATGCTCCACTGAAGGGAAATGTACTTAACGTCATAAGACATGAACATACAAAACCTGGGTAAATAGGTAAGAAACCAGAAATCCCTCAGTGAAATGAGAAAAGGGACAGAAAAAGTGAAGACAGTGAGGATAAGTCTTGTTAATGAGAGAATAATTCTCTCATTAGAAGAGCACACACACTACTCTGTTACTACCTTGTGTAATTGCCTTTGCCTTTTAAAATCCCACAGTCCTTGGGGCATGGGATGAACCTTCCCCTGTCTTTGCTAAGTGCACAGTGCTCCTTGGAAGGCACTGCAATCCAAACAACAATGACCAGCAAATGAGAGTTTCCCCTTTTCCAATGCTGAAATAGTTCAGAAAGATTTTTATAGCTTGCAGAATATAAGAAAGAAAACCTCAGTAAATCATGTAAAGGAGATGATACCATGATATCATGCAAAGGAGAATTTGAAATCTTGCATTAATTCAAAGCAAAGTTTACAATGCGTAACACAAGAGGCTCACCCATGTATGTTGATTTACAAAGTTTACTTCCCAAGTGTTTTTCTACATTATTATACTTAAGTGCCATAGCTCTGGCTACCCAGAAAGACACATCACCACTGTACTGAGATTTAAATTGATTTACTATGACTTCGATTGAAAATGCAGCTTGGTGCAACCAGGAGAAGAGCTGGGCCAAGAAATGCTTTTGCTAAGCTAGCCCACACTAAGTGTCCCATAGAACAAATAGAGCATCTTGACATATCTGAAACATCCAACAGCAATCTACAAACTCACTGAGTAAGGGAGTGTGACACAGATCTTTAGGATGCTGGTTAATGGACTACTGAGGCTCTTCAGAAGCAAAAAGAAAAAAAAGTAAAATCAATGATTTTAAAACAATTTTAAAACCAAAAAATTGGAACTATGCATTATCATCCAATTATTCTCAGAAACATTAATAATGCTGAAGCAGGCTCAGATACAGTCAACACTTAACATAAAAAACAAGAACCCCCCCCATAAAAACCCCAAAAATAAACAAACTAACAAAATCCAAACCAAAAAACAGTACTTAAATAAATGCTGTACTCATCACTCATTGCTCCTCCTGAGTCCCAGGCTCCAGTAACTGGCCTGACAGCATGGTAAACAGATCTGACGTAAAAGATCTTTATTATATATACTTATCTGGCGGCACTGACTGAAGGTGGCAGACAGTATGTGAAGGGAAGATGAGTGCATAATGGGAATACGGTTCCCCAAATCCCAGAGGGAATAAAAACCTGTAGCGATCACGGTAAATCAAAGCCATATGAAAAGAAACACTCATCTCATTTAGATGCAAATATATCCAGATGCCACCGTACACCACCTCTAAACAGTACTGCACAGACAGTATTACTTCCATTGTACCAACAAATGCCTGTCTTCACTCTAATAATGTTCTCATTGATGCACATGCTGTGGAAGAGTTTAGGCATATTTACATTCAATCAACAAAACTTCATCAGCACAGCAAGATGAACAGAGATCATATCCATAGCAGGCATCTGACCTTTTCATCGCTCTCTCCCTGAATGCGCACGTGAGGCAGGCAGGCGTGCACATGCACACCAGCAAATGAGAGATAATGCCTGAAATCAACTTCTGCCCAAGGCATCCTGATAGCTTCTCCTCTGGTAAGTATTTTATTCACTTTGAGCACTGGATTTAATTTGTAACATCTACAGAACTATGCACAGTGTTGGTGCTCAGGTAATGAGCACTGAATGGAATAAGAAGGCAATAAATTTTAAAAATTGTTAAATATGTGCATTACCCTTTATTGAAACCACCTATGTAGTAAATGACTTATTTACTAATTCATAGTATTCAGCCAGGTTCATGACCTACTCATCATAGACCTGTGCATATTGCAGGACTTTGGTCCAAGAACAGGTTATTACACATCAACCACTTTCCAGAATCCATCTACATGAGTATTTTTCTCTGAAAATACATGTAGCAATTTCAGGTTAGTTTATCCTTCAGTAAAGGAAGGATAAATCACCAATGTATTACTGTGATATAATTTATGTGTCAGAACCTTTAGAGTTTTACACAGTTGGACCTTGATCCAATCTGTCATTCAGCATATACAAATAAAATCTTTACACATACAGCAAGCAGCAGAAGTTAATAACACTTTTGATGCTACAGTTTCAGCTGGAAAACGCAGGACATAGCCAACTGTAATGGTATAACAGGGCAAACTATAATGGTATAACGGGGCACTGGTTGGAAAGCTTTGGTTACAAAGGCTTCTTTCTTACATTCTGCAAAATGTGAGAAGCTATTGACTTCTAATTTTTAGCAAGCAGATTAATTGTGGATTTTTACTTTGTTAGGACTGTTTTTGAAAATTCTAAGCTGTCTTAAAACACCTAGAATATTTGCCTTAATGTACACTGCTTATACAAATCAGTTGTGATCCCCTTTTGAAAGGGGTTTTCGAAGCAACTGCTGGAACCTTACCGATGATTTAGGTCCCAACATGCCTCAGTTGCACCTCCTTTCAGCTCTTCAGATTTGTGAGGGAGGAGACGGTTCACGGATTCAGCAGGTCAAAGTGCACATCACTGGCTGTGGCTGATAAAGTGAGAGTTGCCCAGAAGGCCAGATGCTTAGATTTTGGTTTCAGCTTGATGGGCCAAGCTGACCTCCGGGAAAAATTCTGTTATCTCAGCTTTGCCTTTAGGCTTCAAACTATCCACAGTAGGTACCGAGGGCCCACACTGGGAGCCACAAGAGTTTTGTGGAATGATTTAATATGGATATTTTTGTCTATTTGGGACTTGAGTTTTAAAGGCAAACCCGACCCCCATTCCCAAATTCTTCCAGAATAAAATCTTGCATCACACCTCTAAGGGTGAAAACCAAAGTTTGTTGCTTGTTCTAAAGAAAAAAGGTTTTGGTTGGTTTTGTTTTTACTAGTATGTTAAGGAAGGGCAGTTACCTTATGGATGACCAAGAAGAACAACATCAAATATTTGAGGGTTTTTTGCCAAATACATACTACCTTGGATTTTTTTTTTCTAAAACAAAAAAACTAGGAAAAAGTGTGAATGGAATTAAAATGAAAAGATCAACAGAGATCATATGTTGAACAAAAACCTTCAATGTATTCTATTTCTGCTGCAAATAAGATAATAAGCAGAGATGACACAGCGAAGTATTTTACATAGGTGGAATATCAGCTAGGGACCCAGACTATGAAAATCTTGAAACAATCCAGCACATCTTTCTAACAAAAGACTTTGTACTTATTATTGCCAGCTGAATATATGTGTTAACTTTGGGTCCAAAATATAGGTCTATATTTTAAACCAACTTCAGAACCACAAATGACTGCTACGTGACTCTGAGCAATCTTATTTTTAAACATGATTTAAAGTGGCAGTAAAACAAGGCTGAGGATCATCTAAGTCATCCAAACTTCCAAATTTGTGCTCCTACTCACAGAAATCAAGTTCTGCCTTAAAACAACCAAAGTTGATTCCCTGAAAAATATTTGTACATGTATCTGTCATCTGGATATTTATATTGGGACAGCAAGATTTCACAGTTGTCTAAAACAAGTATTAGAGACAGATACATCTCAAGAGTGCATCTCTCAAGACTACCAATTTGAACAGAGTAGATCATTTTCTCAGCAAACATTTTGCACATCTCGAGGTTTTCCTCAACATAATATTTATGCAAACAGAAGTTCTGACCAAAAAAAAAAAAAAAAAAGGCCACAACACAAACAACCAAAAACATGAAATGAGAACTAGTAAAATACTCATTTGCCTCTTATAGCTCTATAACTTAGGCCTGTATTTCTCACCATTCTGTCTTCATGTTAAACCTTTTAGCATTGAAGTATCTGCATAGATAATAGAGAGTTTGTGGTGGCTGCTTTTTTTTTTTTTTTTTTTTTAAAGTAAAGTTAAATGTAATAAAAACCTGCCGACTTCATGGAACCTAATCCTCATTTCTTAAAATTTGAGATTTTATCATAATTGAAGCAAATGTTCCCTTAGGGCAAAAATTCCAAGATTTAATATGTTAGAAACCCATCTACCCTCTATTGCTATTTTCTCACATCCACTTTTCTTTGTGAAATGCAGCATTTCAGAAAGCATTTAAAGTTTAAAAACACATAAATATAACTTACTTTCTATATCTCCTATTTAGCTTACTATATTTTTGGAATTATACAGGACTAGAAATTAAGCTCTAGGACACTAAGTCTCTCCCAGCACAACTCAGGATACTTGAGCTGTCACATTTATGGTGTTAAACAGCCAACAGCCAGTTGATGCACTCACTAAAGAAGTGCATCACTCACTGAAGAACAGATCTTTAGCTGTGAATGTTTGCAAACACTTGTGGCATAATTTTAAAACTTGCGCTTACAAAACATAACATCTGCCTTTGAATATAGACCTGGTAAGGCATTCAGAGATTTAACTGAGCAAATGAAATTTAACAATAGAACATGCAAAATAATGTAGTTTTTACACTTGCTAAAAATAAGAATTTCTCATGCAAACTCTACAGTGCTCATCAATTGACTAAAAGATAGTAAAATATACGTATTACAGCACTGCAGACTCTCTGAAAAACAGTGTACAGCTCCACTCAACCAGATCTAAGAAAGATGGATTGTAAATAGAAAAGGTATAGAAAAACACTATCACTCAGTGGAATATCACAAGAAGAACTGTGAATATTCAAGAAGAGAGACTTTGTCTGCCTAATGCAACATCCACCCAGCTCAGATCTGCAACACGATTGTAATAAGTGTGTAGGAACACCCTAAAAAAATGTTACACTAACAACAGCAAAATGAAGGATGTAAATGTGGTATCATTCTGCTTTCCCAATGCTTTGTGTGGATTGACTAGAGTGGAAAAGACTAAAGTTAAAGGACTCCACTCACACGGGAACAAAGGGGGACATAACAAAAGGAAAAACATTTGTCAAGGCAAAGGCCACTACTAAAAACTTCTAAAATATTAAGTGAAAGCCTAACACAAGCGGTTATCAAAGAAATACCAGCAAACAGGCAATAAACAGTATTTACAGGTATCATTCAATGCCTGATCTGATCCATGGATTGTTAAGACCAGGTGACTTGAGAGTTCTGTGTTTCATGGGAGGTTTCCGTCACAGTATAAAGTGTTTCAGGTCTCAGCTACTACACATTCAAAGGACCTCCCAACAAAGAAATGGAGAAACCTTTAGTAAAACCCAGTATAAAGGACAAAGTACTAAATGATGCTCCCAGGAGGAAAGTGCCTAAGTTGCTACTTTTTCAGACCATGTCCTTTAGATAAGTCTGCGCCAGGCTTCCCAGATGTCTTGGGATCAAACAGAGCCAGCACAATAGTCACTTACAGGAGTGCAGAGAGCTGCCCCGGTAACTAATCTAATTGCTCACTCACATAAAATGTTGAGCCTCTTCAAGGTACCCCTGTGAGTCAATCTGGAAATTACTTATACACTCGAGAGAAGTAAATAGCATGCAACACTGTAATCATGCAAGATGAAACTATTTATTTGAACTTCAAGCAAAGCAAAGCAGAGTCTGCATCCAACACTCGTTTTTAACATAGAAAGCCTGAGTTCAAGAAGACTCAGAAGATTGATCATACAAAAGAGAGCAATTACGTATTTCAGCTAATGAAATTTTATTCTGAGAGAGAAGCATTTCCATTACTCTAGGCTCATCAGCCCCAGGAGAGAGGGCAAGGCAGTGAGACCGCTGCGACCCTACTACAGCCAGACTTCAACCTGGTTTGGATCAGTTCTGGCTCCTTTACCAAACCTACGATTTTACCATATGAAATGTGCTGTGCAGCAAGAAGGCAGGCTGAAGTGAATTAGGTCATGCTATTAGGAGTGGTGACCTTTCACTGATAAGCAAGGGAAAAGATTTTTTGTAAGCTAAGACACTGCAAAAACCCTCACTTCACTGACTCCGCATGCTGCTTTACGCTGCATCCCTGTAATAAAGCAACACAGACACATAAATGATAGTCCTGGCTTTCCATAACAAGCTATAATTGGAGTAGGTGACTAGGAAAATGTTTAGATAAACGGTGGGATCATAACCCTTTATGCAAAATGGACAAATAAGTTATGGAAATATCTGGGAAACCCTGAGGCTGTGTAGCTCTACTGCAAGCCATAGGCACAGTTAAAGCAGACAGTAAATCACTAAATCTCGTCTCAGAGTTTACGATTTTGTTGTTGTTTTGGAGGTTTTTTTGCCAGTTTTTGCTGACAGATGGAAAAATACTCGCTGATTATGACCAAGATTTAATTTACCTCCAATTTCCTTCCTATTTCTACAGCACATTCCTAAAAAAACACATAGTACTTTACTCTCAGCACTTAGAGGTATTACTACCAAATAATCATACTCCAACAGCACATATTATAAAAATACCATTGTAATACTTTTCATTACTTATGAGAATCTCACTATATTATAAAATTTTCTCAAGATTATTTCTAAATTATCATCTATAAATGTGGGCATACATTGATATAAATATAGTTTCTTGAACACTTATCAACTAGACATGCACAGAGTAAAACCCCATATGTCCATATGCAGACAGAACTGTGATACTGCACTGGAAGAGCATCATCTATCAACTAAGTGGGGTAGTAAAGTACCAAAGATACCTCTGAAGATGGGGAAGCCTTTCTTCAAGATGTCTTCTCTTTCTTTACCTGTCTACCAACTGCATTTAAAGACCAAAAATGATTCAATTGCATAAAGAAATGACATCTGAGACACAGACTCCAATCTCGACAAAAAGAAAGGTGTGTCCACTTGTTCTGAGGAATTCGAAGCCAAGCTTTCTAGCACCAAGCCTTAATTATCCCATCTCCAAAGTTTTCAACTAGAAACAAGCATCTTTCTTCACTATCTCTTTTCCTTTTTGAATCTTGATAAGAATATCAAGATAGCAGATGAGTGACAAATGGTAATCATTAAATACACCCCACTTTGTTACTTACTGGCACCCAGATAAAGTTGTACCCATTTTAACAAGGGCAAAATACACCTCCTACCAAATACCATATCCATATTCTAAATGTGTGTTCACACGGGGGAGTTCCAACTTTTCCAACCACAAAAATGACTTTACGGCTGCTTTCATCAACATTTTCGTTGTTCTCTGTGGGTTTTGAGACCGCAAAGTTATGAGGCGCAGTAGAGGAAATGACCATCGCACCTCCATTAATGCAGTGTAAGGGGTGCCTTTGGTAGGTGTAAACCTCCCAGACATACTCAGTGCATACCTTTGGGAATCACAGACTCCATCTGCCTACACAGTAGAGGAACTGGCAATTCAGGGCCCCTAGGTTCTTCAACGTGTCCACCATTTTGAACTATGACTAATAAAAGGGTCCTTTTCTTCCATGAGCTCTAGAGAAAGCAGAATATGAATATACATCTCTCCTAAATAAGGATTCACTGCACGGCATGACATCTGCTGCAGTCCTTTCCTTGGTTTAGATATGAAGGCACGTGCTGCAGCATTGCTGGTTACATCACCCCCAGGCAGTGGGTGCAAGACAAAATGCTCAGGGGTGCTTCAGTAGCCCCCGGCAAAGATAAAGTCCGCAAGCCCACTGACAGAATTGGCCAGATATTGATCCATTCGAGGCATCAGTTTCAGGTATTGTTCAGCAATATGACAGATATTAATTTCATCTAATATTTAAGGAAAGCTGTTACCAATCACAGACTTTAAGGCAGGCACTTATAATGCCTTATTTACACACAGATGGAGGGAGTTGGGTATGTTTCCTTTTGACACACTGAACATATGTCCTCGTACTTGGGGCTCTTCGTACTTGCTTCTCTTCACTTGCTGCTTTAAAGGAATAGTTCTGTTACTTTTTTTAAACACTTCAATTATTTCTGGGGTACATTTTTCTATAGCTGACAGTTCTTATTTTAAAAAATTGATCTTCCTAGGTTTAATCAAATATGTGCATTTATCCTTGTGCAAAATGAGGATTGCCTTACAAAGCACCTGAGAGCAGGCAAATGTACCCTTCCCCTATCTGTACATTTTCCAATTTCCCAGCCTGCAGCACTACACAGCATTAGCAGTACTCACCTCATGTCCAGCATATTGATATAAAATGACCCTCTAAGCTTCCTGTCAGCTCTGCTCTCGTATTACAAAGCCACTTTAACAGGCTTCACGTTCATTACTTAGCAACTGCTCCCTGCTTCTAAGAACCACATCCTTACTGACGCATGCACATCCTGGCACATCTTTCTTAAAACTGGAAACAGAACAGGGATTAAGGGAAGTTATGATTGCATTTTATAAAATCGTAAGTGCCATGAAAAAGATTCATAGGGAACAAGAGCCTTCTGTCTCTTCTGATACAAGAATTAGCAAGCAATCAATGAAAGCAACATTGCAGGTCTAGAGGAAGCAGAGGAGATGGATCTTTGAAGAACACGAAGTTAAACTGAAGAATTTCTAATGGCTGGATGTTGTGCTGCCAAAATCTTAAATGCAAAACAGGCAGCACAAATTGTTTATTTGGGGATGGGGAGGCAGTTCTACAAATGACCATTCAATACAAGCTGAAGAAATCCCAAATTGCAAATTGCTGGAGGCTAAGAGACTACTCCGGGGAAGTATCCTCAGATGCTTGTCTGGTTCTTGTACTCCTCTGTTGGCACATGCTATGGTGCATTATCAGAAAAAGAATCTGATATCAGAAGGAACTTTATTCTGGTCTGACATGGGCAGTTTTACATTCTTATATCGCTTGCATTTATTTTGATCACATCAAAGCTAATTTATCATGACTACAAATAGAATTCAACCATTCATGGCATCATAATCTCCCTTTTCTGAGCACAAATATATACAGGGAAAGGACTAAAAAATTCAATGAGCTGCCATCATGACTCAGTATGTTGCATGTAGCATGAGGACAGCCTGATTCCATATTTTTGTACAAAGGAAAAATAGAGGTTCCTTTTATAGCAACAAAAAATTTCATTCGTTAGTGAACAAAACTGCATCTAAACCTAAATTTATTTAGATTACAGACAAACCACTCAGACATCTTGGTTGAATGGGAGACAGTCATTAATAAAGAAATAACAAGCAGAGTATGCACTAATACAGTAACATTTAGATATTCAGAGGGGGATGCAGAGGTGCACAGGGAATATCTATGCATATTACCGGTAGATTTGTGTTTACTGGTAGAGTGTGCACCTGTGTATTTCCAGGCTGATGAGCTGTTATACAGGCACTCACACCAGCTCAGAAGAAATGCTACTGAAGTTTGCCCACCTGCTTTCCAAATCAAACCAAATAATCTGACAGTGGCCCGGTTTTCACACAAATTGTATTGCTTTGTTGAAGCTGTGTCACAGTCCAGACTAAGTGGTACCCCAAAAAGCATGCACATATCCTCCTGCTGGTGGTCATGTGAATCATCATGCTAGATACAATGAATTTTTGTTTCTCACCTTACAAAAGCATTGTCCTCAGGCTGATCTACAGAAGAACATAATTAAATGATTTGTCACTGAAAGAAAGGCTACGTCCATTTTCTACCACAGTAATATTTTCTAAAACCACAGTTTTCTGATCATTTCAGAGTGTGCTGGGTTTTTCCTGGTGAGTAAAGCTGTGCTTACTGAATTTAGAACATAGTTTTGCTCAGTCTGAGCTGCAGATTCCCAAGCTGCATAGTTGTGGTCGGATAACTCCTCCGTGGGGCGTTTGGAGTTTCCTGAGTATGGAGGCAAAAAAGAATTAATCTGACTCCAGTGTTTAACTCATTTGCAGGGCTCAGATTTCCTGTTCTGCAAACATAAAGGGTTTGCAAAGAGTGTGTAAGAGCTTCCAAGATGTATAGCTATGTGAGCGCTAAAGATAGGGAGCCCCATTCTTCTCCCCAGCTTAGATTGCCAAAGCTCTGTGGATTTCAGCTGTATTATTACCAATTCAAATGTGTTCCAAGTCAGAGGAAAGTCAAGAACAATGTGTATTTATGAAAAAAGGCCAACTCTTGTTTGGCTGAAGTTCATAACCCGAAAAGAACCCAGTAATTCCACTATTCTTCAGCCTAAAAGTTGGCTACATTTTTCACTTTCAGCATCTGTTCTGTGGTGCAAGGCATTAATAGCATGGAGGTGGATATATTTACTGATTGTTTGTATTTTAATTTTCAAAGGCAGAAGAATGTTTTAATGTTAGATGGAGTTACAGTATGAAAAAAACCCAAGTAAATCTAGAAACTAAAGCAGCACTTGAAAAGGGAAGGAAAATACCATGGCCAGGTCTGTCTGAGGTGATAGCTAGAGAATAAACATGATTGTATGTGCTGTAAGATTTTCTAAGCTAACCTAGTGGTTAACAAAGATGCTGAGCTACAACTTTTGGGAACAAAAGAACATAGTACTGACCTAATTCCTCTCAATTAGCCAACAGTAAAGTTCCATCCACTTTCAGAGAGTAGAATTATGTCAAGTTAAGCACTTCTGAAAACCCCCAAAGAAATTTTTGTTTATAAATTTGGCAGGTGTGGTTCAAACGCTGTTGATGTGCATACCCTCCTTCATGCTGATCTACATGTTTTAAGGAGCAACACATGCAAGTGTGAAAGGATTGCTGGATTTTAGTACCCCCCAGGATTACTTGATGTTCTTTCAAGAATGGCTCAAGCTAATGCTTTCTATATGGGCTTGTGAATGCACATCTAAAAGCTGGAAAAGGATCATAAGATCATTTCAGATTGGCTACCATACAGTTCTCAGGAAGAAGCATGAAATTGTCAAGGCTAGATATGACTAGGAAGTCCTTCCATTAATGTCATGTATCTTTGCTATCACCCTAATCCATCACTCTTTGTGCAAAGCCGCTCACTGCTTTAGTCTTGATTGTCTAGGACACTCATAGGACACTGCTGTCTGTTACAGCAGATTTTCTGAAATTTAAAGTTAGCACTTTGTTAGCACAACTGTGATTTGAATCCTGAATTTAGACAGTGTTTCATCTGGAAGAAAAAAAAAAAAAAAAACCCACAAAAAAATGTCCAGGTTTTGAAAGGCACATCTTCTTAAGAAATTTTGAGATAAAACCTAATATGAACAAATAATTTAGCATCTTGTCAATGCTCTTGCTTTGTCAATTATTATCCTTTAAGGACTGGAAAAATATCCTATATTTACAAGACCTGCACTTAGGGGCCGGCTCCATCTGGGAAACTATGATTCCCCATTCCAAGAGTAAAAGATAGTTTATGCAAAACACAGGCAAGCAGGCAAGAGAGGATGAGGACAGCATGACTTTGATAAGTAGCAGTACATGAAACCTGGAACTTCTGGTTAGTGCTTCTGCAGGACACCTTTGGTATGGCAGACCGGGTAAAAGAAATCAAAGGAGAGAGACACTTGTATGTATAATTTCCAAATCTAAACTGAACTACCTCTCATTTCCTTCCAGCTATAACATTTCATCATCATTTAACCAGGATTGTTATCGATTCAGCTCAGTATTGGTCAGCCAGTATGCTCTGTGCAAAAGCACAAGGAGAGACAGTACACATTTTAGGAAGATAAGAGGAGAGCTCACTGGAGAGTGCTCCACACACATACATGAGCTGTGTGTGCCAAACATCTCTGACAACTGTTGCAGCAGCAGCAGCAGCCCACGCCTGGCTGTGCAACTCATTCAGAAATGACGTGGAAGGTGGCCAGCACAGCCATGTTCTCAGCTTCTCCTACACTGCTGAGCATGGTGAGGTTTCCAGAGGCACCAGGAGCACCAGCTCCTGCTCTAGCAGCAAACCAAAACAGTGTTTTATAAATTGCTGACACAAATACTTAACTTCATACAACAGTTTGCTGGGGATGGGAGATCCGATAATTAAAGCACAGGAGTAAAACAAAGCCTGACAATTTCAATATTGAGCTCTAAAGCTCCTAGAATCCCACTTTGGTTTCAAAAGGAAGGTTAGCTCAGTCAGTAGGGCTGTTAACCACAAATATTGTCAAAAAACTCTACCAACTAGTATCCTGAGGTTTCGTTAGCTAAAATTTGCAGATATTTCAATCATGAGTTAGGAAACCGGTGTATCATGTGTAAAGGCCATATTTCATATTTTGCAGGGGTAGCATTCTTATTATTTTCATGAATTTTTAAACTGTAAAAACAAACAACACTTTTAATTAAAAATCTAGATTAAAAAAATATTGGAAAGAAGGGTTTTCACCAGAGACTTTCCATTTTAAGGATCAGCCCTTTAGAGTATTGGTGTCTGACAGAGAAAGAAAGGGAAGTAATTTAAAAAGAAGAGAAAATGAAGCTGAAAACTAAGCAGACAGAATGAACTTATTTGGTCAGCTGACTCATACCAGAGCAATGCTTAAAACCTACGCAAAAGTCTGGAAAATAAATAAGATTCTTCTGTGGGATTTCCTTTTCCTTGGTCCTTGGAGAAAATCTGTCTATTTAACTATACAGCAACCAGCTCTCTGCTCCTCTTTAGAAGCTCTTGTGCTTGGCTCTGTTCTGTGGGAAACAGCTCCCTTTTATCTTTCACCTAGATGGTGACTACTCCCTGTATTTAAGCTTCCGCATGATGGAGAGATGAGAAAAATATCACACAAGAAGCAAAATTACTTTCTTCAATTCCCTTCTGGAGGAAAACACATCAGAGCCTACTGGCATAGCCCTTTTTCAGAACCAGTTCCCGCAGTGTACTCTCTGGATGGCAATTACTGCATCAGAGTAGTCAAGAAATGGTTCCTTGGACTTAGACAAGTGGCAGGGCTAATTGAATATTCCTTCAATGTCCGCATTTTTCACATATGTCTTGAGGATGTCTAAATCCATTATATGTACAGAAGGAAAACCCAGAGAAGACACACATCATCAAATACATTTTTAATCCTTATAAAAGCAGGATTTAAAACACTTCCTCTGTGAATGCATTTGTTTCAACACTCTTGATGGGTTGCTAGGTATTAAAGAAGCTATTAGATACTTTGCAAGAACCCACCTTCGCCTGAACTTCCACATTATGCAATCTTACAGCAGACTAGAACTGGAAATAAAAAATGGTAGAGGGGACCCCAAAGGTCTGTGAAGGTATAAACTGATTGCACAGTTCAACTGCAGCCTGACACAAGCTCAGATGCTCAAATTTATTTAGACAGCAGACTTCTATTGATTTTTCAGGTGATTTAGACTCCTTGGCATCATTAAAACTTACATATAAAGTAGATTAAGAAGTGTCCTCATGAATGCATAATTCTGGGTGAAGGACTATTGTAAATCCCAAGAATAGATGTGGCTACAGATTTTATTAGAACACTGATACATTTTTCATGTGTACTAGGCTTCCTCGCCTACTTGTCTGAGCCAACTCCCATATTACTAAGATTCTCCTTATTAATTTTCCATATTCTGTCTATAATATTTTTCTAGGAAACGCAGGAAAGGAGCATCTGGAAAAACCTAAACTGATATATAAATCATGCACATAAGCAATATTTTTTCTGTCATGTTTCTGTAGTCCCTAGCATAAAGAGACAACCGAATCAATAATTCCTGTGAGATTATCCAGAGGCATATCAGTTGTGCCATTTTTAGTAGGAAGACAAACCCAAAAAAACACCTGGACTCTATGAGCCTGAACAAGCAGGCACCACGTAACACACAAATGAATCTGCATGTCCAAAGGCATGCAGGAAGCACACAGCAAAATAAGCCAGGCCAGCTAGGAAAACATCCCTCAGCAGCTCCATAGCATTAATTCTTCTCAATAAATGAAATTCTTAATAAGCACTTTCGAAAAAGATGGACAACTTAGATGAACTTCATTGGACATAGGACAGTGGCAGTAGTCAGAACTCCTGCTTCATGTACGTGTGAGAGACAAATGCTAAAGAAGCCAGGTGACAACATGTGCGTGTGCAAGAGCCTCACACAATTTTCCCGTGGGTGGGAGGTTGTGTGGGTCCCTGTCCCACCAAGTGGGCAGCTGTCCATGGGCCCATGAGACCTCATCTCCTCAGCTGCCACCGCCACCTCTGCAGGCATACTACTGCTGTTCCTCTCCTTCACCTGAATCTTCTCCTGCCTCCTTCAAACCAGAACAAAAAGAGAGATTCAGACACGTTTAACGGTTGGGGTTTTTTTCCCTTTGTGGGTTTATGGGGTGTATTAGCCTCGACAGAACAAGTTTTCCAATACTGATGGGACCTGGAGCATCAATCCACCAGAGTTTAACCTTCTTCCAGAAGCAGCACTCTTAAACAAAATCAGCCAAAATGGTGTCCAAATGCTATAAAAAAAGAGGGAGGCGGCTGTACTTTAGCATCGATAAAATGAGTATATTTTACTCAAGTCTCCACAAGATACTTCTGCTAGCCAACATGGGTGGGGGTTCAGTTCTGCTTTTTGTTTTTCAAAGAAGATTCCTGGATTTCTATGAGAAAAATTATATTGTGTTAAAACTGAGAACCACTCTTTCCGAGCAAGATTTCTCTCCAGGAAAACATCACAGACAATACCGACACTTCAGCACACTTTCTCTCACTACCGAAGAAGGCCAGCACACAGCAAAAGCTGGCCAATGCCTCTTTCACCTTTATTCAAAAGCGCCCATGGCTGGACCGAGGTTTTTGACAGTTGCTGAACACAGGTTAAGTCTGTCTTCTCTCTGGCCTCTACACAGGGCAGTCTCACTGCTTTGCAATGCAGAGTAACAGACAGAGGACACTGACACTATGAAAGTATGGCACACAAAAGGCTTAGGGAATTTCTTCAGGCTTAACTTTTTTTATTTTGATTTCATTTGAGAGCCACCATTCACCACTAATTAAAGCAGCTCTTGAAATAAAACTGCTCTGGATAAACTTCCAGAAATGCAGGCTAAATTATTGTTCTGCCCCTTTCCTCAAACCTCTTCTGAGCCCTTACTGGTAATTCAGACACTGGCAGGTAATACTGTCTTTCAGTCCTGTTATGCAACTTGGCTTCCAACATGTGCAAGAACTAACATGTTTCTCCAGATAGATTTGCTTTCCCAGGCTCCTGCCTTCTCAGCAATGTGAGGTACCCTGTGTGGAGTCGTCTCAATTTCCTTTGAAACCCCATTTTTCTAAATACTTAGATTTTTTCAGAGATAAGAAAAGTCAGTTGTATATTTATCTTGAGCTATCAAACACACTAAAAAGAATCTATCTGAGATTCCAGGCACCATGGCTAAATAATAAAAATACAGTCAGTCTTAAGCAAACAAATGCGTACACACCAGCCGCCTCAAAATCTTTCAGGGCAAAAAAACTACTCCTGCCATAGATTCCCCAGAAAACAAACCAACCAAGGGTTGGTACAGCCCTTCCCACTCTGAAAACATTAGGCTTTGCTTTTAGTCCCTAAATATTGGACAATCCAAACCACAGTGTTTTAAGTCACCTTCCTTTTTTGTATTTCCATGAACACAAGCACTGCAATTGTTCATTGTTCTGAATCATGACAACTCCAAGCATAGATTTATCTTTCAATCCTATCTTTAAATCTATAATTTTAAATCTATAACTGTACAGTTTTATATGGATTTCGATTTTTTATAGATTTATATAGATTTACTCCTCTCTAGAAATGGCTATTTGATATCAATCATTAGGACAAAACATATCTCCCGTCTTCGGTTTCTTTTCCACAGCTTGACTAATGCATCAAATTGACTATATTTTAACAAGGAGATGCCGTATATCTGAGAAATAAAATAGCATAGTCCTTAGTACAAGTTCACATTCTTCAGCTTGCCATCTTTTACCCATTTGAAGCAAATATTTTTTATCACCATGTGTCAATAAAAACTAAGAGCCAATAAAACAGCCTAGCTTGCATTGTGGGGCGCTGTTAAACAGAAATACATGGATGTCATCCAGTTTCTTTCAGGCACAGTCAGTGTAATTCAGTAGAAGGCAAAAGAACCTCATTTACCAGCAATGATTTTTCTCTGTAAAGTAAAAAAACAAAACAAAACAACACAAACCAAAACAAAACTATGTTTTCACTAAGACAGCATTGAAAAACAAAGGTTTAAACCACCAGCATTCCTTTAAGTGGAAATCTTAAAATCTGGTAGTTGCTTATTAGTTGATTTCCCTCTTTCTTTGTAATTACCTGTTTGCTTTCACTATTTTAGATTCTAGGATAGCATCATTTCTACAAAGACTAAATCAGGAAATATGAAATGCTTTTTGTGATTCTCAGGTAAGGCATTTTTAAAGCACAAAGCAATAGCTATTTTTGCTGGCCGACCAGGTCTAGAGCCCAAAGAAACATTATTCCACCTTCAGAAAGGCAACAGCTGGACCACACAATGGTTATTACTATAACCCCTGTCTCCCCATCAGCCCCTTCACCTGGGGACAAAGGTCAATTCCAAGAATGACTGAGCTCACTGCACTTGCTATGGCTCCTACAGCCTCTCTGAACAGATGCCAGTCACCTCCAGACAACCTTTAGAAACTATTCTTTCAGCAACCTGCTACACTTCCATTTATGTCCTCAAAATAAAAAAAAAAACCCTCAACAAACAGGAGAAGCCAAACCTAGGCAGATCAACCAGATTTTCCTTATGCTCAATCACTCCTTCAGAGAAGCCTATCAGCCACGCCAGAAAAGAGTAACTTTTCCAAAGCAAAGGAACCAAATGAAGACAACTCCAAGGTGAAGAAAAGGCCACTCTTTCGCCCAGCAGTTAGCAAAAGGCATTTCCAATGCTCTTCCACTCTGGTGCTCTGTCTGACAACCGTCTCCAGAGAGATGGGCAGAGAGAAAATCAGATCAGAACCCATTACATGAGACAGCTCTCAAGAACACAGACAAACCATGGGATGAACATGGAGCTGGAGCCAAAGGATGAAAGAATCTTTGGAATAAGCAATCCAAAACCTCAAGAAAAACAGGAGCAAAATAAATCCTTGGAAATTTAACCCAACAGCTGAAATAATCCTGTAGCAACATGGTTCTTCTTACCTTTGCCATCTGCGCCTGCACGCCATTTGCTTTGAGAGACGCTACTGCTTTCTGTGCTGCTGCGGGACTGTCAAAATCTACAAAACCATAACCTGAAAAATAAACAGATAAATACAGGTTTTCACTATTATCCATGTGTATGCGCACAGATAAGGATTTTATTTTTAAAAAGAAGGAAAATCTTTCCATTCTCTCACATTGTCTCACAACCTTCCAGTAGCACTGCCACCACACCTCTATTTGTCACTTCTTTTCTCCTGAATCTAGTGGGGTTGAAGGGAATGCAGTGACCTGATGCTTCAAAGTGCCAGAAGATACGCAGCAGAGGGGGAGTGTAGGCAAGTCTTTGTCTGTCCCAACGGATAAAAGGTCCCTGAGAGCTTATGGGACTCCGGTGGTCTGGAGTCCTGCCCCATCTCTTCCATAAGAGGAGGTAACAGTATGGACCTTCCTGGCATAGAAAGTTACAGCTTGCGATGGCTGGTTTCATGAGAAAAAACCACTCCCTCCCCTGTCCCTTGAACCCATACAAGGATTAAGCCTCAGAAGAGGAGGGCAGCAAGTCTCTGTGGCAGGCTGGGGCCATCTGTGCAGGGGCAGGGAGAGCAGCCTTCCAGCAGGTGGGACCAATTCAGGGAGCAATCCCAATGTGTGCTCCACAGGCAACTGCCAAATAGCTCTAGAAGATGGTGAGATAGCAAAGTCTCAGCTTTGGTTAAACCACATCCCTTTCATCTCACTGCTCTCTGTGCTGGAACAAGGGACAGATCCCTGCCAGGAACTGCTTTGGGATATCATCTGAACAGCAGCTTAGTGAGGTTAGATCTTAGGGATTGGCAAGGGATAATCATCTGCTTTTAAGTGGCTTTCTTACTGCCGGTATTTGCATTAGTTTAGTATATTAATCAGCCAGTCACTTCCTATATTCTCTTCTTCCCTCTCCATTTTTTTCTTCCTTTAACCAGCAACACTGGTATGTTCAAGCAAGCCCAGTGCTGTTAAGCCCCTACTGGATAGCAACAACGCTGAAAGAATTTTTATTTTCTTTTAAGACATAAAGTAGGGGTAAGAGGGCAAAGAATGGCCTTTTCACAACTTTTAAAGTACTGAACTCTCTCTGATCTTCAACAACATTCAAATGCCTTGCTCACAAAGATTTCAACTGAATTAGGAAGATCTAAAAATCTAACCAAGCACCTATTTAGGCAGCTGCGTACATTTCACAATCCATCCAGGGAAAACCCCTACATCTTATTAAGCAATTACAGTGCAGGTAGGCATGTGCTGCTCAGACAAGCTGTGGCCAGGGGCCACATCTTTGGCATCTCCCTGGAAAGCCATATGGATGAAACTGAACTGCCTGAAAGCTTTAATAATATTAGCACAAGCATATTTATAGCTTCTTTGCAGACATCTCCATTTACTAGGTCAATACACATCCTACAGGAGGCAACCACAGATATGATTTCCTGCTGTATCCGTTTGTATTTCTTTTCCCAGCCTTTCCTCCTACTCCTGGGACACTTCATTGCCATCCTCTCTGCACCAAATCTAGGTATAAGAGTGTGTGCTTGTGATCATCTTGCCCCTCAAACTACAAACATCTCTCCTATTATTTTGGTATGCATGCATTACTCAACACAGGGGTTAGTCCAATCATGAAAGAATTTTGTGTACATGGATGTTTTTGTTTCTTGGCTTAAATCTCATTCACAAAGCTTTAAGAAAATTAAAAGAAATAAGAAAAAATAAACAGACAAAATTATTAAAGAAACTGCTGACTTAAGGAGCGTGAAAAACACTATTTTGTAGCAAAGTCAAGATCTGAACTTTTCTGTTCTTTTCTTCGCTCAGTTTTCTGTTTTGGTTTGTTTGGTTGGGGGCTTTTTGTTGTGGGGAGGATTGGGGAGATTTTTTTGATAGGGCATTACTACAGATTGAGGGACACTGTGATAACAAATCTAATAAACACTAGAGTTTGGTCAGCTTGGGGATGTAAAGAATGTTTGACCTTCTCTGATTCCCTCATTTGATTTTCCCTTTTTACTGCAAGCCATTTTTAAATCAGCTTGTTCTGCATCGCATTTTCCTCTGCAGCGCTATCCAAGCTCTCCTCTCACTACAGAGCAGCAGTAAAGCTGATGCTGCTTTCAACTAAAACACATGAGATAAGAGAGCAAAAGTCCTCCCTGGATTTCTCCAGTGCCTTTGCCCTTTGAGAGAGCAACTTCAGGGAGGAAGAAAGAGATACAATTAGATGAAACTTCCATTTTCCTATGTGAGAGATCCAGACAAGAAGCCAGAGCTGCCAAATGGGAAAACTGAAATGCCTTGGGAAGTCATGGGATGGCTTGGATCAAACACTGAGAAAATTACTTTTTAGGACAGTGAGGTGGTCTTCTCAAGAGACTAAATTTTTTTTTTATTTCTCACCATTTCCATGCCCAACAACTAGGAGGTAGAAGTGCAAAAGTAAGTTTTAACGTTGTCATGAAAAACAGATAATGGAGTTAGATTTTTATATTAAGCATCAGTGTACAGTGCAGGCTTCATGTATGAAATAATAGAAAGGAAATTATTTTTAATATGACTTTCTAGACAGCACAGTAAGTATTCACATCTAAGTTAGTTTTGCTTGTAAATATAAACCACAACGTGTAAGAACATTCCAGCGTTGTATTATAGATATCAGTTATATCTAGCATAAAAATTATTGAAGAGTAACACCAGTCCATAATATCTAAAACAATGAATATCTTCTAAGCATTTTTTTCAGTGGGCACAAGGGGCTATATGACCATATCAGAGATCCAGTGAGAGTCCTGAGACAAAAAAAAAAAATCTTTAGCTTCCCACTATGCATTCTAGAATTACTACTCCCAGTCTCACTGCAAAGCCATTCTTTTTCCTTCCCTCAAGCTCATTTCCATTCCAAGTATCTTTTTCTAGCCCTCCCCCCTCCTGACACATCTCTCCACCACACACAGAACATCAGGACAAAATCACTCCATGGCTGAAAATCCGTCCAAAGAACATCAATCTGCCGCAAGGGAAGCCAAGTTCCCAGGCTGTTTCAGCATTCAAGTATCCTTACAAGAACCCTGCAATGCTATATAACAGAAAACCAGGCATGTTGCCTTTTTGTACAGTTTCCGTTCTTCCACGTAGATGTTTATAGTCTATGTTAGTGACCTACACCAACATATTTCATTTCTTTATAATCTCACTTCATTTTTTTGTGTCTCGGGCACTAACTAAACAGTGTTGGTTTTTCTGTTTGGGTTTTGGGGTTTTGCGTGTTGGGGTTTTTTTGTTGTTTTGTTTTCTATACTTGTCTCGGTGGATGAAGTTTAGCCCCCGCAAAAGCTAAAACTGGGTCTGGGAACATTACCTCCAGTGTTCTCCAAAGTGTAAATGTACCCCCAAATTCCCTGTGCTGAGAGTCCTTCCCTCTTGCCCAGGCTATGGCCGAAGTGGGTTGTGCTCCCTGCCAGCAGAACTGGGCTGCTGTGGCTGCCCCTGGCAGGTGCATTGTGGCTGGGTTTGGCTGCTCCAGCATCTATGCCTGCTCAGATAACTGGTCCCCGGCTCCTCCTGGGAAAAGGTAGGAAAACGGTTGGACTCATCCCCTGGGAGGAATTCAGATCAGGGTCTGCCAATCAGACGCTGCTCTAAGAAAACATCTACATTTCTTTTTCCTCCTTTAAAAACAAGTGCAAGCCCCACCAGACTGTCCCGCTGCTACACTCAAATTCCACAGCTTTTTTTTCTTTTCTTTCCTCTGCATTTTTATTGTGTGTTCACTGCCTTGTAAACATTCTGGTCAATGGATTATACGTTTTTTCCCCCAGCTTTTACGCAGAACATCATGAAAAACGAACTCAGATTCTAAACCAGGACCTTCAGACTCTGCTCACAAGAATCCATCACCACCACAGGAAACCAAAACCAAAAATATTTCCCCTGTTTTCCTGAAGCATCCTGACATTTTCCTTTAAGAACTCCAAACACAAATAAGGAAAGCTGTGTTGTCCCCTACTGCTTCAAGAGATGGGAATTCAACTTACCACTAACATGAGCCCCTCACCTCAAGTGTCCTTACACTGAGGGTGACTTTGGCACTCCAATGCTACAAATACTCCAGGATCCCAAAGTCTTCTTTGTAGAATGACATATTACTAATTCACGCAAGCACACACACAAAGAAACCTAGGACAAGACTATCTAGAATAATTGTTAAGCCTTTCCTTTAAGAAATACAACGCCTGTAATTTTGTATTGTCCTGATGCCATTAGGGCTAAATAATTAAATTTTAGAAATAAAACCAGTGCGTTTTTGGTTTTTTTTTTACCTGTGGGGTAAAGAAAACAGCTAAGCATCAGCAAACTCAAGTTTATAGCTAGCTGCAATAAGTGCTACCCAAATACACTGGCAGACACTAAACATCTCCGTCTCCTATAACCTAAATGGCTGGGGGCCTCCCGGTCTCAGTTTCTCAGTTCCATAATTAAGCTTGGCAGCAGGTTCAAATGAATTAAAACTGAATGTCACTATTTCCTCAACAAATCCCTCATCCTTGTTTTTTCTTACTTGTCAGGAGAAGACCAGCAGAACAGCAATTAGTGGTAAGCAGTGCAGTGAAAAAGAACCAAGTATACACTAATTAGGTCACTCGCCAAACACGTTCATTTCATTGGCAGATTTAATCAATGTTTTCCTGAAACGTCTTAAATCTACTATGCTAATTTAAAGTTTTGTTATTGTTGTTACTTTAAACACAGATGGGATGCCTGGAGATTTTCAATTGCTTTCCACAAATCCATTTCAAAATAACAACCCCTCTTATAGAATATCATCAAAATTTCGGCACAGGTTTTAGGAAATGGCCTCTAATTTTCTGCCAACATTTTTGTGCCTGCAAATACCTGTGGGTGCAATTTTGTGGATTTAAGTAATTGCAGGTGTGTAGAGCTCTTAGACATCAAACCATGAATTGCCCTGACTGATCGGGTACTTAGGGGTAATGCCAAATAATTTAAGGGACTGCCTGCCACTGGTGGTTCCCAGAATTCTCTCGTGAAGTGCTGGGCGGTGGCACAGAGCAAAGGTGAGCCCCCACTGACACACATGGGCTTTACACTTCACCTTCGGGGAGCTCCGCTGGTGTAGTGACAGGAATGAGAGCCTTGCTGCCTTTTTGGAGCATTGAGGCAGCTCCTCAGTCACTGCTGAAAGCAGCATTAGTTACTCAAAGTGCATGGGAACAGTGGTTTCAGGGTGTCCTTGGAAGCTTGGTCCCCCAATTAGTGCTTACAGCTAGCACACCACGGTGCTTTTTTGCATGGAAGACACTCCGTTGGCAGTCATCATTGCTGACGCCATTGGAAAGGGAGCTGTCACGGCTGCTGAACTAATCTGCACCACGCCAGCCTGCTCTGCCCTCCTTCCTGTCCTGGCTGCACACCCTCAGGTCCTCACAGTGGCTTCATCCTTCCTGCTGGCACTGCCCCTCAACCGGCTCACCCATGGCCCCTCAACCACCAACGGGTTTGAAAGGGCAACATGCAGCCAAGCCACAGCTCTGCAGCCACCTGATCACCCAGGGCCAAAAAAAAAAGAAGGAAACAACTCCAAAGAGCAGGAGAAGCGTGGTTTCCCAGAAGCGAGGAGTGGAGCTCCTTGGCACACTGCTGAGCTGGAGCTCTGCAAAGACTGGAACCTCAGGCGGGGGGCTGAGAAAGCAGAAGCCATGACAAACGAGGGAAGATAAGCTGGGGATGGTGAGCTCTGAGCTCACCACCCTGATACAAGGCCAAACACCACATCTGACCTCTGACCAGGTGCTACTTTAAATCACTTGAATTCAAGTCAACCAGTACTCTCTGTTTTCCAGCTCCCACATATCCACACAGACACAGACAGGAGACCTGACCCATCCAGCCAGGAGACTGGCATGGAGTCTGGGTGCTAATTCAGCCAGTGTTCCTGGGTCACTAATACTGAAAGCACCTAAATACACTGAGGGGGAGTTCACACATACTGATGAGCTCTTCTGGTTCCACTAATGTCAACAAAATCACTTCATCAAAACAGTTAATGGTTGATTTCTGTAAGTTAACATCTTTTCTTCCTTCCTGACAGATGGAAAAGGCCGACTGTCCCCGGCAGCCTCCACTCTGTACGAGGGGCTGACGTGGGCATTTAAGGGAAGCTGGGGCAAAGCAGGAACTCCAGCTCTGACATTTTCCCACCTTGGAGAGCTTGACTTGGTCCCAATGACTCCTGGCAGCATAAGATTCGTGTAAATTTTGCATAGTATTACATAATAGCGGAGAAACTTTTTGAAGATGAACACAAATTTGCTTATGCGTAATTACAATTCCATTATACCTAAACTTTTTTCTAGGTCTGATGTACCAGACCATGTGGAACTGTGCTTCCCACCAGCACACAATGCCTTTTTAACGTAAGAAAGTTCCCAGTCCTTGTTTCTGACTATCTAGAATTCAATATATATCAGATCTGAAATCCAGAACAGAGAAGACTGAGCATATCATACAGGTTGGGTCTTCAAGGAGTGTAGACGTTGTTTGGACAAAAAGAAAAAGTAATTTTAAGAGAGTGCTTGCTTTTTTCATCAGTGTTTGTGTTAACATTACTTAGAGATTGGAAATTAAAAATCACCCCCAAAAGGAGATGTGATGAGGGAGAGGAATACCAGCCTAGGGAAGAGGCAACAGTCAAAATTACTTGATGAATTAAGAAACCATGAAATAGAATATATCACAAATACCTTATTTTAACTTTGTGATATCACCTCCACACATATCTGTACATATATATGCATACATTTGAAGACACAAGCACAAAGTTTTGACGCAAACACTAGTATAAATACACAACTAAGCAAATATATAATAATCAGAGAGATGTTTCTCCTTCATGCTTAGAATAAACCACTAAGATTTCACAGAAACCTAAGTTGATTTGAGTTGCAAAATTCACTTTTGCCCAGCACTTACTTAGAGTGTCTCTTAAAAGGCAGTATTTGTTCTGACAATCAGGTAGTCCGCAAAAAAAAAGTGATTATCTAGTAATTTACTATGCAATTTTCAGACATTGTTTTATGCTCAGATAAAGAATCAAATTAAAGTTTTATAAGCCTCGGAAAATTAGAGTTAGCAAGCAAAGAGGTTGAATCACCCTTGAACACAAAATTACTGAAAACAGCTTTTTCTTTCATTGTTCAAATTGTGCTAAAATATTCCTACAGCCCCAAATGCTCAGAGTAATAGTAAAATAGCCTTCATTATTACTATTTTTAAATCTCTACTCTATAAAAGTGTTAGTGGCTAGAAAGTGGTGAATCATCACCTTTTAATTAAAACAGCTAATATATAGTTAGAAAAATAATTGGAAGTGGAGAATCTTAAATGCAAGAAGGAAAAGATAGTCCCTTCATGTCAGATCACTCCCCAGAGATGTACCTACATTGTTAAGTATGCATCTATAGCTGCTTTTTTTTTGTTTGCTTTAGCTTGATATGGAAATACAGCACAAAACTGTCACTTTGATTATGTTCCTGCAGTGATTTCTTTTGCCTCTTTGCATTATTTGAATCCCCTTTATAACAAGAGAACTGGGGAAAAAACAGCACTAACTAACACAGAATTTTTAGAGATCTGTTTGCAAAAACATTCTTAATTTGAACATTCAATTACTTTGATTTAAGCAGAGCATATATGAATACAGGTTATTATTAACTGCATTGAGTAATTAATGATAATATTTTCATGCAATATTGAAGTATGGAACTCATGATGATCTTTTAATGTATTTTACACTGCTTCTAAATTATTCTTGTCAGTCTCCTATAAGTAAAGGTAACAGTACAAAGAAACCTATAAAATGCTGGTATGTGGGAAAGAAGTACTTATACAATCAGTAAGTAACTATATGTATGTGCATATTCATGTCTATTTTTCTGGAAGTTCATGCTTCCAAAAACTTCGTCTCTGAAGGAACAGAAGCAGATCTCAAAGCTGACAAAAGCTCTTTGTGAAAGATGGTTGCAATAACAACAGTGAGGGGGAGAGGCATAAGAAGTTATGAATTTAGCAAATATACCTATCAAGAAAACAGTATTGCACTTGACTACCCTCACTCAATTTACACAGCATTCCTGGCAATTCAGAACCCCAAAGACTGGCAAACTGGAGAAAATTCTAGAAAAAGCACAAACATAGCCATAAAAACCCAGATTTTGCAAATGGCAGAACTCTATTTGTTTATCTCTAATAATATGACAAATGTTTGGGGCCTTAAAAGTGAACCTACGTGTGAGTGAATACTTACGGGTAACCCTAATCACAGCACGGGACCAGCACAAACAGAGAGACCTAAGACTTTGTGAGGACCTGTCAAAGAATGAAAATCTTGGTGAAAAACTGAGAGGGAAGTTGAGAAACATTTCCTGGTATTTTCTAACAGCGCGAACTTGGATTAATCACACAAAACCAATGATGGAAAATTCATTGCTCAAGTTACTAAATATGGACCGAATAAAGAAGAAAACATATTGTAAATCTTGCAGGGATAGAAGGACAAGAGATAAACACACTTTTCCATCTTTAACTTTTGAAGTAAATCTCTCTGCAAGTCCCATTGATTCACTGTCAAAATATGAAATGAAGATTAACTCTATTTTTAAATACAGGGATACTCACATCTACACTTGCCATATAAACCAGTGTATGATTCAACATTACAGTTATTTACTACCATAACATTTTTATCAATATATTAGTTGTATAATATAATCATTGAGATTATTTTCACTAGATTTGTTTAGTATGAGACATTCATTGTGGCTCTGCAGCTGAGCTAAATTTCACACTTGAAGCAGTGATTGAAGAAAGCAGAATGTTCTCCCAAAAACAAGCACTCCAAGAGCAGTGCTTAGTTACATATTTACATTAAAGGGAGGGAAGGATACAATAGCTGTTTCTTTCCTAGACTGAAGAAATACTCAGTGACTCACAAGCTATAATATTTTGCAATACCTAGAAGAAAATAGCCAGAATCTGCAGTTTCATATTTAGATCACCTGCTCTGAGATACAGTTACGGTATCAATTAATAGCTTCCCCGAAAAACTTGAAAGTAACCCTTACACCTAAGACTAAAAAACAGCTTTCTTTTTAAGCCACTATTTTTCATATTCACTTTCCTCTGATTACAGCGACGTCCAGATGCCGAAGTTTCAAAATACCACAAGAAAGACTATTTTCTCAGTATTTCCAGACAGCAGGAAACACTGACACTCTCACGAGAAAGTCTGTTCTTCTGAGGTTTCATGCTCAGTTATGCAGACTCCAGAGCTTTACTTAGCCTGGATAATGTTTGGGTAAGATATGAAACCAAATCTCTTGAGATTTGTCCATCACTTATTTTAGACCTGAGCGACTTGAGTAAAAAACCTGGTGTGGAGAAACAGTTTAGAAAAAAATCATTCAGCCGTTACTTCTGAAAGCTCCCAGTGCCTGTGTAAGACAACCAATTTTCTCTTCTAAATACTGGAACTCAGTTTACCCAAAGCTAAGCAAGTTACCACCAGCTGTTCACCAAAAGGGCACATAACCTAGAGAAACTATCAGACTAATTCCAGCTCCCGTGGACTAGTTAGAAATGAAGGTTCATACTGTCCTGCATCTCTCAGGGTTGGTATCTGGCATGGCGTTCCAGCAGTTATTTATGGACAGGCGAAACAGAATCGATGGGTGCTTTACTTCCAGTGTACCAAACCTATGGAAGACAGCAGTGAAATACCGGGAGGAGGGGAAATGAAATGTCTCAGCAGCCAACTCTTCCAGCACTCATTTTAATCAGTGATACTATTCTAGGAGGCAAAGGAAGATGTTGTGTATCACCCAGTGCTCTTTGTCAGAAACTAAATGCTCCATTCTCTTCCTCCCAACACTGGATTGCTCAGCAGTCTTAACATTAAGTAACTGCAAATCCTTGCAAGTAGGAGGAAACAATCTGACAAGAGAAGATGCACTTGGTGATCACACTGTGATTACTGTACTTTATTAAAAATAATTTTCTTTTCAGTATGTTTTGACAAGAAAATAGAAAGCATCTTGTGCAGGCTTCAGGAAATATTAAAATAACCCAAGGTGATGAACATGTTATTATCCAGTCTGTTCCAGAGGGAGGATGCTCAAGTACTGAAATGGTTTTCATTTCAAATACACATTCATTTTCAAGACACCGCACTTGAAAAATTGGACTGTATATTTGTCATACAGTAAGCAGTGATAAAGAGCACAGCAATTTATGTTCTTTATGCAAACCACTTGTAATTCAGAAAATAACTATAGTTTCTAAAAGGCAGCAAAGTGATAACACTTTCCCAAGAAAGTGAAATGTTTTTTTCATGCCAGTTGGCCAATTCTGGCATGTCAAACCTTTGCTGTGATAAACATTTTGGATAACATGCAAAGAGCTCCTATTCCAACCCATCAACACTCATGATGTCTTGGAGCTTTAGGCAGAGATGAGCAGTACCTTCTGAATATTTCATAGTTCTAAGAAAAGGATCCTGATAACACCATCACCATAATGCTAAAATACTGATGGCCTTTGAGCAAGAGGTCAATGTACTTTCAAGAAATGCTCGTTTAACAACCATCATTACACCTGTGCTACGGAGGAGAAGCACAGCAGAGATGGGCAGCACAGAGCAGGATAAGTCACAACACACAGGAGAGAACAAAATCCATGTTAAAGACACAGTGTGCATTTATTGCCCAGCGATTTTGGACTTAGACAGTATTTCAGACAACCAGAATTTGGGCATCCTTATAGTTTTATAGCTATATTGCCCAGGGTGTTCTTTTTCTTTTGCGGTTAAATACCTGTTACACCTTCTGAGCCTTTTTTCATGTATCTACCACATTTCTCTGTAGCCTGAAGTTCACAAATGCTATTATTATGGTAGCCAGAAATGGCTATTAGTTTTCCAGACTGAGACAAAAGAAAAAAAGAAAAAAAGAAAAAAAAAGAAAAAAAAAAAAGAATGGAGAAGAAATCACATCAGAAAATCTCTTTTCAAGATCTCTAATCCTATTTTTTTTAGATTTGAGATAGTTCTGCAATCTAGGGAAGTGGAAGACACGGATAAAGTGGGTGAAATGTGGGCTTTTAATCAAATCCGAATTTCAGAACTAGTAGAAGTTTCCTATCACTATAAATCACATATCCCTAATATATGAAAAAGAATCAAGTGAATAATGTAACATTTGAATCTGAAGCAAACACCTTCCTTCCTATCTTGAATTTAAGGTAGCTCTTTAGTGCCAGCTTGCGTGTAACATTCCCTGCTGGTACAGAACAGGGAGGGTCACACACCACAGAAGTCTGATGAAGATACTCACTGAAACCCATGCTGAAGCCACCTGGATGATGACTGTGAGGTGTCAGGAGTTCAAATCAGCAGGACAATAATCCTCTGTGTACAAATGCAAATATGTAGGAAGCGTCTTGCACACCGAAATTCACAGCCACAACAAGCCTTCAAAGAGCTTGTACAGAAAAAAGGCACAAATATGGGACTGGAAGAGACATCCTGGGTCTTTCTGGAATGCGGGTGATGAAAACCCAACATTAGATGACCACGTGGAGTTACACCAGTGACTTACATAATTCTTTTAATATTACCCTTTACTTACTGAAAGGATCTCACCTGATACATCCTTGTACCATATATGTTGCCTTCACAACTGTGCCCATTTTTGGCTTGGGGTCTTACAAGATGATCTGATACTTTCCCTACAGATAATCTTCCAACTTGCCATTCAGAGTTTCTTCTACTACTTTCTAAGTGAATGATTTTACTACTGGATTTGTTCTCTGTTTCTCAAAATCCAGGCCTCAGGATCATCTAATTATCTTTCCATGTAATTGCCTAATTCTTCCCAACTTAGTGTAACAAGCAGGTATTGAGGGAGCTTTGGCAGCAATATCATCAAAGAAGAAATGAGAAATCTGGCATATGCCTTAGAAGGAGGGGGTGGGGTGGGCATTGCTGATGGTGGCGATTGCTGTGTCCTATCCTGCATCCAGATCATGAGAATATCAGCAAGGACTATATTCAGTAGCTCCTCCTAAATGCTCAGGCATCCTCTGAATATAAAGCTGCTTAGTTTAGGGTCTCCAGAGATCCTTAAGGATTTAACTAAAAAGCAAACTCATTGATATATATTTCCAGTGAAAGGCCAAATATACAACGGAAAACAACTTTCACCATATCAAGCCAGTTTAAGGTAGGAATTTCAAGGCTTAAAGATAGAAGGTAGATGTGAGGAAGGGGGATTTTATACGGTAATAAATTCTTTTTGAAAATGGAAGTGAGGACAATTCAGATATAATCATATTCTGTTATTAATGAGGGATATTTTATTATTAAAAGTATCACAGTTTTTATAAATGATACACAAAATTACTGAGATGCCCAGGTGCGTAATAGGATCTGAGTTTGCAGAGAGTGGCTGTGCATCAGCGTAGTACATCAGACAAAAAAAAATGAAAGAAGAAGCAGCAAGGAGTTTTGCTGGGACACACAAATTCAGCAAACGCATTTTGCCTAGGAAGCCAAAACGCACAAAAAGAGAAAAAGACATTTGAAATGCCCAGCAGGATCCTCATACACCACATTAAAGAAATAAAGAACCAGCTACCAAGAATTATTTTTCAGTCTTTCGAGAAACAGTGGGGAATCTCCCACAGTTGTGTATGTTCTTGGTCAGTCACTCGGCCTACGTTTGCTGTAGCAGGCGAGACAGAGAATAGACATAGGCACTGCAGCGCATCTCTCACGCAGATGCCAAATACATGTTGGTGTTGTCAATGCAGAGATATGTAAATGTTTTGAGACTGAATGTCTGCTTCCTGTCAACAGCAAGATTAGCCAGACAAATATCCGGCAGGCACGGTTGTGCTTTCTTAAGAGTATAAATGTTGTACTACAAAATTTGCTGCTTGCTTTATCACTGGCCTGTAGCTCTCAAAGCCATTTTTGTGACCAAATACAAAGGGAAGCACCTTCTCACAGCACCACCAGACCCCAAAAGCCGTGAGGGGTGTGTGTGGAGGAAGATAATGAGGTACTAGCTGGCTGAAAAAACAAACACAGAGTTACTCAGGGACCATGACCAAAAGGGTGCCCACAAAAGGAAACCCATCTCATTTCCATTACACAGACACAGCAACCCTGGCAGCAACTTGCTACTCTACCCTTACACCTTCCAAGGCACCATTTTGTATTTCTGGGGCAGACCTGGGACTCTTTCTTCCAGAGGTGACGCAGACAGGTGGTTCATCAACCAGAAGATGGCATGTCCACGTATTTCTGTATATAATGCAATCAGAAGATCCTGTACTGGGTATTTCTATTGCATCGACTGATATTGTGCTATATGACCCTGAGAGCAGGTGTATTTTTCACTCCTTAAGGGCAAGGGTGGGGGGTAACATGGACCTGAGGTGCAAATTCCCTCACATGCCAGGCTTGGAACCTTTGAAAGAAATTGGGATTGCCACTCTTATCTATTCATAGGGCACAACAGCTTCAGCCTCCCTAGCGCTTCCTCCTGCGCTGGAGGACAAGATGAGGTTCCAGCAACAGACATGGAAGGCATTTGGAAAGAGAAAAGCTCCCTAGTCTTCTAGAAATCATACCATTCTGTCATTTCATTTTATTACTTTTTTTTTTTCCTTTTTTCTTCCCAGATGGTTGGGACAAACATTGCACATGAAAAAGAAGTAGCCTTTCCTTGCCTTTATCTAGAAACAAGCAGATGGAGGATCTCACGCAAAACACGATGGTGTTACATGATGAGAGACAGATTACACTATTAGGCAGCCTTTCCCTCCCTTAGTCTACACTATATCTAATGAGCATGGCCATTTCACCTTCCTATCAGGGTTTTCGTCACTTAGGAAGTCCGCATTTATTGCATCAAGACATTGTCATCTCAGAAAACAAAATCTAAAATCCTTTAAAAAAAGAAAAAAAAAAAGAAAAAAAAAGTCCAGAAAATCATGTGATTCCAATCCTAATGCACATAAGTGGCACAAGTGGGTTGCACTTGTTTAATGGGCAACCAACAGAATCAAGCTTCCCTCAGGAAAGTCAACATTTTATTGTATGCTAGGAAAATTAAGAAAAAGTCCAACCAAAAAATAAACACCACATTTAATAGCTTAAAATGAAGCCACTGAAGACTAAACATCTGGGCTTTTTGGATATTATCCCAGATACTGCGTGTAGCATCAAAGCTCTTCATCTCGGTATCCTCTTAAGAATTTGAGTAAGATCATTCCCCCAGTATATGTTGTTTCTCTGCAGAACATCATAAAAACAAGCCTGTTGCAATAAGACCGCTTTGCTTTGTGTGTGGAGATCCTACAGAACCACAGCACTTTGGACTTCTTTGGGTTCTCCAGCACCACATGTAATACCAATCACCCATCTGCAGCAGTGGCAACAGCAACAACCCATGTGGACCACAAAAGAAGCCAGTTAGAGGGGGATTATCAGAAACACTCTAATTAATCAGCAATGTTTCTAGAACTGCCCCTGGAAGTCAGTAGGATTTTCCGTTCCTGAAATGCAACAGGCACATCCACAGCGCATCTCACCAGCATCCATCAGAGACCTTCCCGCCAGCGTTGAACAAAGCGGTATTGCCTACATGGCAAAGAGCAGTGCCCAAACAGCATGGTCCTCCCGGAATATTTAGGACTGTTTCTCATCAAGTACAAAAAGAACTTGCAGATCACCACTGTGTCACTGGTTTCAGTACTAGTTTGGACAGGTCTACTCAGTACAGCACTGTGCTTTTGGAAACCCAGTTCCTGAAGAACTTGTTTTGAGATCTCCACTGGTCCCATCTTCCAGGTAGTACCAGCTGTGCTGAAATGCAGCCAGGATTTACCAGGACTGCTGCACTAAGTTCTGTAGCTGGTTCTGTGCAGAAGGCCAGACTGATCAGTGCATACATTTAAGCTCTGCAAACTTCTGAGAAAGGGTGTGTGGAACATGGCCACTGGAAAGCAACTGAACCAGCAGAACATTTCAAAAGCCAGAGGCACACAGATTATAACTACAGCCAAACTACACAGCGTGAGAGAGCCACACAAAAGACAAAAGTATTGGATAAGGCTGAAACAGAATTAGCCTTAATAGACAGCGCCTCCCTAGAGCTTTTATGCTCACAGCCAAGCAAAACGGTTCTGCACAGGAAGACAAGAACTGCAGACTTCTGGCATGGGTCTTGAGACATAAACAGTATGAGAGACTTGTTCCCATAGTGGAACAAAGAGGTGAAGCAGACCCCCTTGAAACAAACAATTCCTGGCCATCATACCATCCAAACAAACACAAATAAAATTAAATGTTTCATTTAAGCTTTCCCTTTATTTTTAAATATATAAAGTAGAAAATAGCATTTTTTCAAAGTTGCTAGCTTTTTTTTTTTTTAAATTGACCTTCCTCTACTTCCTCCAGCAAATCACACACAACCATATTCTCCCTTTTTTTAAAGATGCATTGGTATTAGGAAGCTGTTGCAGACTCTCTTTTTGTTTCTTTTTTTTCCAGACAGCCTTGTCCATTTTCTTTCCAGCCCTGAGATGATCACTCCTATTCTTCATTTTCCTCCTCTCCCTGCTCCTTTAAGGTGACTTAAAAAGAGAAAGGCTCATGCATAGGCTCATGCAAAGGCTTGATTAATGACTTTTCTACTCTTGAAAGTAATTTCAAAGGAATCACTCTATCCAGGGATGACAACAGGGAAGATGTTTCCATAAACCTCTGTATGCTTCCTGCAAACACATAAGCATTCCAATGCAGGCAAGGAGAGAGTGAAGACCTCATTCTCCAGCACTGCAATTCCTTTCATGTCTGCTTTTTCTCCCCATATTTTCCGTTTTTCCCATACTGCCTATGTTTTTATCTTTCTTTTACTGTGTTTTATGTATTTCTGTCATTTTCTTCCATCATCTCCTCTTTCCCAGCCTGTTTTTCTAGCTTCTCCAGCCCCCAATTTCCTTTCTCGGCTAATTTCAGCAATTAAGATGGAAACAGTAGTTCTCAGAAAAACCCCAAACCAAAACAAAAACAAAACAAACAAACAAAAAACCCCAAATGAAATAAAAAGAAAAAAAAAGAAAAAAGAAAATAAAAAGAAAAAAGAAAAAAAGAAAAAAAAGAAAACACCCCAGCTTTTACGGTTGAAATGGGAAAACCGGACTTTGAAAAAAGTTGAAAAATAAGCACAAAGATCTGTTTTGAAATGATAGTGCAACAAAGGAACCAATCAAGGAAAAAATAAAGTGAAAAACTGACCCAAGTTTTCACTTGGAATTCAAGCTTTCTTTCAGTTAAAAAAAAAATTTCTTGTCCAACATGTTTCTGTACTCACTGATTTTATCCATAATGGGGAGTAGACTTGCCAAAATATCATGAGAGTCTTACTAGTAATGAGACTTTTAGACAGAGAAAATGCCAGAGTTTCTAGATAAATAGGAAACAGAAAGTACTGAGTATTTGAATGGAAAATTTCTCTCATGAAGGAGTGCAGCCCTGTATCTCAAACAAAACCAGGCCCACAAAGTGCTGTACTGACATTTTTAATACTCTGCCATGTTAATCAATTTTCTAAGATTCAGTCTAGCTGCCTCAGGAGGGGCTTTGTTATCCACACCCTACAATACACAGAACAGTTTGGTCCTAGCTGAAAGGAAAAGGGCAGAGAACAGAGAAACCAAAACCTTCTCTTGGTGGATGCTGCAGTTTGAGGTTGCAGCACATTTCTAGGGCAGTTTGAGAAAGCCAGTACTCTGCTGCTGTCACAGCCTTCGGTTGCCTGCTCCAGGGATTCCCTGCTGCAACTTGCTTCACAGACACTTGCTTCTGTCCTATAAACACAGCTAGGAAACGTTCAAGATGAACTTGGGCCCTTGGAAAGGTTTGAACACACTAAAAATAATTATTTTTTAATCAAAGGAACATGTATTAGAAGATTATTATTTTGCTTCTCAAAGTATGCTTGCTACAGGAGAAAACTTGTTCGCTGAAGGACAACTGAAGATAGCTCAGCTTCTGAACCTCAGTTTTGCCCAGCTTCAGGTAATGTTGACTAATTTAGGAGACAAAATCCCCACATTCCTCACGTGTTAGAGGAATGGAGAGCAGCTCCTTTGTAGGGCATTTCAGAGCCTGAAAGGTAAATTCATTTTCTGAACCACCTTTGAAGGAGCTTCTCTCTGCAGGGTTCATACAGATTCTAGGAAAATCAGTTTTTACACGGAGAGTTTTGCGTTTGTTTCTAAAACTGGGTAGGGCGGATATTTCCCTCTGCAAGTGTCACTATTCAGCCTTGATCAAGCTTACAGTGTGGGGCAAGATCTTGCCAGCTCATGGCATGTGCCAAAGGGAGAAGAAAGGAAGGGAAAGGAGGGTAAGACTCTCACGCTGGGATTGCACACAGAGGAAGGGACAGGGTAGCGAGGCACTCATGCAAGGCATAGCATAGGTGGATAAGGAAACAAAAAAAAAAAAAATCAGGGATACTCGCACATTGGATTTTAGTTCTGATAAATAAAAACTAGGGCAATGGACCCATTTTTATCACAAGGCTTCACTAATGAGAACACTTCTAATGAGAACATAACATGGACAAAAGCTTCTCTCAAAGCTTTTTCATTCAACACCAAACACTTCCAGTCAAAATCCAGAAAGACTTCCTAATAGGGATTAGCTCATTTTCATTGTGAGCCAGAGGCCTTTGGAACAAAAATACCAAGTGTTTGGTCAGGAAAAGTAATTTGGGCCAAATATTGTTCTCATTTGCTCTTGGTCTGTCTTTCCCTCCCCTCTCTGTTCTCTCCCAGTGATGATGAAGGGTACTACTGTCACCACTACTTCTTCCTGTTAGCACATAGGAAAGACTCAGGCAAAAGGCTCTTGCTCGATTCCATTCATTGCAGCTGGGTCATGCAGGCAAACCACAGCGAGCTGATACAATGAAAAGCAAGTTTTAGCTGGAAAGCTTTTTTTTTTTTTGCCTTGAATTGTTCGGCTCTCTTATACAATTTTAAAGCAGTGTGCTACTATGTATATTTTTAAGGAGCTGAATAAATTAAAACCAATGAATCCTTTCTTCTTGAATTATTTTTCCTTACAAAGTAGGCAGAGCATACAATCATGCATATGTATGCATAACTTTTAAACAAAAATAAGAGGTCAAGTTTGGTGTGATTTACTATATTGACAACACACCCCCACCAAGTATGCAGCACCCTAATAAATCCTAAAGTGCTCCCTTAAATTGGTATAATACATACACACTATCACTCAAATCCAAATGTGGATTGATACAGACATCTCAAGGAACAAACAACTCACTGCATAGGCACAGACTACAATAATAATCATTCTCTGATTATGGCTGATGCCCAAAAGATTAGCTAGCTAGTGGAAACAACTATCTACCAAGCTGGGTCAATTTAATGAGCATTTCATTCACCCTCAATGAGATTCTCTTTGAAATAAAAATTTAAAAAAAACCCCAAGATTGTGGTGGTCTTTAGCCGAACTGAAAGTGGAAAAAAGCATTACAGACTTCAGGTACATCTGCTGAAGTTCGTCATTACCATGGGAGATCAAAGCATTTTTCTTAATCTCTTCTTAACTAAAACAATTTAAGCCCATTTTCATTGTTACTTCCCCAGGCTGTACCTTTCAAGGACAGTTCCACTGTTTTTAATCTAAAATACAATAACCTGCTTCATACACAACACACATAAATTTCCAAATCTCTCCGTGCCAGGCAAGGGCAGTAAATTGAGAAAAGGACGAGGACAGTAACTTCAGGTGTGCAAAGCCTGTTTCCTAGCAGGGGATCAATAACAGCTGACTGCATTACGCTCAGAGAAACCGGCACCAGCTTTGCTGTTTTGCTGCTGGAGGTCACTACTACCCTCAGAGCAACTGAGCCAGATGAGGTACATGCACAGGGTAGAAATGTGCAGAGACCCCTGAAAGAGCTCTGAACAAGCCAGCCTGGTTGCTGGAAGCAATAGAGCTGCAGGTGCCAGGGAAAATGGTCAGTGCCGACTCAGGTTAGCACAGCAAGTGCCTCACAGATATCTTCACTTCTTCCACAGCTTAAGTAGGACTACTTTTAATCCTTTTGGCCGCACTCACATCACAGCTTTACCGGCTACATCCATCTCCCTAACAAAAAAGAATAATGCTAAAAAAATTTTAAAGTGCAAGTCTTATGAGGAGCAGCTGAGGAGGTTGGGGTTGTTTAGCCTGGAGAAAAGGGGGAGGCTCAGGGAAGATCTTATCACTCTCTACAACTAGCTGAAAGGAAGTTACAGGGAGGTGAATGTTGGTGTCTTCGCTCAAATAACAAGAGATAGGACAAGAGGAAATGGCCTCAAGTTGTGCCAGGGGAAGTTTAGGTTGGATATTAGGAAAATCTTCTTCACTGAAAGGGTTGTCAGGCATTGGAACAGCCTGCCCAGGGAAGTGGTTGAGTCACCACCCTTAGAGGTATTTAAAAGATGAGCAGATGTGGCACTTGGGGATACGGTTTAGTGATGGACTTAAAGTGCTGGGTTAATGGTAGGATTCAATGATCTTAAAGGTTTTTCCCAAACTAAATGATTCTATGGTTCTATCTCAGTTTTGTCTCTGCAGGGGTTACTCTTTGCTCTCAGAAAGGAAGGACAAGTTGGTCCAGCTCACAGAGCTACAACTAAAAGGGTGAAATGGAAGGTAGAGTTCTCACTGATTGGCCTAGATCACCAAAGAGGGGATGTTACTTTATCTCCCTTTGTGTTTATCAGTTGAGCTTATCCTTTTTATTCCCTTTATTACATCAAGGCTAAACAGTCTGCAGACCTTCCTGTAACTTAACCTCTTGTTGCTTCAATTTTGTCTTCTGTAAAATAGGAGTAATACATTTATATTCACCTTTTGGCAACTACATTAACTAATCCAATTAACCAGTTATCATGCATTTGTAAGCTGTAAGCTCCTCAGAAAGAAACGGGAAATGCTCCTCAGAAGCAAAGCGCTACAGTAACACAAAGTTTTATTGTTATTGTTGTAAAAATAATCAAAATTCAGAGGGAAAGGGAAGATGCCAGCTGGCAGATTGAATATCTAGTCTCACTTATTGGCAGCAGGGCCATTGCTGATTATGCAAACTTGTACTTCCAGTCTTCAACTGGTTAAGGAGCTGTTGTCAGCTTATTTCACGGAAAGCTCCTTGTGGCTCAAAATTCTGTCTGATCAGCTTCTTTTCATGGATTCAGGATTCCCAAAAGCAGAAGTCCTTAAGCACATGCTTAGTGTAAAACCAGCATTTAGGTGCTCTGGTTAATCAGACTCATAATAAAAAACCTGCTCAATGCAAGAAAATAAAAAGTTTTTTCCTCACAAAAAATACACACGTATTAGAGTATCCATGGCCAAAATTTCTCTCAATAAAACTCCTCTCTAAACCTTGCATTAGCACAGAGTTTGTTTCAGCTAAGCATATGCATATATATATATACATACAAACATATGTAACACATATCATACACATTTCATTTAAATAAATCTTTTCCTTGGGGCTTGGGTCTTGATGTTGCAGAAAGATTTTAAGACTCCACTAGGCTTTCACTCCTATTCAAGATATTTGAATTACGCAGGTCTAAGGGATATATTCCAATTTAAAAGGGCCTTTCTGGCTGTCTAAGAAAAGTAATGTGGTCAGGGACACAGGAAGATGGATGCGTGGCACAGAACACACCAAGGTAACAGACTCTATACTGTCAAGCATGGACTCTTGCCGAAAGCTCAAAAGTAACAAAATCTGTGGGGATGTACAGCAACTTCTGAAATAGAAGTTTGGAACATTTGGAGCATGGCTGCATCAGCAAAAAGGCAAAAAAAGTTTATGAGAAAAGTCAACTAACAGAATCTCATCCTGGAGTAATTACTCTTCCTGGAATAAGCAATAGTTAATAATGAGAAGCAGACAGCCACTGAGAAATGAAAATAAAAACACAATTTAGTCGAAGAGAGAAGATGGTTACCACACACAGGAAGCATCATTAATTAGGACTTCTAAAAGAAGATTTCTCATCTTGAAGGAACTTATTAGCAACTGATTGCTCCAAGGTAGGTTTTGAAACATGTGAAAATAACAATTATAGAATGTTACTAGCTAGAGGATGACTATGATGATGAGATCAAAGATTAAACCTACATTAAATATACTGTTTTTTTTATTGGGAAATTCCCGCAAAAGAGAATGGGAAACTTCAGCATAATGGGGATATTGACAACTGAGTAGAGAAAACTACAGGCAAGTCAGACGCTGATAACCATTGCCTACTCAGTAGAAAACCAGGTTGATCACCAGAGAACTGTTTCCTCAGACCAGTGCTACCGTAAGACCTGAAACGTATCCATGTATTACACCACCTCTCCAGGATGTTAGAGTAACTAACATCGTGAGCAATGTATTTCCTGATAGGTAAAACTATATATCTAGCTTGGAAAAACCTGATGCTCTCACACTTTTAGGAAAAGCAATAGCTAGCAGATGGCTGGAGGGTCCAACAGAAGATTTGATACCGCTACAGAAATCTACGCCAACTGGAAGAACAGGCTTCAGTGTTCTTAGATCAGATCTCAGGAACTGACACACCACAGTTTTGTCTATATGACAACTGAAAGGCAATGCAGCAGCTACAGCTGCAAATAGCTCCAGCGAGGCTCATCTGAAAGCCCGCATAAGCGGGGCTACCAGCATGAGAAAGAAAACAAGTCAGACCAAATGTTAATTTCTCTAAAATATGTCCTCAAAGAAAAAGACAGAAAAACATAGTGTGTAAATCAAAGGTGATCTAAATGAGTCTGATTACTGGTGACAGGGAAAATGGATGACCCATATTAGCACATCTAAGAGAAGAGCAGACTGGATTTCAGAGTCCAGAAGATCGTGTGCCTACCGCATTTTCACCTTCAGAACAGTTACTGAGAAGCACATCAAGTGGCAAAACAAGCTCATTAACTTAATCAGTTTTTGATGGCATCTGACAGCCTCCATCACTGCTCACTTAAACACTAACAGAGGCATCTGAAGGTTGATCAGAAGCAAAACAGACCTTTGTTGTCACAGACACAGGGGGCCATGGCTGGGTTGTTCTTTTCACCGGAGAAGAACAGAATAAACTATTTGGTTTTAAGGTCTTGAAAGACAATGTGGAAAGAGTCCCCTTGCACTTCACCCCACCCCATTAGCAGCCACCTTCTGGCCCATCCCAACACCTTGTTGGCCACAGCACCAAAAAATGTAGGTTCCCAGGACTCTGCCACAAGTGACATACACATCAAGCCCACCATTATTATCATCCAGGCTGTTGTTTACTTTTTTCACTTGTAGCACCTCTGCATCTTTATATGCCGTGAATTCCATTAAAAATAATGACAAGCCATAACATGAGCTATCAAAGTGAAGAAATAAAGGCACAGGAGCAAAATATGTTGTTTGTATTCTGCAGGACACTGCCACAGATTCCGAGATGAAGAATGGATAAATGGATACTGTCTAAAACCAGCGTACCCTTTTAGCATGAGACTAAAGTTTAGCATTCAACACCGAAATAGCCAAGTCACAGTTCAACTATCACATACATGCCTCAAAACTTCATATTCAGTAATGACAACACAAACAAGATGCTGCAAATGATAAGTTAACAAAAAACACAAATCACAAATGAATTTGTAAAGCAGAAAACATGGCAGAATTCAAATATTTTGGCACTGGCCAATGTTAAGAGGGATATTCACAAAGACCTATCAGCAAGCTGTTAAGCACTTACTCATTCAAACAAACTCAAAATCTGGCTGTCAAATCCAACACTTAAGACTGCAATATTTGTACTCTTCACCTTAACAAATTGGTACAGAACAATATCCTTGAAAGATAGATTGGTTGTATTTGTCCTTGTAATTTATCTTAAAAACAGGATGAAAATACGTAGTTCATTTGCTAAGAACAAAGCCTTACCATCAACCACCAGGCAGCTGGGAAACACATAAGGGTATCTCTCCTCTGGCATTTCTTTTCTTCAGGAAGAGATAATCTATGGATCCTGATAGAGAAAATGCACCGAGACCAGGCCAGGGGTGTCCAAGAGTGAGTTATTATTTGAGATCACAGATGTATTCCAGTTAAAATACATCATCTTTTACATACTTTTATTGCCCTCACTCTATATTGTCTATTCTCCACAGGATATATCACTGTACCTACAAGCATTTCTGGGTTTTTCTTGCTATAAAAACAAACCCTGGGTTTCTACTGTTGGTAATCCTTTCATCTGAGATTTCTTGGTATTGGAGACTCATCGAAAAGTCAAACTCAAGAGTTCATTTTCCTAATAATTTTTTATTTGTTGGTGGTTTTCTTTTTTAATGTTTGGGTTTGGGAAAAGATGAGGCTTGAGGAACAGGAGTAAACAAACCTGACTAAGCACGTAATGCATCCTCTTCGAGTGCTATTTTAAAAGATGACAAAAAAATAGGACACTGTGACAATCATCGATGATTTGCATTATATTGTAGAAAAAAGGCTTGCACCATGCTTGGGCCCCACATTGTAAAGCCTCATAGAAAGCAAAACGGGAGATATATTTCATGTCTCAATCAACTGTGGATAAAATATGCACAACAATTTCAGCTTGGGAGGCCCAGAAAGGTTATTTATTTTTCCTGTCTGGGAAAGAGTTATTTGTTTGTTTAATTGTACTGCGCCTTTTAATAAGGAATGTTAAGGAATCTTCTGTTGACAGGAAAAACAATACAGTCCAAACCATTTCAGCAAGCATGCCTTATGCCAATAAATGCCTATTATTCACTGGATAGTATTATGCATACGACATGCATTATATTTGCTGCAAACAGGAGAAACATTTGCTGTTTTGCTCAGCTGAACAGAGAACAGCTTCTCACCCATACTTTATCTATTTTTTTTTCAACATTAAATATTACATCACTGTGAAATAAATTAATTGACCTGTGCTGTGAACAAATAAATTACAAAATTCAATATGCTGCTCTGAATTTGCAGCTCATTTCTGCAAGACGGTTTTGCTGTAGCTCTAACATATGAGTTAAGTAAGCCTTTCTGACAGGTGTAAAAGCCTTTCATACCACTTGCAAGGTTATGCTAGCGAAATATGACAGAAAACGTGGACTAGTCACAATATCATATGTTCCATATCAGCAAGTATCATAACAGAAAGGCTCGCTATACCAAATAAAATGTACTATGTGGTAAAACAATGAGTGTGCAGCAGTAATGACATAACAGAAGGGGCAGGAGCTGGGGTTCTAATTCGCCAGGTTGCTTTGCCATAGGATTTACCCAAATGAGACTCATTATCTGGAAAAAATAAAATAATGAACTTATCCATCAGGAGCCTTACCCTGTGCTTGGCTAAGAAGAGAGGAAGCAACAATTTATTTATTTGCTTGCTTTTTTAGAGCTAAAAAGAACTCATACAAGATTTTGGCAGTTTTCATATGTACTACCTTTCTGTGCCATCCTGTTGCATGTGCTTTCTCGAAGGGACTTTATCGATCTCTCTCCCCAGATGTTTCATATTTGAGGAAGTGCCATAAATCACCGCTGGAGCAGGAGACATTGCTGGCTTTCACCCATACAGTGCTCCAAATCTGCATTTGATTTTGTTTTGCCTAGTTAGTAGCTCACGCCCAGCCCTTGGCTCGTGTGCCTGTACCTGACTCATCCCAGCGATATCCTGCATACTACACAAAGAACATTTTAATGGCCTTGGCCAAGGGATGCTTTTGGTTGCTACCAAAGCTGGGTGACTCTGCTGAGCCACTCCATTCAGAAGAACAGTGAATGCTGGAAAGAAACTATTTTTCTGTCATAAGACTGAACAGCTGATGAGCCAAACACCATCTAACTACTCACTTGTGATTTTGGAAAGAGCTCTACCCTGAAAAAAAAGGAGTCTGTGTGGAACTGCAAGCTGGACTTCAATCAGGGTCTCTGTGATACAAGGCCAGCACTTCATTGAGTATGTGATCCAGAAACTTCTGCAGAAGGTTTATGTGAATTACACATTGCCTCATGTTGAGAGTCAGGCAGTTAAGACATACTGTTCTAAACTTCCTTGTTCACATGAACCTCAACCACTATTTACTAGCATTCAAGAGAAAAAAATAAATAAAAATGACATCAACACTGATCTAATGCTTCGATTTTTCACTAGGACAGCTGCCTCACATCTGTGAAAGAACACAACTTATCAGGACAGCTGAGGGATGTAGGGAGCAGAACTGAAAAACAGGTTTTAAACTCCTCAAACCTGAATTGACACCAAAAAAGTAGATTTTTTGCTGCCTCCCTTAAAAAAAAGCCAAACAAACGAAACAACAAAACAAACCCACAACACCACAAGCAGTCTTCAGAGAAAAGAGAAAGAAGTACGAACAAGTGAGGTATCAACAAACCAAAAACCAACCCACCAGGATATATAAACTAGGGATTAATTGTTTTGCTCCATGACCATCAACAAAGTCTACCTGCTAGCATCTATTTCTAGAACTTCCAAATTCAAATTGCATCTAATGAGTTTACAGTACAATTTTTAAAGGGTCTCGCCTGAGTCATAAAGACTGAAGCAACCATTAAGGCCCATTTGTTAACAGCTATGATAACTACACTGTCATTACGCTCGCTGTAGGACATTGTGCTACACAAAGGACTAATGTTATTGCACCAGACTAGAAGCACTTTAAAGTCATCTTGTGCAACTAGTAAGACAGGCAAAACACATTTTCTGATTGTAAAAAGCATTCTGGAAATTGCCGAAATTCATGCATTACCATCAACTATACATGTAAAATATGACGTTATTTTACCATTTAAGCAGACTGCATTAGCCTGCCACGTTTAGCCTTGCAATTTCGTAACTATGGTTATCTAAACACTACTGTTATGGTTATCTCTGCATTTAGGTTTGATGATAGTTTTGTCCTCTTATGCCCTTTAAATTATTTTCATTTGAGGCAGCAAATTTGTCACCCCTTCTTTTTTTAACAATATTAATTATTATTCATATCATAACTGTTCACAGGGTCTAGACAATGACATGGAGTGTCAGCAGATATCTTAGCAAAAGTGATGAAAATTGTGGATCTCTGCTTGAAGCTTGGTGGGTAATCAGAGCTTATCTACCTGCAATTAAATTGTCACCATGCTACAGATTTCAAATTGAAATCTACTGACCAGATTCTGGTCTTAATATATACCTGGAGAACACTGAGGATATGAGAGATTATTCTAATTTAGAGCAATGCAGCTAAAATTGGATTCTGAGGATTTGTGTCTTCAGTTCTAGAAACCCAGGGTTTTAAGAATGCACACCTAAGATATTGTTAGAAAAAGTAGCTTTATCTCAATCTTAGGGACATCTTTATGTTCCCCCTTATTTATAGAAAATTAAATGGAGCAATGGCACATCACAGAATCTTGTGGCCATGATAAATCAGGCTAGAAGTCAGACAAGAGACCTTTGACAGCTCTTTTGTATCAGAAGGGAGGTGTCTCTGACAGCATTGACATGAGATACTGCAAAAATACCGAATCAGTTTTGAGAGGACTGCTGGAATGGATAACAACTGCTACCCTACCCTACCTTCACCCCAGGAAAATATGTAGCACACATAGAGGCTGTGTGAATGTTTCACTTCAACATTTCATCCAAGGTACTCACAGAAAGCCTAATGACTTAGATGCAAAGAAAGCAGAGGTATTACACAATATGCAGTGGTTTAAAGAGACAGGTCAATCACAACATGGCATTCTGCTTCGCACAGAAGGATGTGAAAGACAACTTAGAAAAAAATTTTAAAAATCCAGTCTCTGGAAATGCCAGTTAGTGATCCATTTATATACAGCTTTAACTATGACACTGTGATGGCTTTTCTGGATAAACAGGAAGAATTAGCAGGCTTTTTATATCGACTTAGCAAAAATAGAAAGAAAGAAAATCTCGGTCAAATCTGTATGTTGAAGGTGGAATCTGTATGTTGTATGTCGGTATGCCAGAGAAATTAATTATAACACCATTTGTTTATATGTTTCAGAATAAATAAGACATCACAACAGGGAATGAGTCCTTCTCCTCCCCTCCTTACAAGTCACTTTATCATTATAATTTTCTGAAAGAATTATTTATAAAAGATTCTCTATAGGTATTCATTTGGGGGCATACACCTAAAGAGATAATCACTTAATATACAAACATCTTAATTCAGAGTTAACATTTCCATGTAGCATGTTCCTCTTAATGTTCATCTGGCAATCACCAAAATGTCTTAGCTTAAAGAGGAACTTTTATCTGAGGGAGGAGGATGGGAGGTACATAACATCTAATGTCAGAGCAATGTTTTAATCCTGTTATCAGTCATAAACCTTATGTCTTACAGTGTTTATACTATTTACTGTAGCTATTTAACTTCTAAATCAAAGGCTTTCCCACATCTTACTATGACCTCTTCCTACAAGCTCCTGCCTGCAAGGTTTTGACTTCTATTTCCCACACAGAAGTCAGTATCTTGTAATGCCCCACACAGTTACAGCTGTGTGCTGGTGGTCAATTCATGTCTGAAAGTTGGATGCTTACTTCTTCTGATTAAATTTAACTTCTAGGCTTCTAGGCCAGACTAGTGAACTTCTCACTGCTCTTATTGTTTCTAGTCTTACAGTCTTAGTGCCGGTACAAACTATGCCAAACTGCTTCAGGCTTTCCTCTGACCAAGTGCAGCCTGTGAGCGGTCCTGGACACAGGTGTGTTCATTCTCCTGGGCTACACAACCCAACACTTCGACTCTCCAAGGCATTAATACTTTCTTCTGCAACTTGTTCCTAACGCAGATACAAATACTGCAGGCTCAATAGCAGAATGGGCTGGGAAGTTGCCAAACAAATATTTCTCCTCTGAAAAATACCCCAATCCATTTAAATTAACACAAAACAATATTGAGGTTTCCATAAACCTTTCCCCTCTGTATCGTATTTCTACTAAAAGTTGTGACAGAGCTAAGGGAGGCAGAGCAGCCTGAGGGTCAGGACACCCTCAGTGGGGGTGGAAGGGGTCAGGCTGGGTGCTGATTCAGATCCAGAGCTCCAGCCTGAGCTTTTCACCTCTCAGCCAGCTCTCTGGATGGGGTGTTTCTTTCCGTGGTTACTATTAACAGTGCCAAGCTAAGGACAGGAGAAACGTAGGTACAGACAAAATGCCTTTTACCAGACCAACAGATAGCTGGAAAATATTCATTTGCACATATAAGCTTTCCTTCAGATTTGAAAAGGCTTCTGTTTCTTCCCCCACTCTCTTCTCCTCTGCCTCCATTTCTTAAAATCTCGGGTTCACCCCAATCCAGAGTAGGTGAAGAAATCTTCAAAAAGACTTAACAGATGGGAAACCCCTGTTTCATCCAAGAGTATTAATTCACTGCTGACTGCAGCTGACAGAGAAGTTGGATCCCAAAGGGAAAAAAAACTACTGAAACAGAACTCCAAAAGGACTTAGGAAAGTACTAGGCAAAAGCTTATTTCTATATTAAAAAAAATCATGGAAGTGCTGTTCCAGCTGACACTGCCTGCTTATACACAACTTTCAAAGACAAAATTACTAGCAAAAAAAGTGACTAATTCGATTTAAATAAAAATGTTGCAGAGATTTGGAGGCTTGAGGCTGAGGGTCTTCTCTTTGTGATGGCTATCTGTAACTACACCTACTAGTAACTGAAATATTTACAGACAGGAACAATTATGCTTGGGAATGGTCCACATTCTTGGCTTTTTCATGATAGCCAAGAAAATAGTCCTTTCATTAGTTCAAACTCTGTATTGACACATGGGCTTTGCTATCCAACCAGTAAAAAACACAACTCAGCTGAGCTGCGCAGATGTTTTGAACTGGCCCAAAAGGCCAAGCAATGTGATCAACATCCTATCACCTCAAGTTGTCTCCCTGAGCACTCAAGTACTCATCTGTACTGCATATTTCTTCTTTCACCAGTGACATCCAAGGAAAAATAACTAATTTAACACACTTGCCAGTGGATTCTTCAATATTTCACTTAAGTAAAAAAGAAAACACATAGTTTTTTAAAAAACACAGCTATTTAATGTATTATTGCTGCTTGGACTTGGAAGCCAGGCAGCAGACACACAGCTAACAGAAGTCACTGAAAGCAGGGAATAAAAATGTATCTTGAAACAGTATATTGATTTTTATTTCTTTTCTAAGGGCATGTGGAATTTTCCCTGGGTGTAATTCAGCTTGCCTTGTCAAGGAAACGTTCCCTTTGTGTGTGCAAATTGAGTGTTTATCCTTTCAGCCACTTGGGAGCCACTGGCTTTGTGCTCCTGGTGCCCCTCATGCCAGCAGCATGAGTATGCTTTGCTCATCCATTTCATACCAGCCTTTCAATACTGTGACACTGGGGCGGAGCTAAAGGCTGCCTCGTAGCTGCATTCACTTATGATATCATTGTGTTTCCTTTGTAGTCCTTCAAAAAGGGACAAATGTCAAAGAAGCCCTCTAATACTCAAACTCTGAACAGTCCCTCCATGTTCTCAGTTCGCAGCCACCACTGCTGCCCACTGGTCTTGCCCAAAGACACAAAAAGTTTCCAGCAAACACACATATTGCCTTCTTTCGTCTTCTGTTTCACAATCCAATCCCCTCTTTTTTTTTTAACCTCTCTGTATTTCTAGGGCAATTTGGTCCTTTTTATTATATGTGATCCATAATCTCCATAACTTTACAGACCAAGATGTAGGTTTCAAAGGGATTCTCAGACACCTAAAACCTTGGAAGCTGAGGGAAAAAATTAAAGGAGGCTAATTTGTCTGGCTGCCCATGCCAAAACCATAAAGATGACAAGAAAATCAGAGACATAAATGCATGGATAGGTGGTCTGGCTCCAAAAAAGATGGTTCTTGAGTTCTAACATCTGGGAGAGGGATCATTTTTCACATATAATAAGCTATTTATGAACATAAAAGCGTTTTACAAAGGGGAAAAGTTTTTTACAACAAACACACAGTTTAAAAAAACAAACAAAAAAATGAAGACATTTTAATTTTCCATATTTAAAAATGTTTGTTCCCATAAGTATAAAGCATTACTTCTCTATGATAATTTGAAAGCTATGCTACTAAAAATACAACAATTCCAGGAATGTATAGAGGGGGAAAATGCTAGCAATAAATTAAATTACATTGATAAATGATAGGAACAATTAATGGCATTTTCCAATTAGAAATATGACCAAATTTTTCCCCCTAATTTTCTAAAATGTTTAGTATTAGTAACTATTTATGACTTTTTTTGCAATTTTTTGGAAATGTTAATTAACCTCACAATTTTCCCTTATCCTCCAGCCATTGGAAGCATTGTGTTGACACTCAAAAATTATCTGCAAGTACTGAAATGTTTCAGATTGGAAAAAAATGTGGAAGCTAGGTTGGTTGTGGGACACTGCCCTAGCCTTTCACCTCTGCTGAGCTGGGAAAAGAAATCTGTCTTAGGTCATAAGTCAAATGGGCTTCGTGATATGAAGGAGTCCCTCAGGAACGCAGGCACAGAAATGAGGAATGGGAGAGAGACACACTAGGACTCATAACCTACTTCTGTATTGCTCTGAGCCAGCTTCCTATTAAAACCTCATACAAGCATGCTCCTTCCTACCAAATTTAACCTGGATGTATCCTCAAAAATTACTGAAAAAGCTAAGCTTTCAGTCTTCAAAATCACACACTCAGATACACAAAAAGCTCTTCAACATTTTTTGGACTTAGATTGATCTTTATTCAGCACACTGTGCTCTTGGCATGGAAAATGCAGGCTTAATTCTTCCCACCCCTGCCTGTATAAACAGGTATTTGTGTCCCATGCCCTGTCGTGTTCAGTGAGGTGACTCACAGCAATGCCCAGCCACTGCCCTCAGCAGCCTGTGACACAAGCCTGCTCTCCGAAAGTGGGGTTTGCATGTTCAACCTCATCTTTCTTTTCTTTATTTAATTCTCTAAGCCTTCATCTTACTCTCCTGAGTCATCCTCCAGGCCACGTAGTTAAGGAATCTCCTACTCGCATCAATCCCCAGTAGCTCAGGACAGCAGTAAAATACTGGTGTGTCAGGAGGATGGGATGCACGCAGGATTACCTGAGCAGAGAGGTTTTCACTACAATGCTTTTCCTCCCTGCCATAAGCACTAAAAAGGCAAGGCAAAGCCTAGAATACTCGCAGGGAGTAGCAGTGACTTCCTCTAGTCCAGCTCACACAGCTGGAAGAGAAGAGAAAAGCTTTGAGACACCAGCGACTTTTTCAGGGCTCCCTGTTTGGTCACTGCACGGCTGCAGCTACAGCTATATATTTATTCCTGTGATAAACACCGAAGTTATTACACATATTCATATGTGCATATAAGCATGTAGCAGAGGAAACGAACTAGACAATGAGATGTTACAGATAATATGACAAACACATCCTACTACAGGCTTTGCATTAAAGGACATGTCCAAACACAGTTCTTTCCTCCAGCTACTGAAGGCCGTGCTTAGGCTGGACATATTGCAACAGAGCTTTAGCAACTGTATTAAAATTGTATTCTGACAAGTAATAGTACATTTTCATGAGGCTTTACACATGGTCAGAGATTCAACACTGCCATTAGGGAGAACAGTCAGCCAGTAAATATCTTGTGCTGTTCTTCCCTGGCAGGAGTGTAATTACACCCCAGCATACCAAACCGTTCTATCTCGTCCGTACGACCTTTGTCCTTTAGCAAACCCACAAAGGGAAAAGCTGGTATTCCTGCTCCAAGAGCATCACATACTAGTTTTAATCTGCTTCAAGATTTCACTGCCCTTAGAAACGCTGAACTCTCTTCTGTGTGAACAACCTGACAAGAAGCCAGGCAAAGGGCCACTCGTCGGTCAACAGGAAGTAAGCTGGGACAAAAGGTCCAAGTTGAGGAACGCTTCTCTGGGCTCTCTGTCGATGTGCAGCCTCGGCAGCCTGCACTTGGGGCAGAGCCAGCATAAAAATGTACTCCGGGTAACTGTGGGCTCTGATTAAAAAGCCACAGTGCTTAATAACAAAACCTGACTGGAGAGAAAAGAGGACTGAAAAAGAAAGAGCCGAGCTTATGAAAAATAGCTTGTGCCTTCAGGCTCATTTTTAAAGTGTGTTTTATTGACTTTTTTACCCAATTAAAGGATATTCTTATTCTCTCCTTAGATACTGTCCACTTCTTCATACTGCACATCAATAGATGATGAACCAATACAAAAAGCTCAGGTAAAGCAATCCAGAGCCACTGTGTGAATGAGTTCATGTTTCTCTCAGCATCTCGGAAAAAATGAGCTCTTGAACTATTCGGAAATCCCATTAAACCCACACATGGACAGAAAATAATGGCATTTCCAGAACGTTTGTATGTGCATTGATACCATGAAATACTATGTATGAGTAGAACTGATGAGTTTCATGAGCACTTCCGAGTTAATTGCTGTGAGAAGCAGAAGCTTGCAGGCAGCTGAACGTGGTGGCATTGCAAGTACCAGAAGATGTTTTTCACTGAAAAATCTCCAAAGTAGGACTTTGAGCAGAGATACGAAGGCTCTTTAGAGATCACATCAATGTTCAAAACCAAATCCCTTTCCTCACTTGAATTAGCCTTTGTGCATACAGAGAACATGTAAATGTGTCTTGTGTGGGAATATCTGTCTGTAGCCATCCCCGCAATTTTATTGTATACAGCTTTGGGGGATGTCTCTTCTTCCTCTCCCCTCTCACCCTCTTTAAAAAGGTTATGAATTTCTTTTGCACACAAGGAAAAAAATCCTTAAAATGAGATTTAGCTCAAATACGACTTTCTAGAACAGGACTGTGTATTCCTCTCCAAGTAATTTTAACTGGATGACTAAAAATTTCAACTGAATTATTAAAAATAGAAAGATTCTATTTCCTTACTGCCAGAAAATTTCTGAGTGCTCTGAAGTCAGTTGGCTCAAGAAGTATCATGAATAAATAGAAAGAATAAAAATAATTCACAATTTTAAATTCGGCAATACAATTTCTAGTTTGAATTAGGAGACTTTTCCACTACATTATAAGGTAGGCTTATAAAGGCCTTCACATTTAAAATGTGGTTAATTATTTTTTGTTATAGTTCAGGATGAAATCAAAGTAGCAATACAGGAACAAATTACTATCCATCGTCTGTTTTGCTACCCCCTTTGCAAGTTCTCACGCCATAAAAAATGCAAAGCAGCTTGTTGCTCCTTTGCTGAAAGTAATCTCTCCGGTAAATAATGTGCATTTACTCCAATGTCCTGAGATATGTGCGGACCTGAACAGTCCCTGAGCAGCATGCAAGAACTTGTTGCTTCACAGTAACTCGCTCATATGAGTCTTCACTTACTCCCTCTCTCCTACCTTTGTTGACTTTGCCATATAAACAGCAAGAATTAAAAAAAAAGCCGTAAGAAGAGATTTCGCAACAAAAGTAATCTAACATGAGGCTTAGGTCATACTAGGGACATACTTTTCACTAAGCAGGGCAATGACTGCCTGGCAACAGCTTTGAAAAACACATGCTGGAGTTAATAGTGCTAGCAAAGTGACCAATGCCATCAGAGCAGCGAAGAGCAGATATTACTGCAATGAGTGAACTGGAAGGCGGTGCAGACACCAACTACAATGATCTTTCCACTGTTCAGTTTGGAGGTTCGTGCCCTTTTCGGAAAGCCGCATTTCATGACCAACTAGTTAAGTCCAGAGTAGAACAGAAAAATAATCACAAGCTTAGACAGTATAAGCTAAGAGGAAAGACTGAAAAACTCAGGGTTGCTGGACAAGGCAGAACAGAGACAGGATGACAGTCATCTGGCAAATTAACAGTTGCTGCAATGTATAAAGATAAAACTATGTTTCCTTGTTCACTGGGAAGAGTAGCCTAAAATACAGCAAACAAAATAGATTGGGTATCAAAAGAAAAACCCCAAACCCTGTAGGTAAGCATAGTATGCATTGCCTAGTAACATTTAGGAATCCCAATCATGGAACTTTCTGGGGACAGGATGTAGGAATAACAGTAGAAAACGAATCATCCTGACTTAAGATCAGGTGGATGGACTAGATAAATTATTCCCAGCTCTATCTTCTGTAAGTATTATTTTTATCTAGCCTCACTTTAATCTCACTTGGAACTGCAGAATTTATGCTAATATTACAAGGAATATGTCTCACAACAGGTTTATACTACCGAGTTGTCATTGATAATTTGAAGCCGGTAATAAATATGTTTTGTAACTAATGAAATGTTATACATATTAAACTACCAGCTGAAGAAAGACCGCATATTTCACTGCAGTATTTTTTCACTTCTAAGGACACCAACATTTTTCTTGTGTTAACCTCTGTGAATTAAAAGAGGGACTAGTGCTCAAAAGCTTATGTATGATGTGGATATACAAATCTCAATTTTACAAAGAAAAAAGAATTGCATAGATATAAATTTTAGGCTATCCAGACAGTCAATCATTACACAGCTGGCACTTCTGTTGCTGTCTGTTACAGTCCGTTTGAAATTACGACCATCTCTCACTGTAAAAGCTTGCAGAAAACTTGACAGTGGTTTCTGATCCCTTTTATTTTCACTGCTCAGTAACAAGACCTGTGGAGGACACCTGCTTCTACCTTCTGGACATAACTTTCTGCAGTCTTGACTGGTAGAAAATAATAAACCTCAAAAGTTCATTAGAGTGGTAGTCAGCTCTGTCATAGCGACTTTCTGTAGTCATCCCCTCAAATTCAGAACTTCAGATTGATTTATTAGGAAAAGCTGAAGGATATTCTGGAGTACAGTATCTGAAACATAAGGAACACTGATTTGCTATTTCCTTCTTTTGTGCATTCCGTGTTGTTTTCCTCATTTGTTCGTGTGTTACAGTGTCAGGCACATTGGAATTAACCAGAAGATATGACCCAGATGTCAGTGCATTTGTAGTGGAAAAAGGCAATTTCAGCGTCTAGTGCTTAATAAAATTTTTGCATGATTTCCTACAGCTGTTATCCATGTGTTATTTCAGGATAGCTGAATCACTGCACTGTTAAAGAACTGAAACAAACACTCAAAACACGCTGAAAATGCAAATCCACAAGTTACTTTAATGTGGGATGTAAGTCTAACAGAGTATTTGGGGCTAGCGCCGATAAATAACCACTATGTTATCCTTGCCACCAGATTCTGGATTCCAAAACCAAAAACCTACTAAACATATGTACTTGCCATATGTAATTATGACATCCTGATTTAGGCACTGGAGTCTCTTCTTTCCCTGAAGTTTAATCCTATTTATTTTTGACACAATGTGGGTTCTTGTTGCACTCTAGAATCTAGAAACAAAAAGCCTGTGGATTAAAACAAAATGATACAGAAATCCTTCCATATGAACTCCAAGGCTGAAGATTCTAAGGGTCACAACTATGTGTAAGTTTCAAATAATAGTCCTGAAGCTTTAAAAAAAACAACAACTCCCTTTCTCTTTAAATGTTAAAGAAAGCAGGAACGGGTCTGCCCTGTGTTATGAACCAGGATGCGATCCTTCTTCATTTCCTACACTGCTTTTGAATACAGAGCTTTTGCCCTGTCAGTCACACAATGGATATGTGAGTTCAACAAGTGTAAAGCTTACCCTAAAAAATAGATGAAAACAAACATCCATGCTTTTGAATACACTGCTACTGCACTTGGGTGGCCATCTGCAAGAGAAGAGATGCTGGGACCAAAGTCTTTTCTGGTATACTTCCAATGACCTCAAGGTTATACCAAGACCTACTTGCCCATTGCACTTACTGATACACATCAGGATTTTAAAATAAAAACATATCTTGGGTGAGAGAGTTCCAGAAACAGATGCACAAAGCCTTAGAAGGGTTTTATACTCAGCATGGTGTAACTGAGTGATCCTGTCCAGCAAAACACCGGAAAAGCACATTAATCAAGAGCCAAAAGCCCACATTCCGGATTTTTTTGTTTATCTTAACATAATTTGTTTACATAAACTTTGCACAATATTTTTCAACCCACTGTTCCTTTGGTATTTACTTATCTTCCTAGAAAAAGCTTCCTGCCAAATAAATAATTAGAAAATAGATTTTCCCCTTCCTAATTATTAATTATTGCCACTTGTAAGAGAAGATATTTAAAGAGATTTGATAGTCAAGAACAGCCTCCTCTGGTATGTACATCAGTAGTCCCACAATTTCAACCCTTTGCACTGTTTCAGATAAAAATAGAACATAAAATCATTAGAAAATATTAGGCTAATACAAAGGCAGATGGCTGAAAAGATCATTCCAGGTACAAAAAAAACCCCCTAGGCTGTGATTTAAGAAGGCCTTTTATGAAGGAAAGGAGATTTTGCAGAATTTCAGCTGAAGTGGGCTGCCTTCTCTGTAAAAGCATGCAGAGGAAGGGACACGAGGGCAGGAGTTAGAAAGAGGGGAACCAGTTGCAGATACCTAGAAGGTGGCCAAGCATTAATTTCTGCAGGATCCAGACCAACAGAGAAACTTTACAGTATCTAAGAATGATCCTTCCATGCCCAGAGCTCTGGCTATAATCCCAGGTAAATAATGACAAGTGCCGTGTCATGCTTCAGAGCAGAACACTGGATACCTGACCTTCAAATGCTCTACTTCTGCCTAAAAAATGTTTTTATAAAACTACTGGAAATGCATGTATCAAATCTCCTTGTAGTACCTCCATTAGAAGTAATTAATGATGGAAATCTATGGGTTTGCACAGAACTAGTCACTTGCAGGACAAGTCATTAAGGGTCTTCATGACAGAACTTGTTTTTCTTTTTTAAAATACCTTAAATAACCACAGAACAGACACCTTTGAAACAGGTTTTGTTGTTAAAAAAGTGGTGGCCTATCAATAACAAAATAACACACCCTCAAAACCAGCTGCTTCACATTCCATTCATCAATCTTTTGGTTGCTTATGTCAAACATTGACAGGTTTAATGTATTGAGAGATAGGAGTTTGTCCTTGGCTCTAGCAGGAGGGAGGAAATGACGGCTGAGCACCAGCTCACAGCACACATACTGAAAAGCCTCCAGAGTAAATTGGGGCCTTGAAAAAGCTCATCCTTGCATGCCCTGGGATCACCCCGCACAGACACCACAGGAGGCGCAGATGTGTGTGCATGTCACCCCGAGCAAGGACAAAAATAGCAATCCCTGAACTTTTTTTTGGATGCACTTTGGGCAATGCAACAGTAACAAACAGAAGCCTCAGGTACTAGATGCTGGGCAGTTCCAGATCTCCCCTAGGCTTTAAAAAAACCCAACAAAATAAGTATGTTTATACAAACAAATATACCACAATGTTCAGCACTAACACAAAGAAGACAACCCCTGCAAATGTAAGCATACCCTAAGCAGCCAAATAGTTTGTCCAATTACAATTTTGTGGGCAAGTCTGAAGAATGGAAAGAAAGTACAGGTATCTTCAGAAAACACACGTGTCCCAAAAAGAGCAAGTCCTAGTACCTGCTGCCTGATGAGACAGCTGGCAGAGGAGAGAGCTGGAGAAAAGAGGAACAAATGTGGAGGGCTGCTGTTCTGAAATATTCCCATGCTTTAAGGAAATATAAGACATCAGTGATACTGAACTAAGATCTCTGCTTCCCAATAACAGTTTTGTACATAGAGTTTGGGAAGTCATTTGATCACAGCTAGCACTGAAATTTTGTCCTATCTTGCAGTGTCCCTGAAACAAATGTGTTTACCTTGGTAAACTGCTGATTAAAGAAAAAAAGTAGGGTTGCAAGGCTGAGCTTGAGGTTGGATCCTGTTTGCCCACAAAACTGGGAACATCTCCAACACTACTGAGGACAGTCCTTGCTTTACTTGGGGCTTCTTCCCCCCAGCTGCTTCACAGCTTGCTACAAGAATCAGGGCAAGCTCATTCCCACACATCCCCAAGACAATTTGTTTGGGAAAGAAATGCATCAGCTTCAACCACAAAGACAGCAATCTTTCCCGTAAGTTTGGAACACTGACACGTGACACTCTCTGGTGCTGCAGAACATGTCAGTATTGCATAACAAATTCAAGACACTTTATTCTACTTGTGTTATACGTTATTATTAAATTCATGTTGAACACAAGACTGAGTACATTTTAAATATTACCAAAAACCTGGTCATATTCCCATCCTTACACTGGGCACCATTTCCCAGATAGAAAGAAAGATTATGTTCAGTCCCTGGTCTTGGTCTACTTTAGCCCAGGAAATGCAGTGGGTACGTTACTGGAGCTACTTGGGACTGCAGCATCTGTCTTATGAAAATAGTCTGAGGGAGCTGGACCTGTTCAGTTTTGAGAACAGACCACTGAGAGAGGACCTCACCAATGTATATAAAGATCTAAAGGGAGGGTGCCAAGAGGATGGAGCCAGGCTCTCCTCGGTGGTGCCAAGCAAAAGGACAAGAGGCAATGAGCAGAATCTGATGCACAGGAAGTTCCACCCAAATATGCGGATGAACTTCTTTACCATGTTGGTAAAGAACAGATTGCCCAGGGAGGGTGTGGAGTCTCCCTCACTGGAGATATTCCAGAACCACCTGGACACAATCCTGTGCCATGTGCTCTGGGATGGCCCTGCTCGAGCAAGGAGGTTGGAACAGGTGACCCCAATGTGGTCCCTTCCAACCTGACCCATTCTGTGATTCTGTGCGAACAGCAGTTTCGGCCACCCAGCTCTAATCCGATTAGGAATACCTACAATTTACTGAGAAATACCAGTGGTGTCGTCAGTGTCACAGCATATTTCCTGAAAGATTGTCCTGGTTATAATGTAAGCTGGGCCTTCCTCGGCTCAGTTATTTATTTAGCCAACTCAACAGCCCAAATGACACCTCCACCCAGGAGGATAATGAAAAAAGTAAATGTTACTCTCAGGATCCTCCACCTTCTCTGCGTATTATATTTGTTTAGAGGGAAAAAGTCTCATAACAAACACTGTCCTGGAAAATCTGCTCTACCACACACTTTCTTTAAAATTCTGTAAAATGGGATTAACAGTACGTCTCCCACATCCTGGGGTGTTGGGAGATCAAACACATCCAAGACTGGGAGGCACTCAGATACTTCAGTGATGCAAGCCATGGAAGAATCCAAGACAGACAGATAATCCTCATTTATACCATATGGGGAAACACTGAAGCAGAGAGAAGTTAAGCAACCTGTCACTCAAAAAAAATACGTGGAGAGTGCTGCAAAGAGAATTTCATCCCCTCTCCCCAGTACTTCAGACATTCGGAACAAGCTTCAACATGAAGAATATTACTGGAAATAACAACACGGGAGAGAAGTGACTAGCAGATTCCCAACTACATAGCCCATTGCATATAAAACACCCTCTCCTCTATCCCGTCACTGGTGTTAGCATATAGAGCACAAAATGACTGAATGCAGCATGACTGTAATCATTCTGATAGCAATTGTTTAAGTCAGTCAAGAGAAGAGCTCACTGTCACTTCTAATCCTTTTGTTTGAAAGGTGGCAGTGCCAGCTCTGCCTCAATCCTTCTGCAGGATCTTACACCTCTGAGCACCAAGGGGCTTCCTACTACCAAACAAGTTTCATGGCAGTGTATAACTAACGACACTGGAAGAATGACTCTTGATTTCCACTGGCATTACGTCTGCCTGGGTGGTTTAAAGAAAAGAGTTATCAGTTAAGGAACAGCAATTTAGAAGCCATAAATGTGGTGACAGAGACACCCATGGGATTTGTGTGTGAGCTTTGCTTGCAACAATAGATTAGGAAATCAGATCGCAAGTTACCAAAAAAAAAAAAAAAGCTAGAAACTAAAGATGGACTGATAAGAATTACTGCAAATCCTGCACTTTTGAAATATAGGTCTGATAAGAAGATATTCATAGGTCAAGAGAGTTTATACCTCCCATGTGCTCATTCACAAGTTTCACACCTACAGTATTTTCCATGTGCAAAACAGTCATATGTAGTGATTAAAACCACCCACGAAATCAACACTTTAAAGAATTATTGTTTTATTAACAAATGTTCAAATGAAACTCAGTGTTTTTCAGAAGTGTTTACAAATCAGAAAAATGTACTGCCATGTCTGTAAAAGAATAAGCACCAATGTTTCACCAGATATTTTAGTACAAATTTCTTCAAGCTCAGCCCTCCAGAAATGTCCAGTTTAAAAGAACGTATCTTTTCAGAATGATTTGAGCTATAAAAAACCATATACACATATATATATATATATATAATATTAGCAAAGAATGTATAGCAATTTGCTATGGCAACACTACTTCAGAACTCAATGATACAATTACACAAGAAAGCAGCTTACTTAAATACGAAATTTTATGCCTGTTCTTACATCGCACACACTTACATATTTAAGCTTTTCCAGGAACAACATTGACTGACATGATTTCAGTCAATTGTTTAAAAGGAAATACAAGTGTCTGATTTTTATTTAGCTATCAAAAACCCTTCATTGTGTAACATTACATTCAGCAGTTCACTTGATTCTCTCTAGAAAAAAGCAAAGTGCGGAGCTTGTCAAGTTTAAACTTAAAACAGCAAAGTACCATGACACACTCCTGCTTTCTGATGGTAAATGCTGATGAAATACTGTCCTCCCTCCAAGACTACAATGCATCTCACACTAATCTAAATAGTACTTTCCATAAACAATGACAACTGGGAAACTCACTGCATTCAAATAGTAATGGAGAAGGACCACAAGGATGTATGGCCACAATAAACTCATTATCAATTCAAAAGCATATGCGTGGGAACATATCTGCAACTGCTTATCCATCACCACTTCTATATTTTTATTTTCCTGAGTCCCTGTAGCTGTAATTTGCATGAGGTGTACTGCTACATGTTTTTAGTGGATAAATTTGGAATTTTCATAGCCCTTCTAGTAGTTTTCATGGCCAGAAATCATTATATTTCCCTACAACTGTGCAACATGAAAAAGGGGGCATCTCCTTTTTGAAACTCAGGTTTACTACACAGGATTTTAAAATGCAGACTTCATATTTATCATTCAAGAATTTTATTTCACTTGCCATGACTCCCTGTTTTAGTTTTCTTAACTATACCAATTAGTGCAGTCTTTTTCTGGTCTAAATGAGTTTTATTAATTCTTTACCTCCTGGAGACAGTTGTATAGAGTTTTCTGAGATGCACATGAGACAGCATAGAAAACTCAGAGGGCTTAATCCTAGCTTTGCTAACACTTCCATCTTGAGACTGTGGTTAAAAGACAACCTCACCCTCCCTCCTCCTGTAGCTTCAGTTTCCTTGAAAGGATCTCAAAATAGACTGATAGACCACCTGTGAGGAGATCTTAAATTCATTAAACTCTTATAAGGAATAAAATTTCTCACTATTAATAATTTAGTCCTATTGCTGATCCATTTAAATAAAAACACTGCAAAACCACTTCACAAGTCTATTAACTCTGAAGCGACCAGTAGCCCATTATTTGTGACAGTTCTCCAGTTTGAGCTTACTCAAACTTCCTGTAGCCATTAGGACTCTTCCATAATCTCTAAGGTGAAGACTTAAAATGCATGAATTTAGAGCATTCTTTCAGAGTACTCCTTATTCTTAATTTTCCTGCTTAGCATTTATTAATGGCCGACAGCAATTTTCCTCAGGCCAAGTAGTAACATCACAGCTTTTGCAGATCTTGGCCTTTCTTCCTAACCAACCATGGCAACATGGTCCAGAGAGACATGGTCTCCTCTTTGACAGGTGATAGAAAAACAGATTATTTTTCTGTTATTCGTTCTATCAAAATATTAAGTCCCGGAGAACTTTCAGACAGTAATTTACAGGACTTTTTGCAGAAGGATTTGGCCAACATATCCTAACAGATATCATCTCTAATAAAGGATTTATTATTTTCAGGAAAAGCTCATATCGGTCCTACTTTTTGTATTGGAATATACCATATTTGCCAAATGACAACGACATGCTCTTTAGAGCCTTTATGTGCTCATCAGCTGGGACATGGGCTTGATTTTATTTTTTTTACTACTTGGGTTTGGTTGGGTCTTTTTTTCTTATTTTTCAGCGGATTGGTAATATCTGATGGTACCGGGCTCCCTTTGAAACTGGAGTGCAGATTTCTAAATGTGAAAATGATCCTAAGTGCCCTTTTTCATAGAACTGTTAAGGTTGAAAAAGTCCTCTGAGATCATCGTTAACCCAGCACCGTCACGTTCACTGCTAGATCATGTACGCAAGTGCCACATCCACATGGTTTTTTGAACAACTCCAGAGATGGTGACTCCAACACTACCCTGGGCAGCCTGTTCCAACACCTGAACACCCTTTCAGTGAAGAATTTTTTCCAAACATCCAATCTAGACCACCCCTGCCACAACTTGAGGCTGTTTCTTCTCATCCTGTTGCTTGTTACTTGGGAGGAAACACTGACTCCACCTTGCTACAACCTCCTTTAAGGTAGTTTTTGAGTGTTATACGGTCCCCTCTGAGCCTCAAAGGCTCCCTAATACAGCCCAGATCCTTAGTTTTAGAGCCTATACCTTTGCTCCTCGCCTCAAAAAAGCTTTGCTCCTCTCCTGTGTATGGACAAAGCCTCATTTCAGGGTAAAATCTCCTCACTTACAGCTCAAAACCTCATATTCTTCACGTTTAATACCCCATCTGGAGCATCCAAAACCTATTTTTAGGCTGTAAAGTCCCATTTTTAAGGCCAAAAGATTCATTTGAAGGGTCCAAGCCTGTCCATTAATACCCATGGAAGGAGGAGAAGAAATGATCATTTTGTCAAAGTTCAGATGACTACTGACAGACTAAGCATTTGTTTCCTTAGTGAGTTTACCTGCAACTGGCATGTAATATCTAGGACACAGATGATAATAGCAGGAAAAAAAAATAGGAAGGGCAGCTGTGTACAAATATAAGATAGAATGTAATTCAGGAAAAGAGTCTAAGTACTTATTTAACCAACAAAGGGTAGAATAGTAAAGAAGGGGCCTCAAAATGTTAAGAAACCATCCCAGAAATAGCAGTGATGGAAAAGGCGAGACATGCAAGCCGAGACTTTAAAAAGGTTCATGCTAGGACACCCCCATATCACATGCAAAAAATCATCAAGTAATTACAACCACCTATGCACCAAATATTTATTAAACAGGTCTTCCTAAATACATCTACGAAGTGTCAGACTCTGGTTTGATTTCATATCAGATCATAAAAACTACAATCAATCTGCTTTTAAATAAAAAAACCCAAAAACAACAACAACAACAAAGCCCAAGAAAAAGCAAACAAAAATGGTTTAAAGGCACTGATATGTAAAATCCCAGTTTACAATGTCACTCACACACTTACCTGGGGTAATGCATCTTGTTCTGATCAGTTTCATATCAGCAATTTGTAAACAAACCAGAGGGTTTGTTCACTGATGAAAACAACATTGAATAGAGGTCAGCAGAAAGTTTTACAAGGAAAGATTGCTGGACCTCAAATATGTCTGTTGGGCTGAATAAATACAAGAAAAGAGGAGTGCATTTTAACATTGAACTATAATATTGAAGGGTAAGAAGCAAAAACCAAAGAGGGAGATGAATTAATTAGTGTGGTGCCCAGAGGTAGGGGAGGAAGGATAATGAAGAGTAGTGGGATTAAATTAGGAAAAGCAAAATTTAGGCTGAGTATAAAGAAAAAAAACTTACTAATAATGAGTTTTATTATTTCGGGAATTGGTCTCTCAGGTGAAATGATGGAAACACCTGTCTAAGATTTAGGACTTTTAAATATAGGTTGCACAAAGGCATTAATGCATGAAGCACAAAGTATGCACAAAGGTGTACACGCTTTGGGGAACAAAACAGCACTGGTAGGGACAGAGCGAGCGGATGCGGCCACATCCTGTCTCAGCTCCATGATTAAAGTGCAATTACCAACATCCTCTTCAAGAGCTGCCCAAAACACAGCCTACACACACGTGGCACAAGCTCTGCTTGGAAGCACTGCCCACGTGGAAAAGAGATGGGCACGTGCACAAGGGGGTTGGGGCACAGGTGGCTGGCAGAAGTGCCTGGCCCAATGTAGTTGCAAGCACAGAGGGGTAAGACACCTCAGCACACCTGGTCTTTGCTCCCAGTTCCAGCATTAGCTCTCTTTGCCACCCTTCCAGTTTGAAGGTAACAGCAAAAGAAATCCATAATCAAAATCGTAGCATTTTGTTGGTCTAAATCAGGTAATTTTGTTGGGAGATTAGCAAGCCCATGCCACACCATTCAGAGATCAGTCTTGGTGTTCCAGTCAGAGCACTCTGCTTTTGAGCACTTTCTGGAGTCAATAGTGCAGTTCAGAGGAACAGCTGCTATTGCTGCTGCCTCTTCATTTAGTTCACGAAGGCCAAGCAAGCCAGCTAACACCATCATAAAACAAAATAAAGCATCCCTTCAGAAAGGGCTGAAAGACAAAAATGCCATACACTGCAGTTGGCAATCTGATGTCTTCTTTATAGCACTTTTCCTGCTATCTTAAGTGGGAAGCATCACCCAAAACTAACTTTTTTTTTTCTGGGGTTTGCTTTGCCTACCTCACATAAAAGTAAAAAACAGCAAAACCCTTGCAGGCAGTTCTGAAAGCACTGCAGGGACCACAAGTGGATAAAGTTTGTGCCTAACAACAGGCAGGCTGTTCAGCCAAGTGAAAAAGAAGGGTTAAACACTGTAGCTTTATCAGGAAATTTGAGGCTTTATACTGGAAGCAATTTGTTCAATGGCTATTTTGACCATAGAACTTCCTAATCTCAGTTCCCATAAAGTTTGGCTTGGAGCCAGCCAGAATGGTTCATTTCAGCTGCACAGATATCTTCTACAGAGGAAATAAAAGGATTTCAAACCCCGGAGTCATTTCCTTTGGTTCTCGGCTCATTCAGAAAAAATGTCCTTTCGGTCAGTGATATCTCCAACTTAATTCCTGCAGCATGACTTTAAAAAAAAAAAAAAAAAGTCTTTGTGGGAAACTTTTTCTGAAGGTTTGGAAGTGTGCCCTATAAGCTCTTTGCCAGTTGGTGTAAAATACCTTCTTTGCTCCCAGAAGTTTGCAAAGAAAAATGTTCTCTTCACTTCTACATTAACTCTGAGCTTTCCAGAAGTTTTTAGTCATCCAGCAGCTCCCATTTAATAATTAAAGGAGATATTCACACCCATACAAACAGATGTATGAGTTTACAGAACTGTGCATCGAAATAATGCACTAAATGTATTTTAATCACAGGGATTGATGCACGTGCAGCTTCAGAGGTAGTAGTGCAAGCAGAACAAGAAAGCACTCAAGTGCAGCAATATGTTTCCCAAAAGTACCAGAGACTTTGAGACATTGTCAGCCTCGGTATCTCGCTTTTGAGAGTAGTTGACAAACATTTAATTTTTTCACCAACATTCAGCCCCAAATCTGAAAAGTGATCCAAAAGATCCAAACAGGATATGTTTAAAACAAGCATGCAGGCCAGCCAACATAAATACCCGGAGTCTAATGTCCTCTCCAAGTGAGTGGGATACGTACTCCCTGAAGCTGCCACCATCTTAAGCACGTAGTCAGGGTTTCACTGAAATAATGGAGATAACATTTTTGACACACAATCTAGCTGCAATGATCAAATTCATTCCAAGCGCGTCAGACCCGTGAACACTACCTTTACATCATCATGAAAGGGAGAGGAAGCTTTTCAAATATATCCTCAGGCCTGTGATATTTCTAACAGTCCTATAAAACAAAATACCGAGGTGCAGGGCTCAGTATAAACGGCAGCATTTGTGGGCTCTGTAACAGCGAGCTTACGCATCCTTTGTCCTAAAATGAACTTTGAAGCACCAGGATGCCTCAGAGCTGACACGTTTTTCATCAAGAAGATTGATTTTAGTGAAACTCAAAGCCTTCTTCAGCGCTGTGCTTCAGCACGCGTCTAATACTAAGCATACACATCCTGAGGTGGCCCTGTCTTATGTTCCGAAAATTCAGAAAGCAGAGTAAATGACACATGCAAAATGGAAGCATTAATGAGTTGAACCCTACTGTCAACTTCAAATGTCAGCACCAATCTTGATAATTAAACTACTCTTTCTAGGAAAGTTTATCACCAGCTCAAAATTACAGTTTTAGTTATTATTTATGAATTGAGCCTTGTGTAACTTAAATGCTCAGAATTGCTTCTTCCCGCATCACAATGATTCAAGGTGTTATATGAGATGGACTGAGACATCAGCTTCTCATAAAGTAGTTCAACACACATACACTCGTATTTCCATATATTTCCATATATATCACAAACTCCTTGATAGCACTGCTCTGCAAAGGGCAGCCGAGGCCTTAGAACTGAAGGCCTTCTTTAGCCTAACTCAGATATTTTCTTACAATGTCTTGAATAGAACAGACTAGACCTTCAATCTGTGGATCTCTACCAGAGAGGAGACAACCTATAATATTAGATCTTATTTCTGTTTTCTGAAGGAATGGGTGGGGGGGGGGCCTATTCAATTTATAAAATAAATAAAACAAGTAAAATAACAGAGCACAATTTTCTATATGCCAATCCAAACATTTCTGTATTGCTAAGTTCTGTCCATTTAAATCATTATTTACCAGGATAAAATAACAGATACTGATGAAGCATGTAGAAAGAAAGGCATAGGGGAGATTTACAGAACAGCTAATTTTTCTGAGGTCAAAGTAGACCAGCACTCTAATTATAATGGTACCTTTTTCCTCTTTCCCTTTCTTTTCTAAAGTTGTATGTAAATTCAAACCAAATGTTGACTGGAAATTTTTTCCCCTTTTTCATTCCACTTTTCTTCTCCCTTTCAGGAATGCCAAACCCAGGAGCTGAGTGTCAGTAAAGACTGTCCAAATTAAAACTAAATTTCTGGTTTCACTTAGTCCTAAGGGTAACATGTGCTTCCACTCTTCCCTAAAACAGAGTGGGAACATGAGGCTTTAAAAGTGTAATCTGAAAATCCTATTTTCTTACAAGCCTTATTAATATGAAATTACTTGGTGACAGTCGAAACTTCCACTTAAAATAATGGAAGAACATTTCATAGCCATTCCTCACTTATCCTGCTCACTATTCCTGCCTTATCCTCACTTCCAAAAGACAATAAGCTCACCTTGCTGGGCTTTTGAAGGTTAATTTGACAAAATCTGTTTTGGAGTTGTTGTTTTTTTTTTTCTTTAATGTGCAAATCTTCAGACATTTCCTAGGCCTCACACTGGCAAACACACAGGTAATTTGCAAGGAGATGAAATGCAACAGAGCCACACTTCACTCCTCCAGCTCCTACTCCCAAGCACTTCAGCCAGCCATCACAGCTTCCCCCACATACTCCCATGAACCCCAATGCAGCCAGTGAGCCTGGCTGAGTGAGACAGCTGCCCTCTATTTTAGCTCAAGAGCCAGGCTTTTCCTTCAAAGCTGCCCCACAAGCCGTCCTCCAGGTAAAGATATGCTCAGAGGGGCTGTAGATAGTGTGGTGGAGTGCCACAGCCCCATGAGCCCTGAGCCCACACCCAGCAGAGCCCACTTCCCACATCAGCCACAGTGGCCCCAAGGAGAGCAGTCCTAAAGGGAACGTGTCTCCCAGCTCCTTCCCCAGTGCTCCTTGTGGGGGTGCAACTACTGAGACTCTTGAAGCAGTTGTATGAAAATACATCTCACAATCTTTGCCTGACTCCAGACACAGAATATTGGGGGAACTCTTAGAAATAAGTGCGTGCATTCAGACAAGAATCCTGACCCTACTTTCAAGCAGACTCGTGACACAACTTCCACTGTCATAAAAACTGAGTTTGCTCCACCCTCTGAACTTGGCTGCTCTGGTGGTCAGAAACTGTCACCCATATTTAAACACGGCCTGTTTACTCTCACTTATTCTTGCTGCCAGCATTGTGCACACATTTTTTTCCCTTGCCTAATATCAGATACTGATTTCTTCGTAGACATTCCTATTTTTTTCTGGTTTTGTGAATGTTCTTTTAAATGCTACATCTTCCATCATCAATCCTTCTCTATACTCTTTCAGGTAAGAAGAGCCTCAGAATTTCCAAGAACTAAATTGAGGCCATAGGAGCATGACTGCATGAAAGAAGGAACAAACTCTAGCTTTTGTCTTTAGGGCAAGCAACAGGAGGGGAGGTCAAACAGGTTGTCTGGATAGAAAAAAGTGGTAGGAACAACCCTACCAAATACTTCAGGAGAAGAAATTAAAGTGGGAATTAACCAATTTACTATGCCAACTATCATTTTTTCCCCATGGGAAAGCTGCACACAGGTGCAGCAGGTCCAGGTCTATTAGGGCAGCTGCCAGTTCTAGGCAGGATGCCGGTGGTAAGGCAGGATGTAATCCAGTGCTGGATCTTTCCCACTGAGAGCTGCTGACGCTGCATCTTCTTGCATTGAAAGTGTCCCTCTAGAACTTGGAGGTAACCAGAAGGAAGGAGCAGGTTGGAATGATGACAATCTCTCTCCAGGCAAGCAGATGGGGGAATAGATAACCTTTGAGAAAATCAGAAGGTGATCACTAGATCTATTCCTCTTGCAAACAAACAGGCTGGAGAATCTAAGTGGACATACTGTAATGCAAAGTAACCACAGAGTCACTCAAACGCAGCACTGACAACACAGCTGAAACATTGCTGGCTCCCTAAGTGTTTTAAGCCTTAAGAAATACGATGGGTGAACCTAAATACATACTACAGTCAGAAAACAGACACAGAAAAACCATGAAAGTGAGGCAATGAGTGGATCATAACACCAAGGTCTAACATGCACGGCAAAGACAGAGCAAGCTGTGCTGGCTGGGTAGAAACGATCAGACAAAGCACGGCAGAGAGCAACCTGCAAGAACTGAAATGCAGGACTATACAGAAAAGCAGTAAGTGGAGTGCTCATAGAGGACTTTTATCATCCCTACACAGATTGGGCAAAATGGGATGTAATGCAAAGATCACATTTTTAGGTGCTGTTTCAGAGAGCAGCTGCTTAGGAAGCCCAGAACAGATGCAACTCTTAATTTTAAATGACCACAGAGAAGGTTATAGGACAAATTGACAAAAATGGACACTAACAAACTGCAACAACAGATGGTATTCGCCCTCCCAGTTTGAAAAGAGATCCAGGACGCAATAATCGACTACATGCACTAAGAAGTGGTGTGCAGTTTTTTTTTCTAAAACTGACTTTGTACCTGAGGACTGGGAGGTGGCACACATGGTCCCAGTGTTCCGAAAACATCCCAGGTAAGGTCCAGGTACGTAAAGATCTGTAAACTCGATGTCAGATCACCAGAAATTACAGAAACAGAGTAAAATCAATGGAAATACAATATGTAGAAAGAGTTAACCTGGCTTTTGTAGGTTTGTCTCACAGAGCTATTGAAGTACTTTGAAAAGGTCAACAAGCCTGTGGATAAGGGTGATCTGGCTAATGTAGTCTGCTCGGATCTCCAAAAGACATTTGACAAGGCCCTCACAAAAGACTTCTTAGGAAACTAAGCAGCCATAGCTCAAGAGGGAAAGCTCTTGGACAAACAATTGGTTAAAAGATAAAAACAGAGGGTAGAGGGCATGATCTTTCTTACAAGGGGGGGAAGCACCAATGGACTTCCACATGAAACTTTGCCAGGACCCATACTGCACAACTCGCTTCTAAATGACAAGAAGAGGCTAAGCAGTGAGGTGACATGATTATTTAGGAGACAAAACAGAAGAGCCATCTGTGAAGAACTGCAGAAGGACCTTACTACAGTAAGCAACTGGGTAATAAACCAGAAGAAGAAATTAAATGTAGATAAATGCAGTCATGCACATGGGAGAAAATTCTGGATTTACATTATGATGCCCTCTGAAATGTCCATAAAAGTGTCCAACTTCCTATTTGCTCAAAAAGGCAAATTCAATTCCAGGAACTATTACAAAAGAAGCAGAAAGCAAGGCAAAGAATAAACAGCAGACACATCTACATATATTTCCCTGTCAGTCCCTCCTCTCCCATAACTTTTGAACTGTCTGATCCCATTCAAGCAAATTTGACAGAGGTAGCAATCTCAAACACTTTTAAATTCCAAAACCTCAATCTCATTACTAGACACTGGTGAAAACACAGCAGAGGTTTGTTAATCCCAGCAGCCTCAGAAGGATTTTGTTGCACAGCATACACCCCTCTCCATTAAGTGTAACAATTTTACCACTTCTGCAGTAAAACCCAAGAAAGTAGAGCACGGCAGGCAGAGCTATACAATTCTTTCTGATGTAAGAACTCAAATTCACCCAACTCGATAAATATGTATGTGTCTCCAAAACTCCAAGCATATTTAATGTCTATTCCATGACTTTCTTCTTTAATAACTGTCTGTACTAGCAATAAAACCTGTTTCTATTTATAAAGGAAATTACTAAAATAATGTGCAAAAAGCAAAAAAAAATTAAACATTAAAATTTTGAGCACAGATCTTTTTTTCCCCCCCAATTTTGGGGCCTTTTCTAAAGATACCTTCCATCAATTATGTGGAATTTATCCTGCAATTTACTGTGAGCTGAAGTGACTGACAAGAGCAACCAAGATACCTCAGGCAAACCAGGTCACTCAGACTTCTTCTTGCTGTTTTGTGATTAAAGGTTGACCACAAAAACCTTTACTTTCTGCAGAATGACATGCTTGGTTGGTTAAATATGCAGGCAATTAACATAGAGATAACATGCATTTAAATGGAGGTCCCATTGACCCCCATCTCCTGACTGCAGCCTTTGCTCTGAAAGCAGAGAGCTTAGCAAAAATATTCAATTAATAAAAAAGTCATGAAGGGCAACAAGTCCATTTCAATTAATTTAAAAATAAATAGTGTTTACTGCTCCATATTTAATAAGTTAATAAAAAACAACAGCACAACTAATATCACAAGCATCAACGGAATGTGCCTGAAAGACCTTTACAAAGATCATATAAAAAAACCCAACTGTTTTTCGTCCTTTGTTTAAAATAAAACAGAATATTCTGTAAGCAATGAAACAAAGAAAGCCAGTTGTTTTATACATTTGAGCCCCTTCTTTTTGCCTCTGCCCATGCCCTATCCCAAGTGTGATGCTACAACTTGCTGCAGTGACTCCCATCCCTCTCTTCAAGCATTCCCTACTGTTTCCACCCTCTACTCTCATATCTGTACCTCCCTCCCAAACTCCTTGTTGGACAAAACCAGCAAAAGCTCTGGTTCCACACAGAGGAGCAACCAGGGAGTTACTGTAGTTACTTCAGGTAGACCAAAACTAAACCCATCCTGTGTTTCTTGCAGTGGAAGCACTGAGTGTCCATTCTACATAGCTGCTCGTTTTCTGAAAATATTTAACTTGGTTCTGTTTGAAAGTCCCAGCCTTCTTTTGCTTTATATTGGACAATAAGTTGTAAACGTCTATGTAAATAAAAAATTGACAGCTTGGAGACTCTGAAATTGGAAACCAAACTTAGAAAATTTAACCATTTGTAATTTTTTAATAAAACTTGTAGTTTGGGGGTCCGGAAAACCACATATCACACCACTGCCATCTAATGGAAGAAAACATCAGCCAATTATTGGTCCTGGAGAAGACCCAGTCAGACAAAAACTATTTCATCAAGTAGGAGAGTCATTTCCACCACTCCTAACATGGCCTCCTCCTTTTCTCAACTATAAACTTTGCTCTCCTCAAAACATTCTGGGTTGAAAAAACTAAATGTCATCCAAATGTATGATTATTCTCAGGAGAGCTGAAAGACTGGTTTGTGTTTTGGGGTGGGTTTTTTTGTTGTTGTTTTTTTTTTTTAATGGAGAAAACAGTAATGTAAAGAAATGTCATTTAACTCCATTCAAAATCCTAATATTACTCATGGTACCTAAACTGATTGTGGACCTGTTCTTTTTCAAAGACCTGGGCTGAAAAGTCCATAGGACAAGGTTGCCTTTTAATTATTTTTTTATAGAGTACAATTATTTTCTGTACTGTTGATTAGCACCTAGAGCTTTAGTGCTCACATAACTGTATATGGCTACCACAGCGCAAAAAGATGGAGCAATATTAATGATGCCCACCAGTTCCTTCCCCAGAACTGGTGTGGGTGGGTTTTTTGATCAGCATTGAGCAAGCTACATCTTTATTGCCAGCTGTTACGATTTTTTCTCCTGTGTCGCACATCTACTCGTGTTCGAGCAATCCTACGCCATCTCCAGACAGGCAGCCCTCAGACACCCAGAAAGACAGATGTAATAAAAATGATGGCACGGTCTCTTAGTGTTTCATTTTCACAGTATACTCTCTACCAAGAAAGAGAGCATTTACTTAATTCACTTGGGTAAGAGAATGCTACTCTTCGAAACAAAAGCGGGGGATGTGCAGTAAGAGGGGAGAAGTGAGCAGCGACCTCCCTGCTGGCAAACCACGGAAGTGAAGTCGCACTGTAATTCACAGATTTGATTCAGAATGGTTCCTCTTGAGTACCCACATTCAATAAGAGCCTGTCAATTGGATTAATTATCAAATTGTCACTATATCAAGACAGCATGTGTTTTGCATATGCTGTGTACTCTGGGAGAGCCTAATGGAGTCGGCTCTAGCAAAACTAATGAGCTGGGCACTGTCGTCCTCTTGCCTCTGCCCCAGGTTTCTACACGTCAGCTGCTGTGCTGAAGGTCTTGAGACTTTTGAGAAAGTAACTTCTGAACAGAGCACTGTCGCTTTTAGAAGAGATGACCTGCCTTAAAGCAACCAGAGGCCGAACAGATTTACTGGTATATAGGATGCTGTATCAGGGCATCAGAAAAAGAAGTTTAAGCAAAGTGATTCTTAAAGAGAGCTGAAAAAGCCAAGGCATTGTAAGGAAGCTTTCAACAAAGCTGATTATGAGCCACCGTTCAGTTAAAAAAAATATCTTCTGTTCACTTCTGTGATATGAAATAGATATTTCCAAGTCTGCTGAGACCACTAAGAGCCTACTAGCATTATCCAGTCCCAAAATGCACTTCAAGTGCATGCCAAGCTATTGGCAAAGTTTTATACAGACCAATGAATCAAAACATTAATCACTGTGTATAAATGAAAATTCTACTTTTTTATTTCTCTGGAAGGAAACAAAGTTAAACCAATTATTTGTCAGCGATACGGGCCTGCAGATTTTGGAAGCAGTAAATTAAGAATAATCACAGATTAGATATGTCACAGAATACTTGAGCATCTTGGGTCTCCTTACAGAAAATATTTGCTAGGCCATGAGTTCATTTATGAAAAGATAATGACCCAGGAAATTTTTTCCTTAATTGCAAAAAAGCTGTTTAAGAAAGTGTCTGGGGAACTAATTAGGAAGGAGTTTCCTCTGTAGAGGACCTGGCTTTAAACTCAATAAACAATTTTTAGAGGTCTTGCTTGAGACAGCACTGTTTAGATGCAGTCAAGAATGTTTGTTTAGGTGCAGTAGCATTTTGCAGACCCTGGGGCAGGTCCTCACCATGGTGAGGCAGTGGCCAGTGCTGGTGTGCTCCAGATATGATGACTTGCTAGGCAGAACTCATTGAATCCTTTCCTATTTCACTTCAGCAGATGTGAAAAGCATTCAAGAATATACAGACAGGAGAATCTCTACCTCCAAGCTAAAGTGAGATTTTGCAGAACACTTGCACATTTGCCAAGCCATAATAATGCCTGCTGGCCAACCCAACAGGTGCCAGGAAAATTGCTTTGTTATGATATCTGAACATCCATGAACACATCATCTGTAAATTCAAGAAGACAACTATGTAGTTATTTTTAATATATATATGCAGCTTTCCCACCTCCCATACAGTTTCTGGTAACTTCTTAAAGTGGTCAGATCTACAGAGCATCATAGCTCATGAGCCCAGAGATCAAATGAGCTTTTATTTGCTAAGCTAGGGTGTGAATTTACACTTCATTTGTGAGTGAACAACCTCGTGGTTTTTTACTGGCAATTCCTTTCACTTCATTTTGATGAATGCCTGCCGTCATGGTGTTTAGATGTCTCCTTCAGGTATTTTTTCTTAAGACTTGACTCTCGGTCTCATGTGGTTCCATAGTAATATCACTTATTAATTTAAACAGAAAAAAATATTATTTCAACCTTTACTTATAAAAGCCACAGGAGTGAAAGTAAAAAACCACTAAAGTTTAAAGAACCCCCCCAGAAAACAGACTAAAAAACCTCCAGATATTTACAAATTTAAAACAACTAACCTCATGTTGTATAATGTATCTTATCAAAACAGACAGGATTGCAAGTTTGTTTTTTTCCTTTTAACTGTTTCAAAATGGGGACTCAGTGACATTGTTGAAGACTTTTTCCTTGTAGCTCTGGAGATTTGGTTTTATCCGCTGACTTGCTAACAAAAGCAGTACCACTCAGCATAGTTTGTGCACTCTGTTCAGGAGACCCAAGAAGAGAAGGACCAGATCAGTTGTGGCTGCTACAGGTCAGCAGTGAGATGGATCAGCAGAGCCATAGATAAAACTTGCTGAGTGCCCGCCCCACTCTCAGCACGTGTCTGGCTTTCACAAATGCCTCACTGCCAGAAAACCTGCTGAACTGAAATATTCCATATTGCTACACTTTTAATAACTTGAGAACTATTGTGCCACTGATTACATAATGCTTTGGAGTGGATCAAAAAGGAAAAAAAAAAAAGAAAAAGAAAAAGAAATGCAAACAAACAAAACTAATGCACAGAAAACCAGCACATCTATTGCTACTCTGGAATGAAAAACAGGACTGATTTATTAGCTACACAAGTCTAGAGTTTCAAACTTAAATAAGTCTGTTTTACAAATTATTTACTTTCTACAAGATCCATTTCCCCTTGAAGCACACTGTGCATGCCCTCCTAGTGTGAACAGTTTACAGTCTGTGATCAGGCACAGACCTACTTGTCTGGATTTTTTTCCCTTTCAAAATAGTAATTCTGAGAATCATAAATTACACAACACGGTTATTGTAATTTGAGCTTATTCTCAATAAATAAAATTTATTAACTAAATAGCTTTCTATGTAGCTTAGCTCTTTCCCACCAGTTTATTATTTTACATAGACTTGCTTCATATTGCTAGTCAAAACCAAACTGGGCCATCTTAAGTATAAAAATATGAATTTGAAAATATACAGTAAAAATGCATAATTTCATATAATCACAAATAACCTTCACTCTTCATAGAATATATGCAGAAAATACTTTGTTAAATTTGAGTTTTCAAAAGTATTTTATCTAACATACATACCAAGGTATAGCTACTGTATGATTATAAGCTTTGTTTATCAGAACACCAGAGCAGAAGCCTCCAGCTCATTAAGCTCCAATGCATTAGAGTATTTAGGGATGCTGGTGAACTTAAGAAGATGAGTAGCAACACTGACACAAGGCAGGACAGACTCCTTTTGGGAGATATGAAACACCACTTTATCATGCCATTCCAATTATCTCCAACATTTATAGTAAGCCTCCAGTTATTCCATTTTTGTTACACAAATAAACTCTCAATTTATAAAATAGGTCATGGTAAATTTTAAGTCCTGGTCTAAAAACAGCAATGCGATTGGAGAAATAAAATTGTATATGATATATGGTGGATTAACAAAGATGACTTCATGGCATTTTTTTTACCATAAACCTACCACAATCCTAATGAGTGCATATCTGCATGCCAAGTTTTCATATTTTAAAAAGAAATAGATCATTGCTAACATTTCTAACAAGAAAAATGTCCTAATGAAATATTAAAATTATAAACAGAGTCACTATAGCCGCCCTTGTCATGTTAGGCACATTTCTCTCCTAAGAAAAACACTGCTATTCAAAAAATCAAGTCACCCATGGTTTGAAAAAATACACATAAACTGAAGAATACACCACTGAAGTGTTTGTCTCCTACAAACTACTGTGATTCATAGGTTTTATTTATTTAAAAAAATAAATAATTCCTACAGGTAGGATTTCAGACTTTTAGTCATTCTCCTGTGCTCATCTTCTAAGGTACTAGCAAAATACTCAAAATCATGCAAGCCCCTGATTAAACCAGGAAGCAAATCTGCATGCATGCAATTACAGTGTCTGCAAGGGCAGACGCAGATGACAGTAATTCATACTCTAAGAAATGGGCTTGTGTATTTGGCAGATTAACTGTTCTGTATTCCATTGCTATGAGGTATGGAAACTGTACTGTGAAACAACCATTACTCATTCCCTCAGCTCTGAGCACGTAGGTCTATCAAAGGCAAGCCAGGCTGGAGAGGGTGGGGGGCGAGGACTGGAAAGAGAAGAGTCTACACGTTTCAGATTAACGCTTCTCTTGAATGGTTTCTTTTATTTCATTTCCCCTACTTTTTAAATTAGCAAATACAGTAGGCCCAGAAGGGAAATGGGCAAGGGGAATAGGGAGAGAGGGGAGGGAAAGGGAAAAAGCAAAAGCAGCCAAAACTCTCCAACTTGTTCATTAGGGGTTTTGTGTTTGAACATCTGAATGAATCATGTGTCTGTTTTTCATTATTCTCCACATGTATTTGTTCTTTGCTTTGTTCTGAGATTTCTGGCCATGCTGTCATGACTGTGCTTATTTTGTTTTATATATTGTTCTATTACAGGGTGATTGTTACTTCTCTGCCTCACTTAGCAGTTATGCCACCAACAAAGAGCAATCTGAAAATGAGAGGTTTATGTCAAAAGGTGTCCCTAGTGAACTCCCTTGCAGCCTATATGATTACTTTAGATCCAACTGCCTAATTCATAGCAGGGAGAAATCCTTAGATAACACTGCTCCTTATCATTACATAAATGTTGTGGGTGTCTCTTTAAAAATCTGAAGAATACTGGAGAATGATTTAAAGTACATCACCAGGTGTTTTCCTCATTTTTCCAAGAGGAAACCTAACATTTCTTCCTAAGCAGTAACCTATTTTAACAGATCTGCTGTTAGATGGAGGTTTTGAAATAATTTCCTTGCTAAATTAAATATTTATACTTTCAGCTTTACCCTACACCTTGGTCAACACACAAATGACACTGAAATAAATTCTGAAATCACTAATCATGTGATAATTTCTATCATCTCCTTGAATTTAATCCACCCTACTTCATTGGATACACATGACAGGATGATGTGTTCATTTAACAAGATAATCTCATACTTGGCAGAAGGCGAGTGAGACCCAAAAGACAGGAAAGTAGCAAATAAATAGCGTGGCTTTTTCCTGTTTGTTTTTTGAATATTGAGTTTGGTTTGGGGTTTTTTTGGGTTTGGGGGGAAGGGGGTTTTATTGTGTGGGGTTTTTTGGTGGTTGTTGTTGTTTGTTGTTTTTTATTGGGTTTTTCTATGGAATAGATTTAGACTCCAGTGTGTTAGAGACAGTTTCAACTTCTGGAAAAATCTTGGAGCAAACAGTTGTATAAATGCATTCACAAGCATTCAAAGGTGGTGATTAGTCCTATGAAGCACGGATTCGGAAAGAGTAAAAAATGTCACATCATAATTTAATCTAAAAGTATGTAACCAGACTTATAAATAGCTCAGTATTATATATTTTAGTTAAACCTTGCTTCTCTTTCATAACTTGAGGAGATAGGAGAAAAAAGGCCTAGCTGAAAACTCTGTGAAGTAGGTGTCAAACTGATTAGCAGATCCAATTTAAAAAATAAGTTCTCAGTGGCTCAATATTGCACTACCCGGCTTACTGAGAGGGTTTCTTCAAAAGTCTTCCCCAGGTCTGTTATTATTCACTCTTTCCCACATTACCTTGTCCAGTGGATTAGAGAAACCATTTATTAACTGTGAAGAGGATACTAAAGACGTAAGTGCTGCAAGCACTCTGGAGGCTTAAGATTATACTCAAATCTTAGTAAATTAAGGAGTATCCAGGAAAAAAATAGGATAAAATTCAATACAGACAAATGAAAAGTTCTAGCTCTAGGAGGGAATAATCAACAACCCAGAGCAGAGCACACAATAAGGACTGCCTGGCTGGCAGCAGCACTGGAAAAGAGTAACAGAATCAGAGACTGCACAGAATCTCTCAGCATAAATCAGCACCATTTTTCTCATGCAACACCCTGTGCCTCAGAGAGGCATCTATATTTTAAATACACAGTTATTTATATGTATACATCAACAAAGAGGAGACTCATGTGATCACAGAGAAGACAAATGAAACCCCTCTGTGCTATTTAAAATGATAGAATTTAGCCCTTCTAAAAATCCTATGCCCAGCTCCAAGTTCTTCAAGTAAGGAGTGAGCTGAGTACAGAGAGAGACCAGCAAAGTGCAATATATTCAGAGATTTAAAACAAATTGCCTTTAAGGAAAAAAGTTAAAGGACTAGTATTTAGTCTAAGGAAAAGCTAAGGCAGATGCAGATCAGTCTGCAAATATATATGTTTGCTGCAAAAAGGAAAGGAATAAACAGTTCTACATGTCCACTGGGGACAAGAAAAGCAGCAATAGACTTAAATTGCATCAAGAGAGATTTGGGTTAGACATTAGGAAATGCTTCATTATAGTGAGGAGAGGGAGTGTTATCACAGATTGCCTGAGGAGCTCGAGGAATCTCCACCACTGGAGGCCTTTGAGCAAAGGTTACAGAAATACCCCTCAGCAGTGAGTTAGAGCTGATCCTGCCCCAAGGCAGGTCCTGACCTCTTCAGGTTCCTTCCACTTCTGATTCCTGGGAAGCTTTTTCTTTTTTTTGGCAGCCTTACTGAAGACAAAGGAAATTGTACCCAGCATTTAAAGCAGTAAAACCTCTATTCTTTTTATGCCATAAAGCATACTGTTAATAAATCCAATTATGTTTACGATCTTTTAATGGCACCACTTATGTCATAAAGATCCATCTTTGAAAATAAAAATAGATATCTCTGCCCTACAGTGTAATACAACAGCATGAAAGCAAACTTTCCGAAAATTCCAACTCATATTTATATGGCTCCTATTAAAATAATCTTAAAGCTAACTATAATATAAAGAACACCAAACCCAGATGTTTTTCTTTCTCAAAATTCTACCATTCATACTCTTTATGATATTTTCACTTCACATTTTGTGTTTCACAGACAGATCCACTCCTTTCCTTTTTTACCACTAGTGATGGGAGCAAAGGAAGTTCTGCTCACAAGGGTATTCCTTTATAACGCAATCTGAAAAAAAGCAGAAAAACCACCAAACCCCAAACACAATGAAGTTTTGTTCCTGGTGTGATACTCAAAGAAATACAGAGTGAGGTTATCAGAATTCTGCCAGAAGAGTGCCTCAAGGAAATAGAATGCACATTCAGGCAAAAGCAACTGCATGGCAGAGCACCTTATGACAATGGCTCATGACCAGCTGGGTTGGTGGAGTTTTCTAAAACTAGAACTGCGGTCTTCCAACTGCTTTTCTCCTGAGTAGCTAATGAATGCTGTTTCTGGCAGGCAACAGATAAAGTCACACGCTTCTACAAACTTCAAAAACGTCTTAGGTACAGGTAGCAGGATTTTGCCCCATCTCATAATTTCCCCAGAAGGCTTCTCTGCTGCTTCTCTTCACCCTGTATCTGGCCACTCACAAGATATTCCTGAACTGCAATGCCTCTTCTTTTTACTAACACATATAGAAATATATAGAAATGTTCTTCTTTTCAGAAGAACCCACTCTAGTAGGTCTTGTTACTCCAAAAGGATTCTGTACACGACTAGTGGAAAGCTACAGAATCATTTTAAAGCACAGCTTCTCCCCCATCGACTCAGTGACACTGCAGACTCATAAATGAGTAACAATTCTAGTCCTGAGATACTACTATACACGTTAGTCAATATTTTTCTTGGCAAATATAGTTACACACACACACACACACACACACACACAAAACCATTTAAAAATATTTTCATACATTAGCAGAAAAATTAGGAACATAAAACTGGAAGAGGAATTATTTTTATATCTTGGTATTGCAACTTGTAGATCTATTTGTGTCATAAAAAATATTTTCTTCTTCCATTAGCATAGGCCAAGACTTCACAAAAATATGAAAATTAGACCAGGTTTTCCTTGGGAAACTTTTCCCAAAGGTTTCTCAGTTTTATATAGGAAATCAATTTGCATCACTGGTGATATCATTCAAATCAGACAGCACTATGTGGTTAGAAGGTAATTTACTCTTCTGCCGAAGCAATTTGATACTTGTTCTGATTTGTGATTTTCATTTTGTTTGTTAATGAAAAAAATTAATGAGCAATGTTACTGGAAGCACAACTCAAAGCTTTGGCATTATTAAATATGTTTGTAATATACTGTGCATTATGTTGATTGCACAGTTGGAGCCAAAGCTTTGGCAGTCAAGCCACCAGTCAATCATTCAAACTGATAATGAACTCACAGGGTGGACACTTTGCACGTACCTTTGCACTGATTTGTGTTTTTGTCAAGAATTGCCTTCGTGGATACAATTTTCCCATACCTATGGAGAAAACAAAAATCAGAGGCACAAGTTACTATATTTTAGTAAAGTATATAGTGATTTTTGCATGCATATAACACATACCCTAGGAAGAGGTCTAGAGCTCTTGAAAAATGTTCATCTGATAATCCTGGAGAGGTTCCTTATGCCACTAGTTCAAACACCTTTAGAGTTCCCCTGAAGAGCACTTGCCACATACTATCCATCTCTGGTCCATGCACTGCCAGCACAAATGCCAATCCATAGTGAGGATTTTAGAACACTAACACTAATAAAGAGGTTTCTTTGACTAAAGCAATTTTTTAAAAGTTTGTTTAGTTTAAATACAGAAGGACCACATTCCTTCAGGATTAACGAAAATGCAGGAAATACGGTGATTTTTTGTATGCATGCACGCACAGCTGTGCTCATGTGTGCATCCATGTCTATGTATATGCACTCTATCTAGTTTGGATAAACAGAACCTTTGAGGTCTGTGTGCATCTCCCAGCTCTTTCCAAGATGAATGTTAACACTCATTTGAATTTGTATCACCTCCCATAGATAACAAGGCACTGCACTGCAATTTGATAGACTTAGCATGGTGAAGAGGGAATTCGGGTAGCTACAACTTGTTATATAAAGCAACTAGACCATAAAATAGGTATCTGTGTTTACCTCACGGAGGTTAAGACTTAAAATGCAGACTTAATAGTATGCATCACAAAATCCTGGTAAAAGATCACAGAAGATGGCACTTATGGATGAACATAAGACATCAGAAGAATAAGTAAAATAATTTTATTTCTCAAATCACTGATATGTCTTGGTCTTCAATGAAGAGAACTTCCTTTAAAATGCCCTTTCCTGCTTTTTTTTTTTTTTTTTTAAAGCATTATTGATACTCTGATGAATTTGGCTTTCATTTGGAGGACTTTTCCATGAAACACAAGTTTCTAAATCCACAAAGGACATATTACTATGAAAGATTTAGTAAAATTATATCTTCTAATTGCAAAGCAACACCCAGGGAAAATAACCAGCATTAATTATAAACCATTGAAATGTATGGTAGACATGCTTATTTGCTTAAACTTTATTAACAGCAATATAGACTTGGTGTTAGTGACTTCTACTCAAAATACAGAAACTGGGATGTGGAAAACATTGCTGCTATTCCCTTCTCTGCCTCAGGAGGAAGGCCACACTCTTCCCTGTCCTATGGGCCTATAAACACACTCAGGAAATCAGTCAAAAAGAAAAAAGAAAAAAAAACATACAAGGAAAAAAAAAAAAAAAGACAGGGAGACAAAAAGGGAATGGTACCATAACACAGAGTGTAAAAGGGACTCTTGGGTTTCAGTCTGGGACCCAGAAAACATTTAATTACCTCATGAAGGGGACTAGCACCAATGGGAAGACGGGGAATGGCCTGCCTAAACATACTCTTTGATACCAGTAAAAAAATGAGGCAATTTTGTGCCTGACAGAAAGTTCTCAGGTGAGGTTTCCATACTGCGAGTGACATGTGGCCACTCAGCTAAAGATAAAGGGCACTGTCTCTCCCTCTCTCTTTACTCTGCTTCTGTGAGTGATGCAAAGTGAGACTTTCCATTTGAGTGTTTTTCCTTTCCCTAAGAACCCGCAAAAGCATTTGTTTCCATTTGACTTTCATTTGGGGAGGAAAAAGCACGTTTTACTTCATTTTGTTTCAGTCTGAAACCAGCCAGGAGGAGGAAAAACTGACCTAAGGGCATTAACAATTTGTGTAAACTAAGTCAAGCCCCAATTCAGCTTTCTTTTAGGAACCAAAAAAAGTCATACAAGCATTCCTCCTCTTCACCTCTCTCCACTCCGTTTTTTTTGTTGACTCTGTAGACCAGAAGGATATTGGGCTCTGAAGGCAGGTGCAATCCATTGTACACTACACTATGATGGGTACACAGGCAGGCAGTTAAGAATTTATTTTGCCATAGCTGGCTCCACTCCAACCAAATACATAACAGATTTAAATGTTAACCATGAGATCACATGCTTTTCTAACCTCAGATGTTTCCAGAATTGGGGCCTTTATACTCACTTACGTTCCATTTAATTTTATAATTCTTCATGGTAATACCTGAAGTTGACTTTGGCCTCTAATACATTAGAGCACAAGTCTTAAGAAGGCAGAGCCAAATTCAATTCAGTGATTTATGGCTGTTCAGTGGGTCACCTACCCACCAGGAAATTTGGCCCGTGTGGTGCATCTTCATTTATTTGATTTATTTAGATTTAATATCAAATACATGAAAAACATGCAAAAACACGGCTATCTTGTACAGTAATGGGCCTCTGACAGATATACGGAAAAAGAATCCAACAAAAATCAGTGGCTACAACCCACAACAACCTCAAATAAAATACAACCCCTACCTAAACTTCCGCCAACAAAAACTAACACCCAGCCTCCATTTCAGTCCAGCCACTCCTAATGAATAGATATGTTGTTTCATCAAAGTCACGTGAGAGCTAAAAGTTTACATTTCTTGCCAGCAGTGATGGGCATTTGTGGTTCCACTGCTCTTATTACAGATTTCACAGAGTTATTTGCTACGTACTGCGATCCTGCAAACACTTAGTTACACTAGAGATTTTACTCACAGAATTCTGTTCAGCTCAGGAAATGCTTCCCCTCACACTGAAAGTTATGTGCACACCTTCACGTTTGCAAAAACAGACATCAGAGTGGTAAGAGGCACCACAATAACAAACACTGTTATAGGCAATTAGCCATATGTCGGCGATTTAATCTACTGCTATAAACCCTGAGTGCTACCACAAGAAAGTAATTGGAATTAATTTGGACACTGTTTTACTAAATATTTCAAGTAATTATTCTACAGTAATCAGAACATCAGTTCTGATGAAGAATGTTGGTTTGTGTGCTGCATGAAATCAGGAAGGTATTTTGTTCCTACAAATGCAGTCATATTTCTTTCTCTCATGTGTGAAGAGTGGTATTAAGCTATGTCTTATCTCCAAAGTTGTTTGGCTTTCTGTTTGTTTTACCTTTAATCATGATTTGAAGTACAAAAAAAACGTATTCTTCAATGGGAATGCTCACAAAAATAAGGATAAAATACCTCTTGTTTTCTTACATTTAAATGGAAATTATTATGAGATTCAACAGCCTGCACACCTGTGTTCTACAAACTACTGATATCATTAATGTAAAAAAATAAAAGGTATGGTCTGCTTGTCATGAGAAAATGTGAGCACTATTTAATTTTCTCCTGAGTACATGGAAGTACTCTTTCAAAGATACTGAATCAAAAATTCTTGTCATAAAAGGATGACTGTAGAATTGAGTTCACCTCAATGCCATATTACCAACCCTTCAAAATAATGGCTGTATCATTAAGGATAACCTACTGCATCACACTGTCCAAAGGAAATAGACGTAATGAATCTGAGAGATGGCTGCCTCAAGAATGTGTCTATTGAGGATCTGAGATGAAATTGCTGTTCAAAAGGTTTCCAGACATTTTTCATGAAGTGTTATCTACATGCATAGTAACCACAAACAAATTCTTCATGTGCTTTTAAAAATCCTTCTAATTGTTTATATTCAATTATGCTTTTAATTTTTTTTAATGTAATAATTTTCATTTAAAACCAGGTGGTCAGATTTTGAAAGAGCTTCCACGTCAGGAGCAACTGCACAGACTAGGACTTCACCACATTAATGAAGAACACACGCAGTGAAATAGTGACTAGTTGTCTTCATTGTTTCTTATAATATATAAGGACTGCCCAGAAAATTATAAAGTTTAAAACCTGCAGGTTCCAGAATGGAGAGTTACTTGGGGAACTCATTGCCACAACCCACACTGATGCCCCACAGAGACATAACTACATAAAGCTATTGGACAGCGTCTAGGAGGGAAAATCTGTCACAAAATTAAAAGCAAAGACACCTTTGTGCCCTGGAAGTCACATACCACCAGAAACTGTGAGAGGATACCAGAGCAGCATCATCACATGTTGTCCCTGTTTTAACATCAGGCACCTCCACAGCTGCTGAAACAAATTCCTATCTGGCCCAGCCCAGCCACTCTTACATTCCGAGAAAACATTCAATTGGGGGTGGAAATAGCTTCTTACAACCATAACCAATTTTACTTTCTCTTGTATATATCAGTACGGAGTGAAACTGTTGAAGTCATCTGACATACACTATTAAAGTTACAAAGGTCACTTAATAACTCTTCACTCACCAACAGCAGTAACTCACACCATGTCACACAAGAGGCAGAACTAAGGGAAGAGCTCACAGAGTTGTGCACAGAGGAACAATCTCCCTGTTCAGTCCTGGCTACAGAGCTATCTCAAAATCACTCTCGAGAGCCCCATCCCATTGCACCCCACGTTTTCACCCTACTCAGCAGACTCAGGAAAGATGCAAGCAATGCAAAATAAGCCCTTAATGTATGTACATCAAAGCAGATCACTTTAAGAGCTTTCAGGCAGGCGGTCGATCAGCACTTACACTGCAGACAAAGCTCAACGCGATCACTTCCAGGAAGTTATTTGATAACTGCTGTTAAAATGGAGGTAGTTCCTGAAGGAAACCATTCAGCTGTGAGTGATACCCCTTGTAAAATGCATGAACCTTAACCACAGTCAACCCCAAAGAGAGGAGAATTTGCTGTCTCAAAGTACACAAAGAATTTGAGCCATTTCTCCTCCTGCCTGTGGGAAGCTAGGGTGCAGGAAAGGTAAGTGGACAGCTAGGGTTAGGAGACAAGTGAGATTCAGCTAAGGACTGGCAGAGGAGCCAGGTGCCAGCCACCCCACTGCTGGCAGGCAACATGCCATGAGAGGAAACTGGCTGAGTGACAGCTGCCACCTGGAGTTGCTGCATCAAAGAATGGGTTTCCTAGGAGGCCAGGCTGGTGGGGGCCACTCAAACTTCTTAGCTTTTCCATGTCATTATGGGAAACAAAACGTCTGGGATAGGCACATCATATTCTGTCTTTAAAGCCAATCTTCAGGCTGGCCACAGTTAGTCCTGTAACACAAGACGTCTGTGGGACCAGACAGGATGAGTCTCTCACCACTCACCCAACTCTATCCTGCACATGTGCTGCCACCCTCATCTACAAGGCAATGGGTGCACAGGCACGTACAAAACACAGCTTTTACCCAATTCCAACTACTACTTGTATGCTTCAAAAAAAAGTGAAGCTTGGAATTGAAACTCAAGTAACCGGTGTACAGAACTCTTCCTTGCTTCGTAAAAACCAATGGAGTTGTCATGTAATTTCCGAGTTCAGAGCTTAATAATTATATCCCCAGAATTTGAGTTCACTCAAGGCTTCAAGCATTGCCTAGAGCACAATCCACCCAACTGAAAACAGTCTGCATTTCTGGGCATTTAGGTAATGTATGCTTTTATCTTGGGAACTTTTGTACTGGGATGAATTTGACCAGAAGTAATTGGATTTAGATAAGCAACTCTGAGGCTCTTTCATTCTCGTGAATTAATATCTAAATAGCATAACCAGGTTTATTTTGTTTAAAGCAGACTCTATTCGGCAAATCATGGATTTTGGGAGAAAATAAAGCCCACATTATGAAGACCTAAAGTATGGAAAGAAGTTGAATTTCTTGGAGAGACATTTTTCCTATAATACACTGCAACATGAACTTACAACATCCAAATACACGCAAAAGGGAAATTCACTCCAAATTTTTTTTATTCGCATGATAAGTTCTGGGCATTTCATCTACTGCATGGCATTTCAAATGCTTGCATTTTTTCCCCAGAATATAAGACATTACTATTCTGCCCCTTAACAAAGAGTGAGTCACTTCGTTGCCCTTTCTCTGTGTACTATTTTTAATTCCAAAAAAAAAAAAACCAAAACAAAAAACTTGAAAAGTTAAGACAAAAATCTTATGATCACACAAAAAAACAACAAAATACACGCCATTCAGAGCACCTCACACAGATCAGTGCATGGCTTGGGAAACAAACAGAAGGAGCCACTTGCAGGGAACCGATGGTGTACTGGACTGAGTAGACCATACTTCTGTAAGAGTTCAATGTCTGGACGCTCTGCCTTCACTACTTTGGTCTGGCTGTCATGTTTACAAAAATCACTCCTTCACTCAGTAAAATACAAGCTTTTGACACTGTCTCTCACAAAATGTCCAGCACACAGCTGGATAAACATATCATGCAATGGGCAAGCAACTGGCTCATGGGTCGGGCACAAAGGGTTACAGTGAATGGGGGAACATTAGGCTGGGCATGGTCACTAGTGGGGTTCCACAGGGCTCCATCCTCAGCCCAGTGCTCAAAATCTTCATAAATTACTTGGACACAGGACTGGAAGGGATACTATGTCTGCAGACAATACAAAATTGGGAGGAGCTATTGGCTCCCTCTGGGGCAGAGAGACCTCGACAAATCAGAGGACTGGGCAATCACCAACAGTATTAAGTCTAACAAGGGAAAGCGACAGATTCTGCACCTGGGATGGGGCGACCCTGGATGTACAGACAGACTGGGGAATGAGAGGCTGGACGGCAGCGCTGTGGAAAAGGACCTGGGGGTCCTGGCTGACAGAAAGTTGCATGTGCATCAGCAGTGTCCTGGCATCCAGGAGGGTCACCTGTGTCCTGGGGGGCATCAGGCACAGCATCGCCAGCCGGGCAAGGGAGGGGATTGTCCCTCTCTGCTCTTCACTGGAGCGGCCTCACCTCGAGTGCTGGGGGCAGTTTTGGATGCCACAAGGCAAGAAAGGTATAAAGCTATCAGAAAGTATCCAAAGGAGGGCTGTGAAGATGGTGAGGGGTCTAGAGTAAAAGCTGTATGAGGAGTGGCTGAGGTCCCTTGGTCTGTTCAGCCTGGAGAAGAGGAGACTGAGGAGAGACCTCACTGCAGTTACAACTTCCTCGTGAGGAAGAGGAAGGGCAGGCACCGATCTCTTCTCTCTAGTGATCAGTGACAGGACCCAAGAGAATGGCTTGAAGTCGTGTCAGGGGAGATTTAGGTAAAGATTCTTCACCCAGAGGGGGACTTTGATGATCCTAGTGAGTCTTTTCCAATTCACAACATTCTTTGAAGTTGGTAAAGCAATTTAGACTAACAACTTGTCCAAGAGTTTCAGAAACACCACAAAAAAAAAAGGGAGAGGGATCTCTTAAATCTTTTGTTTGTACATCTAACTGAGACCTGGACTTTCAGAAGGGATCCTGAGCCATTAGCACCAAATTCTTAAAGGACAGCTCAGCAATTTTGAAACTCAGACCTTCTATTTCTGTTCCTAACAGCACAGTTAAAAGCCTAATTTTAAGCAGAAAGTAACGAACATTTTAGCATGTGTGAACAGTCAATTTTCAGGAGAATGCAAGCTGATGAATCACTAAAACAACATCTACATATTCAATAGTATCTTCTGGTACAGATATTTACTACTAAGGGTGTAGTGATTTCACTCAAACATGGGCCTATTAGTCACCATCACCCCACATCCACTGAAAATACATTTTTCAGAACTAGGAGAGAGAAAAAGCCACAAAATCCATAAAATAGCGATGGTATATAACATGTTTATAAACACTATCATTGCTTCAGACAAATAAAATCCAAGATCTTACCATTCTATTGAAAAACAGTTCCATGTCAGGAAGAAAGAACCTAAAAGGTTATTTCAGATTATGGATCATGCCATTTACTTTAACACTGCATTTACAGATCATATTCAGAAATCCGGCTTTTCAGAAGATGCAAGCACCATTTACCTCAAATCACAGGGCTCTAATACAGCCCTGGAAGGCTGTGTTAAGTCCTTTGGTGCTCTTTTATTGAAGAATAGGGAAAATTTGGTAGTTTTAGTAAAGCTTGCTTCTTGTAAAATTTCAGCAACCTCAGAAATATAATCCTGTAGATAAACAGGCACGTGAAAAAAAAACTATAACTAAAAAATTCCTCTGCTGTTAAAATTCTAGCTTTCCTTTCCAAAGGAAAATCTACTGCTATTAACGCCCAGGAATGTGTCTTGCCATCACCTTCACTAAAATGAAAGATGTGTCTCACATTCAAGTTAGAAATGTATTTATAACACAACACATATATTTACCAAGAAAGAGTCAGTCATACTTCATATTCAAACTAATCTGCATTTATATACTTCTACAATATATGAACCTTGACCTCTGGAAAAACTGTTCCATATGAAAGTGTACAGGCTTGAAACTCATTGCAATTGTTTTAAGTACTTAGGAAATTAAACCAGGTAAAGCGGAAGTTAAAGTAAATGAAATTTAAATAGACACAACTTTCATTGGAATAGTAAGACCTTGAACTTTCAGACCTGCAAGACGTATATCAATTTAGTAGTTCACAGGTAACCTTCCCTGTAGCCTTGTTCCTTTCCTTGCCAAAATCAGAAGAAGCATTTTTTGTCAGCATGTAAATGAAATTAAGTGGTTTAATCCAACACTTGCAGAAATCAAAGGTAGTTTTTATGTTGCCTTCAGTAGGTACAACCTCAAATTCTATTCTCAGAGTTTATAGTAAGGCTACACATTTGTCACACCCTTGTTACCCAAGACAGAATGAACCACCACCCACTAATGTGGCACTCCCCACAAAAGCCTAACATTTTACTGAGTTTTTCCTCAGTTTCTTGCAAGTAAGACACTTGGCTATTAACTGCAGTTTCTATTCTAAATGCTGTTTATTCTTAATTAGTGCTATGTATTATATCCATATTAAATCTGTATATTTAAATATTGAAGCTATTTAAGACTATTTAAAAATTGATTACATTATTGTATATCATATTAAAATTATGACATTTATGTTTTTACTTTGATAGAAAGTGATGTTTTTCCCTCACAGTTCTGCCATGACAAATAACCAGTGTTAATAATTAATTAGCAAAATATTCTACAGTTGCTAAATTAAGTATGGAAAACTAAATTCATGCACAAATTAATAACTATGATTTCATGCAGTACAGTTCAGTTCTTTTTCTGGGCCATCATTAAATCTTCAATTACTAATTATTCCATATTTTCAAGAATTCAGATGTCTTAAAAAATAAAATGCAATTTTTGTTTGCAGACACTTAGCAGTGCCTCTAAATTTTCTGTATGATAGGAGGCACTATTGGGAAGACTGTTTAAGAATCTGAAACCCTTCACAGAATGAGATGTGGTTTACTGTAGCCTGTCACAAATGATAATGCCAGGCATACCGTAATTTTCAAAGGGCAGTGGATATATAAAAAGTCCAAACCTTTTCTACTATAAAGACATTGCTCATCAGGCATTGGAATAAAAAATGAAGCAGTTCTTCAAACTTGAAGAATTTCCTCTATCCAACAATTCAATTATTTTAGATACTGTGGAAATTCCCCTCCCCTCAAAACATATCATTCCAGTGCGTAGAATTTATTTACTTTGTATGTTCTCACATGCTGTGCTGTCTTGTATCCGATTTCTCATTCACAGTCCTGCTTACTTACGGAAGATTCATTGTTAAATTACAGTTGGTATGAACCAGCATGCCAGCATACCGTGATATTAATCTCTGAAGTGTTCAATCATTTAACAATAGCCTCATTATTCAAGGGAACTCTGAGCATTCAGTTGGTGAAGATTTTCTGACATTTCACTAAAACAATTTACTCTTAAAAGAATTCAGTGACTGCAACATATTGTAAAATATATGTATACATATACATGCCTCAATCAGATGGTTCCTCTCTAATAATAGACAAGAAAAAGAAGAGGAATTAAAAAAAAAAGGATTTACAGATAAAAGCAAGAACTCCAGCCACCACCAGGGACTGTGAACTCAAACTGATAATTTAAAGCTAAAGCATTTTATAGGGTTCACACAGAGGCCACTTGAGTCAAATGTGTGAGTGAGACTTCTTGAGTTCACAGAGCTCCCATTTCATTATTTACAAGTCAGAAAAACCCAGGTACTTGGGTTGTCTTTAGAAACAATACAGTTTTGAGAGGAACTGTTTCTTCTGATTTTTACATTGCAAAATACATAATTCAGGAACTACATCACAGAAATTATTCTTTTTCTTCAATATATTTATTTTAATCCTTTTATTTCCAGGGCTGGAATGCCACAGTTGTATTCATTTTCCAAAGGCTGAACTTTGACAAAAATGGCACAGCGAAGGATATTTTTTTTCTGCCTGAAATTTTCAAGAAGAAACAACAAGCACTTGGATTTGGATTTTTACAATTATGCGGGCAAAAGTTCACACCGCTTACCCAGAACTGGGACAGAATACCTCTGGGTTTGAGTTCCTTTGAATTTTAATTCCATCGAGTGTATTTATAAGAGCAAAGATTTTTCAGTCCATTTATTTGTACAACTCTAACATAAAGACAGCTTGGGAGAGTGTGTGAAAACAGATTTCATAAGCTATTTCTTCACGATATGTTTAAATGCTCATGCATGTGTACAATTTCAGGCATGTTCAACTTAAACAGGATGAACCACGTTTCTCAAGGTTAAATTATGTTTGTAGGCTCATAAATAAATGTGCTTGTTTGGTGTGGAAAGTCCTCCCTACAGCTTCGAAACACAGCAAAGAGATGTACACAGGACATACAAGTGCATGGTCCCCATCAGCCAGGGCCTTGCTTTCCTCAGTGCAAGGCCTATAACTACCACAGTAATTAGTTTTAAGAAGACAAATCTGCTTTGGCTGATAACTCACCACAATTCCCAGGTATTCACCAAAACCTTCCTTTGAGTGATAGTTGTGTCAACAATTAAATTCAAACTAGGTGAAGCTGCCCCACATGAAATATAGATACGCAATTTATGAATCATGTAATATTTCTTTTGTGTTTTCAAATCCACAAAAAACTTGCAAGTGAGTGCAGCATTAAATGAAGAGTCACCTGATACAAAAACACATTTACAGGTTTAAAAATATATTTAGTTCAGAGTCTTTGTCTATTGTATAAATAATTCTTCACTCTTTATTATCCAAAGACAGATGGACATATTTGAACATATCAGCCTCACTATGTCAGGTGGATAAATATCTTTGGAAAGGGAAAGCTTATTAAAAACTGCACTTTGGATCAGACTCCTGCTTTCCAGAAATATGGTACCCTTCTGCTGGGTACCACCCTAATTTACACTGATTGAGCAATTGCTTTGTGTCCTAAAGTGGTGAAGTTCTACTTTAAGAAAACATCAAGGGGTAGGTTGTGCAGCACAACTTGCACATCCTGTAGCTCTCTGCTCATCATTCAGCACTTCTGAGCCTAAGAAAAACAAAATTTTAGTTAATCAAAATCCCAGGCGTTGTGCCAGCTGCTCTCACTGAACACCTTGGCCATGACTCTTCCACAGAAGAAAAGCCAACACTGGCAATTGCTGTGCTCTGCTGTGGTTCAATCTGTACCCAAAAACAGCCAACAAGGACCAGGAAGGGATGAGACAAACCATGGGATTCACTAAAGAAGTAAACTCTTTATATCCATAGAGTATTCTGTCCTTAAAAGGGCACTTGGTTGATCCTGCTAGGCAGAACCCCAGATGGAAAGCAATGAAGAGATGCATTGTAGCCCATCCTTTCTGAAATATCCATGGGCACATCTACAGAAAGGCACAAGAATTTAAATATTTTATGTTTCTGCTGAAAATTTTTACCCCAGGAACAAAAGACTTACTGAAAAAAAACACAGTGAGCTCATTTTGAAATCTGACCAGCAATGCTGAATTTGGAAGCAAATTAGCTTCAGTTGCTTGGGAGCCCTCAAGAAAAGACTTTTGTATATTACTGGCTTCAGGCATCTTCAAATAAACTAATTAAATAAGATACAATCCTCAAACCATATAAAGATACACATGGAAAATCTGAGACCTCATTCTGAGTATTGGGCATACTTTGAGAGACAGAGAACTGTGATTCACTGGAATCAATCCATGTCTTCCTGCAACTGGTCAAGGAGCACAGCACTGTCAATTGCTCTTTAATGCACAAGAAAAGGTCATTAAATTAATTTTGGTATTAAAAATTATAAATAAATATGAGATGTCCTTTTCTTTTCTTTATATATTTCGAACCTTTGTGATAGACTCAGGCTGTATTTTCATGCTTCTCTTCAGAGCCATGAGGGAACAAAACCTACATTTTTATAAGAATTGAAAGCTGAGTTCTCTACCTTATCACATGCCTAAGGAACTAAGGGTTTAAGAAACAAACACTGTGAACCTTGTAATAAAATTTTGAGGCATGGCAACACCAAGGGCTACATCTTCATCAAATATTAGTGAACGACCTCAGCTAGGGCAAAATCACTGCTTGACAGTTGCACGGTTTGGGTCCCAGAAAATAATCTCAAGGAAAAATAAAAAATTATAGCAAGGAACAAATCCAGCCCGTGATCTATTCCCCACTTTATAAAAAGAGCAGGATTTAAAGACTGATCAAAACCCCTGTGCTGACACCCCTCACTTACTGCTATCACACACATAAACAAGAAGTATATCCTATACAGATAAATTATATTCTAGCATATATAAACTGCCAAATATAATCTGCCAAAGGTGCTGGGTTTAAAAATAAGTAACACAAAATTTACAATGATCATCTATAGCAGCAAGCTGCCTGCTTTTTGAACATCCCATCAGAAGCCGCGAAAAGCACAAAACCTACGTAAAAAGGTCACGGTCATTCTTCATAGAGTCAAAGATACATTCTACAAGAAACTGGCAAATATTCTGCAAATATTTACAACGATGAGAGACTGAATTCATAACCTGGACAGTCCTGAATGCACCCAATGGCCAGCTTTCATCAACCTAGCACTTGCGGTATCAGACCATATATTTATGCATTCCTGAAACATCTTATTCATCAACAGCATTTGTACTCTTTCCTCCCACTGACTCAGACCTTGGGAGTTTCTGACCCTTTCCCTTTCTGCTGTTCAAAAAAAGGAAGTTCTAAAAAGACCAATATCTTGAATAAGAAGCCAAGGCAAAAGAAAAGGTCTGCTCTAGCTACTCATTTCCCACATGCCTTTGCCCTTCGCTTTACTTGGGCTTGCTCCAGACCATGGGGATCAAGAGAAAAACCTGTGGATTTGCCCTGTTTTGCAATTTCAGGAGCCATTAAATGTTACTCTACATGCAACATTCCATTTTGTAACACAATTTCCTATCTTCAGACTTCAGTTTCTTTTTGATTCCCACATTCTCAGGACAACAGTTTCTTTGTTCAACCTTCCATGTTTATGGCATGTTATCTTATCTTTGGTTTAGCCTTTAATATTGAGCAGAGTCAGAAAAGAATCATCCTCTTGTTTGAGATGCAAAGATTTATGTCTGCTTACATTTTTAAGATACACAAACATACAAACATAGCTTAAAAAGTCTAAGCAAATATACTCTTATTAATGCTGTTATCTGAATGATGATATTTAACACCAGTTACAGCTTAGTTCCTTTATCTCCCATGTGAAACAGCTTTTTTTTCCGCAGGATGCTGTCATTTTACTCTCATAACAGAGCGTGAAAAAACTTTCTCTAGCTCTGCAAAGGGAAGAGCAAGGTTGGATTGGAAGGAAATTCACAGAAGTGAGAGTGACGCAAACTGTTGCAGTGTGGGGGAGAATTTTCATAGCCACAGGGCCACCCCAAGTTAAGAGAGATTGCACTCAATGCTGCAGAAAAACTGATTCAAAGAGACACAAAAGCATAAGAGTGGAGAACAGCAGAAAAATTCAGGCCCTAGTCTGAATTCCAAACTGCACCTGAGCACGGTGAGGAACACAAGGACCCGTCCACACCACTGTTATGCCAGTTTTGCAGGAGAGCATGGAGCTACCTCAGCTGGCTTTAATCTGGTCCCAGGTTTCACTGCATGGCTCTGAAATCTAGAAGCATCTGCAACAGAGGCTCCTTCAGGAAGCGAAATGCATACTACTGACTCAGTTCTGCACGTTTGTTCTCCATCTAAAAGAGAAATGCCCTTTAAAAAAGCAGAAAGAATCACGATTTGTTTAAACCCCTGGCAGTGTTCTCCCCAACCTCCCCATGTCTCCCATCCCTGACCTTCTCCCAAAGACTGTTTTCTCTCCCACCTCTAAGATTAGTATGTTCAAGACCTGCTCAATTTTGACAGAGGGAAAAAAAAAGCCACCTTGAACAGAAAGTCTTTTGAGTCCTCCTTTACTTTTGAAGTCTTTGTATTTTTTAATCCCTGCTCCGCCAATTTTGTCTCCCTTTCCCCTCCTCCCCCTTCAGTGGAAATTTTCTACTCTTTACAAGCCTGGCTCTCTGCAGAAAATTGATTTCCCCTAGGATACAGCCATCCTACTGTTCTATGCATGGTCATTAATGACCATCCTGCTCACCACAGAGACAGACACGGTGGCACTCCTCCCCAGCTCCTTAGTACAGAAAGCACACAGGGAAAAATCGTAATAGCCTCAGAGCTCAACCATACCAAGAGTTCATCGTCCCCAGAAAACACCATCCAAAATCCCCAAATGAGCTATTACAAGAATAAAATGATTCTTGCTGGTTTCTGTCACTCTTTACTTCAACTGCACTAGATTGAATTTTTTTTAATCTTTCCCAGGTAACAACCATTATGTAGTTTCCTCTCTCCCAAAGGAGGCAGTTCTCTTCCTCCCCCACATGGCAACAAACCCTAATCAGATGCTGGGTTCATATAGGTTTTACTTGAGTACTGGCAATAAGGCTATCCAAGGGCAGAATGCAGTTCAACACAGACTGCACAACCTGCCTGAAAATGTGAGAAGATACGTGGGCGCTGCACTTCTTGCCATTTTAGCTGCTTTGCAAGTAGTGTACCTGCTGGCTTCACTGTCCCTGGGAGATCTGCAGCCTCACATCCGACTGCAGTGAAGTCCCATCCTTGGAATGACAGACAATTCTCCCCTTGACTCTTGGTGTCTCTGATGCCAATGGGTAAAACAGAATGACTGAACTCACAAAACAGCTTACACTTTCTCTATAAACATCTTGTGGATAGACTCTAAATTGACTCCCTGTCTCTTCATTGACCGATGGTGTTCTTCCAAGAACTTCCCCTTGTCCCCTCTGCTACAGGGAGGTGTGATGGAGGACTAGAAGCCACAAGCCACATTACTAGTTTCAGCAGGACCAAAATCAGGGAAAAATATTAATAAAGCCTAAAGATGGATATAGAGTTGGCTTTTGTGGGTTTTGTTTAGTATTCAGGTTAGTTCCAGTGAGTTTACATTAAATAAACAGGAGCAATGTCTTTAAATCAAAAGGTAAATTTTAAACAAAAGAAAATCTTTTTAGTGACTGTTGATCAGAAAAAAATCCATCTCTAAAAATTAGTTCTGAAACCGGAAGAGGGTCTTAACGAAAAATGTCAACGCAGTAAATGCCTGATGCAGCACTTCAGAAAAGCTGGGTTGGGGAAACTGCCCCAACCAAGAAGTGAATATTTAAATCTCACATTGTCCAGCTACGCTTTGTACATTGTGCCATGATTTCTTTATATAACTCTCACAAATGCTGGCAGATATTAACCAAGGAAATCCTCTGCATACAAACAGGACAATCCACCCCACTGTAGGTCCCATAAAATCACACGATCTGTGGAAATTTCCAAATACCTCAACACAATACGGGTGAGTTAAGGATAAAGTTTCAAGCCTGAACTCCACAATTTCCTGTCTTTTGCTGGTCTACACAGCTCTTTAATGTTACATTAATATCATTTTTGTGGGTGTGATTGAATTACCCACCACTCCTGATGCCAGCATTAGTGGATTTCTGTGTAACAGGAGAACACGCTTTACTGCTCATACTGTTACTGAATACCATTAAGCAGAGCAGCTGCAGCCCTCCTGATATCAGGACTGGAGGGCTACCTCGTTAGGAAGGGACAAGCACTTTACTGCTGGCACACAGCCTGAATCCCACAAGCCTTCAGCATGTCCAGTTTGCCTCGATGTCCCCACCAGACAGCCTGCTGCAGCATATCCCCCAGCCAAAAAAGGTCCCCAGGTCTGGAAGTCTGCTGAGATGCAGAGATCTCTCTCACAGGCTCAACATCCCGAGTCTTACACGACGCTGCCGTGACTTGGCAGCTTGAAAAGATAGAGATGTATTTACTTGGCGACCTTTCGGCTCCAGGTGCAACAGAGGGCTGCTAAACTCTCCACTGAGAGCACGCCTCACACACTGGTGACAGCTACTAACTAGTGGCACAGTGCTTTAAAAATCCCTCTCAGAACTCTTTGTGGAGAGATTAAAATGCCACATGTACGTGAGTTGTAAAAACTCCACAGCAGCCTCCAAAGGGAGATTTAACATGAGTTTCTCATCAATACCCTTGCACTGCTAACCAGCACCTACTAAGCAAATTATGAGCCTGACTACTCTTGCAGACACATCCCTCTTTAGAGGAGGATTGCATTAGAGAAGAAAGGGGGGGACACTCCTGACACTCCTGCTAAGACACTACAGCAGCTTTTGAGTATCATTTCTCCTGCTTAGCAACACAGATGTTCCTGTAATACATTTCATCCACTTAAGGACACATACGGACATACATAAACTAAATATAATAACAAATGTCCATAAACATTAAATAATTAGTTTTAAAAACATTTAAATGATGCCTGCAGTCCTTGATGAAATTATCTGAAGGCTGGAGAAAACTGACTTGCAACCAGAGACTTAAACTGCTCCATCTATTCGGATCCTTGAAGAAAAAAATCTGAGAAGCGACTGCATAAGTGCATCTGGGAGAAGAATGGAGCAAGAGAATCACAGAGATCCTTAATCTCATTACACTAAGAACAAACAGTGAAAAATTAAGACCAGAAACTTGATTTGCAAGTGGGTTAGAAATTCTGACTAGGGAACATGGTTAACAGGAACAAACTCTTAGCAACAGTGGCAGATTTGCTGGTGTTTTCATATCTTCAGCTCCAGAGTGGGTGCTTTTCTGGAACACATTCTTTACATCAAAAGAAATTTATATGTTTAGTCCACAAGCAAATAAGGGAAATTTAAAGATCTGAATCAACCAGAAAATTATGGTAGACCATCCCTTGGTCTCTTCTGGATCTTAAATTCTATGAGTTTGCGAATAATTTTACCCCTTTTAATTATTAGTTTCCTACTATAAAGAAGTTAAAAAGTTAATGTTCTTCTTGAATCAATGAATTACAGAAAATAATTGAAGTTTCATAATTGGATTATAACCCCAGGAGAATATGGAAATGCTGAACTGGGAAGCTGAAGTAAAGAAAGCATGTCTGTTTTCTTTTTTTTTATGTGATCACCAGGCAGTAATAGCCATAAATGCTTCACTTATTACCTGTATTACACTGAAACAATAGCATGCCTGTGATCCTGCAATAACTGCTATTTGAACAGACTGCTGTGCTTTCATGAAGCTTCCATGGGTTAGGGTGTCTTTTGGCAAAAATCTTATTTCAGACTGGGTCCTATAATTCCACATCGCTATTGCCTTCATTGTTTTATTTAGGGTTGCCCCCAGAGCTGTGGCTAGGTACCTTCCAAGAGAACCAGAATCGAGAGGTCTCCACGTTCCCTAGAGCTCATGATGGGGACACAGAAAATACATGCCCAAGATAGCGAAAATCTTTTTAGATCTCTGCCAGATCAACATCTTTTAAAAATGAGGCTGAAAACACTCCATCTTTCCTGTCTCTGTTTATAACGAGGCAAATATAAAAACCTCTGTCGTAGTTGCAACGATTCTAAGAAATTCCTTCTCTGGCGAACATTTTTTAAAAAAATTAAAGCCTTTGCAGTTTTTAACACAAATCTAGTCTCAGCAATTGTCACACAAATAATTCTGGGAAGTTACCAAATACTTGGAATGAAGGACATTGCATGCTGCATAGCACAGAGCTCTTGCCGATGCTTGTTTGGAATGGTATGAGAAAGTCTAGCGGCTGAACACAATGACATTTTTGTTTTCGTGCTGATAATATTCAATAGCTTTGCCACCAAACTTGGCCTGCCACTTCCCCTTGCATAGAAATTGCAGGCATGCACTGAGGTTTTTGCCATTAGCTGGAAGCAGTGCCCAGGTTATTCCTGGTTTGAGGAGGGGGTTGTTAAGCATAGCTGGTATTGTTTCCTTTCAGCAAAGCTTTAGGACAATGTATTTCTCAAACAGAGCAGAACATTAACTGCGTCATACCTTCAAGAGAAAGGTTACAGAAACATTTCTGCTACACAAATGTCAGAACATGAACAGCGTGTCTCCATCTCCCCTCAAAAGCTGGTGACTCCTAAGGAGTACAAACCACATGCCAGTCACAGAACTTCCGTCTCCACTCTCAGCACATGTAAGACAGCAACTGGCTCTGCTCTCCCACTGTTGCCATCAATTCTCAAAGGATATGAGATCAGAAAGACACACTGAACCTGACACCATGGAATTTAGGAGAACCAACACCAAAAATGCAGACAAATCTAAAACACATGGATAAGCTTCAAAACAGAAGAAATAAAGATAACCAGAACTTTCATTGCCACTAAAAAAAGCCCCAACAAAACACCACTATGACTTAAAGGACAGCAGTGAAGCAACCTTTATCAAACCAACAGCATATCAACCAGACCCCTTACTGGAAAGCAGAAGCCAAGCATAAGAGTTTTACAAGACACCTTGAGGGGCTGGAAAATTCAGACTATCGAGAGATCCATGGTTATAAAAGTCCTTTCACAAAGCAACATCTGCATTACAAAAACAGCCACATCCCACAGACTTATATGGTGGAGGGCCTGCCTGTCCTCTGGACAGTTTCTGGCCATGAGCACTTTCAGACTCAAATGGCTACATCAGTAGCCTCACGAACGGATGGTGGTGCCATGGTTCACTGGCTGCACAAAAAATGTGCTGGAAAAGTGGAGAAAGAAAGAAGACAAGGAAAGAGTGGAAACACGTACATCTCAGAACAGGTCAAAAGAAGCTCATTAAGTGTGTTGCCCTCCTATCTCAACACCCCTCCTGCACAGTAAGCCAAACAAGTGGCTGTTATGGTCACGCCCTTGACACTGCGACACAGAAGACTCAGTATTTCTGAGTTCTCTTTTTAGTTCTGGGGTGGGTTTTTTTTCCTTTTTCTTTCTTTTTTATTCCACAAGGACTTTAATTAAAATTCATCAGAAGAAATATTTTCAGCAGCACTGTCTGCAAATGCTGCTTCTTCCCATATCTTCCATTAAATCAGGTTCATTCAACTTGAAAGGAGATGAGAAACTCTCACTGACACTCTGTCACACTCCAGTGAAAAGACAGGCACATTCCAAACAGAGGAGAGTGCAGGTGCTCATTTATTACTTCACGCAGATTATTTTTCTGCCTTTCTTCCTGACAATGGGAATGTTCACATCCCAGATGGAGCCCTCTGTAGTGCTGTGGGCATTTGCTGACCTAAAGTTTTGTTTTCCCTGATGAAAGAGGCAAGGTAAGAAGAGGACTGGTTCATTGCCTACTGAGGCAGCTTTAATGTTTGTTTCGAACAATGGAAGGTGTTTGGGGATTATTTCAGTGGGAATGAATGTTCAAATAATTTTTCAACGATATCAGGTAAAGGAGGAAAAACCTGTACACATCCATGCCCATATTTACCCACTGCAAAGATATAATATTCATATAACTGACTGCAAAACTGCAAAGCTACTGATCTCAGAAACCAAGATGTTGTTCAATGGAAATAATGTTCATCCTTGCTGTTCAAGGTCACTGCCTTGTATCATTTTAGACCTAGAAAGTAACTCCACAATGTTTCTCATAGCATTAATATGGATCATGGTATGAAGATGTCTTCAGTGCAAGAATTAACAAATCATGTCCACAGCATCAGGTTTCTCTGCTTTAATGCCCATTTTATGCATCCTTAGCATTCACCATTCGGCTTCTGATCAAAAGCATTTTGACTTAAAAGAATTAACCTTCTTTCCCCTTTCCCTCCCCTCTTAATAAACTTTTAGGAAAAGTCCATGACATGAAGAATTTGAGAAGAATACAGATTTCTCCAATCTAACCCATCAGTGCGTTTTTCTCTGGTCTGGAGACACAAACATTAACAAATAAGAGGAATATACTCATGTAGTTCCCCCCTTGCTTTCTATCAGCACATTAGTCCAGCGGGGTACCTTGGCTGTGCTTGGTCCAGCAGTACACCACCTCGGGACTCTGCTTTCCTGATTTTACTTGCAATAACAAAGAAAATCCAGGGGAGGGGAGAGGAGAGAATTTTGGGGTTTTTTCTTTTTTTCCCCTCAAGTGTGGGCATTTCTTTAGTTCCCATGAAGACTGATCTCTTTAGCAGATTTCATGGCCATTCCCAGGTCTCATATTACCAGGATACACTGAACCAAAATACCCACCAAGATTTTAAGCAGGAACTTTTCCCTGTGATGCCACATGGTTCCTATATGAGCTAATCCCACTGAATGAGTGCTCTCACCTTCATGCCCTCTCAGTCTCTGCTATATCACAGAGCAATGGTGTCAGCTGATATTAATTACAGGAGAGAGGTAGGTTGTGGTTCTGTTTGAATTAATGTGGAGGACACAGTGTGCATTGCTTTAACATACAGAATGTTACAGAATGCACTAAATTCCTTTACAACTCCAAAGACTACTTCTAAAAAACTGAGGAGCAGACACAGCCTAATACTTTGTAAGTCTAAGTCTCAGTTTGGGTTTTGTTTTCACCAGGATCAGGATGAGAACATCAGTTTACACTGGGTGCAAACTTTGTCTGACTTCACTGTGGAACAGTGAATTTACTACAGAGATTCTTTTGGTCTTTTTGGTTCTGAGCTCACTATGGCAATTGTATTTTGGTTAACCTTTATTTTATCTATAGTTCACAGTAATTATTTTTACTTAACTTTTTAATGCAGTAAGAAACAGGAAAGAAGACAATTTACTTTCCCCACACCTTCATTTCATCAGCTTTCATATATTAAGATCTTGCTATTTAAACAAAATAAAAGGAAAATGAAAATAGTCAGGAATGTATAACTTTTGCTGCCTTAACAGATGGCAGGAATGACCATCATGAACTCGCTATAAGGCTTGGTCTCGTTGCAGCTATTAAAAAGACAACCTATCCTGAAAGGCACCTTGAACCCCTCTGAAACCTCAACAAACTCGACCTTTTTCAGTGAGGGCAAAAGGAATGCATACAGTTCATTTCAAAAATAGTCTAGAATTTAAGTAAATTAATGTGTGACTTTTCAATTGATAACCTCAGTTACATTAGCCTTGGGACTAACCCTTTAGTAGAATCTAAACAGTGACAGCCTGAACATTTATTCAGACATTCCACAAGACAAAACCAAGGTTATTCAACATTATATGAGAGGCTAAAATCTCACACTTGATGAATTGTCAAGCAGTCAATCAGGATACCTCCAGACAAAAGAGAAATTTTAAAAAAACAAAACCAAAACCAATAAAACAACCAACCCCACCAACCCAAAACAACCCCAAAACATTGAGTAATCTGCTCAAAAGTGTCAATCTAGAAGTTATTTAAAGAAAGCAACCTTCATGGAAATCATTATGCAGCAGGGATTTCCCATACCTGGAAAACCTCGGAGAATTCTGTCTCATCTTCCTCAAGAGTGAGCCTGAGCAGCATATAGAGTTACTCTCTTTAGGTTTAGATATTTTTATTGTTGTTGTTTTAATTAATTAAATAAGCCCTTTAATTTTACCATGGAACACAAGGAACTCAAATTGACTGAACCAAGATGGACAGAGATTATCTTTTGAATACATGTCAATGTCTTAACTATGCAATGCAGAAGGCTTGGGTGTTAGTCAAATGCTGGAGCTTTTAAGCCAACTTTTCAAAATTACTGGGGGAAAGGAAGAAATATAAAATATCTCTTTTCCAAAATTTCCTTTCCCTTCTGCAAAGCTTAATTTTATCTTTTAAAAAATTTTGGGCCTAAATCTTCTTCAGTGCAAAAATGTAAAGACAGACAGAAACACCAAAATCTTGAGAAACAGACAGAGTTCTTTAAATTAAATATGTTTTAAAATCATAAAAGCTCAAGTGTTTAGTCTGTGCATGATATTTCCTTCAACTTATCTTCACCAGGATGCAGTTAGGAAGAATGGGATGTGTTTAGTGTAACAATAAGGCACTAATTCATCTGTGTATGTTTTTAAGAAAATCTCGTAATTCTTCGGGGTGAAATATAAGACAATGCATGAAAATTATAGTGACAGATTATGAATATTTCAAAGATAATAATTTATATTGTGTTTGTACAGTGACACACCATGCAAATTTTCCTGTCTATAACGTTACATTTTAAAGCTGATTATCTTCCCTTTTGATGAGAAGCACATTTTGACTGGAAAGATACACATATAATGGTGTATACCACTGCATCAGCAGAGACTGTGTACCTCTGAGAAATAAATGATAACTATGTGATAATTACTATTATCTTCATGAAATATGTAAATATTTAAATTTTAGACTAGTACATTCTGATGATCAATATAATCACAGATATGTATAAAGCCTCTTTTTTAAAAAACCTCAAAAAAGGTTAAGGGAGACCAAGGTCCATTTTTGGAAGTTCCTTTACTCAGTGTTTATGAAAATCCAGAAGATGATGTATACACAAAAGAACAACAGATTCTTGCTTGCTTTAACACTCTCACTCTTTTTCGATATAACTTTTGACAGTTATTGTATAGCGTCCCAAAAGATACAGTGCAACCTAACAGCTCCCTGCTGCAAAAGCGAATTTGATGAAACTGTGCTGGACACATGTTAAACCAACTACTGAGGATCAGAACCACACAAAAAGAAAAAATCTTCCAGCAGCAATTTTTTTTTCATTTACTCAGCTACTGTACAGCCTATGATGACTTGTTTTCCTTTAGTTATACGAACAGTTTGACAGATTACTGTGACAAGGTTACTCTCAAATTGATAAAAGGTTTGATAGTGTCGGAACATTTGTCAGAAATGTCTCACATCACGTGTAATGGACTCTGCACTTCAAGCATCAATGGTACTCCAGTCTGCTGTTTTCTGTTTAGTGTGCAATGCACACCAACAAAAACACACAGCAAAAAGACAGAAAAGCAGGCAGGATTCATCAAAACAGCCCCGTACTTTATCAAATAATTCTGATTAAAGGGTTTCTCTTCCTTAACCCATCTGGAAAAATGCAATTAAATGAAGAACTTTAAATGTGACTTGAAGGGTGGCCTCCTTATGGGACTAAACCTGAAAATGGGTTGGGATATGGTAATGTACATAACCCTAAGTGCTTCCAGCATTTCCTGTACTTCTGAAAGAGAAATATTGTTAGTTTAGAACATTATTCCTCAGCCTACCAAATGTGAGACATTAGAAGTGATAGTTGTACTGCTAGCAGCCTCGTCCCAATGCTGGAGCAGAGGAAATGGGTTCAGAAGGGCTCATTTTAGGCACTGGCAGCTAGCCTGTGGGAACCAATGTGTTGGACATAAGCCAGCTTTGGTGAATACCTCCCTTAAACATGGCTCTCCAAAAATATTGTACTCCAAAATAATAATATGGTTTATGTATTGGAATTAAGGTTTTCACTTCACATCTTGTAGCAAATGATGCTAATATTAGGCTATGCAGGAAGCCTAAGAGCCAGCACCACCTGCTCATTTGTAAATACCTGTTCACATGAAGACTTTAATGTCTGGTAAAGCTCCAGCCATGTAAGCTGTGAGAGGGCTCTACAGAGGACAACCTGTCTGGGCAGAAAAATCCTTCTTGTTCATATAGCAGTAGACTGTTGGGTTTGGTTTTAGTGTGGTTTTGGGGAGGAGGGCTGGGTTTGAGGGTTTTTTCGGGGGAAGGCGAAGAGATAAGGGCTTTGGACCTTTATCTACCTCTACTGAGTAACCACCTGCAAAGGTAAAGAAAATATCTTGCAATATATTACTTAAAATCTATACACTGCCGTCATGAGATTGCTTAAACAAATCACTGACAAGGGTATGAGCAAAAGTCAGATTAATGCATTTCTCAGATCACACAGCAGCCTGGAAAGGAAGGAGGTGCAATGCACCACCACAGCTGCCAGTACAAATTATAATATTTTCAAATGTTTAAGTCTCCCTTCATTGTCTTTCTCTTCTGCTTTGATAAATTCTTTTAATTTTCTGGAAAAAAAAGAAGTCAGAACTATCTGGTTTCTCCTCACCTTCAGCCAAAGGATAGAAAAATCAGCAAAATGAATGTCAGCATTTTTCTTAAAGAGCATCTGTTCACACAGGAACCCCATGACAACAAGACAAAGCCCTCTAATCTTATATCAGATTAAGTTTAGTGGAGCACATTAAAAATTTTGCCACAGTGCTAAAAGGAAGCTCTCAGATACTTGATGTGCACTTCCCATATGCAGAGAAGGGGTAAGGACGCACTCTGAACTTCATGATTCAAGTATCACTGCTCACACCACAGCCTCACACCACGACAGCAGCACCAAGCACCAAAGCTGTGAGGCTCCTTTAGGAATAGTTAGTTCAGTCCTGATCAGCTGAAAGCATTTATGCGAACTGGAGAAGGGTCAGGCTGCAAGATGTATCGCAAAATAGCTTTTTGAACATCAGCAGACTACAGTCAATTTATACCTATTGAGGATCTGGCCCTTGAACTGGGATTATCTGTGACTGTCACATGTGGAAAGTGTCAATGAATGTAGTCTGTACAAGTGTCAGACAGGTACACTCACATTTCAACTTGCACGAAATAGGAAACGTCACCAGCACGCTATTCTCCTGTGAACAGTAAGTCTGTTCTACCCACAGAAGCTTTAATAGCAGAAAGTCACAGGGAAGAGTTTCAAGCTTGGGTAATTTTACTCAAATTCAGATATCACTTCAGTAAGACTGCTAGCTCCAGTCCTAGCCAGTCCTGTACACATAAAGTGTACTCAGGGAAGCCTTTCAGGATTTTTGATCAAAATCAGGAAAGGCAGAATGTCAAAAAATTGTAAAAACCCATTAAATTGTTACTCCTACTGAAAGCTTCCAAACAATATTCATTTGGATTCAGGTCTGTAGATCAGCCCCAGACTGTTCCTTACTTCACCAAATTTCATTTATTGATACCTATTTGAAATGCTGATCTTTGATGACAAAATACAGAGATGATGTTGTCTTTTGGAATAGATTATTCTATGGAAAAAGCACTGCAGTTCTGCATCGTAACAAGAGTGGATTTTTATTTTTTTAAATTTCTCCTTGTTCTTATTTCAACACAAAAAAATGTGTTATGCTAAATTCCACCCTGGTGATCTCTGGCTGAAATCTCAGTCTGCATTATTTCCCTCCCACATGAAATCAATAATAATCAAGACTTTGGAAATCCAGTCAGGTTGTCATTTCTGTTGCCAATCATGTTGTCGTTTCATATTGCCCACTACATTCAGTCAAGAGAAGAAGGGTAGAAGAGTGCAATGTTTTAGGAAGCAGTTCTTTTGATGACAAGAGCTCCTTTATGCCGCCTCTTTGGTTTCAACATGAATAAAACACAATAAAACCTATCTTTATCAGTACAGTCTGCAAATATGACTCTCAAGATAAACAGGGGGGTAGAAGGTGCCACTTTCTACAGCATCATTTTTCAGTGGAACAGTAGTTAATTAGACGTTAATTATATGGCTACAAGGCCACCTTCAGTGGGTTTCGTACTTCTCAATCTTTGAGCAGAGAACGTGTGACACAGCAATCATAAAATGTGATAAATGATTGAGGGAGGAACACCCATGTTGTGTTGTGCACTGGGTTGTGATTCACAGATCATTATAACTACAAAATCTGTCATTAGGGAGGTTTTCCTGCCATGCAAATTCTCCTTTTAACGTAAGAAATCAACCAGATTAGAGTAAACAGAAGTCGATGTGAAGGCCCTCACCTCTCTCTTCCCCTAAACTCATTACCTGAAGGTTTTTAGCAGGCATTAATTAGCCCTTCAAACTAAAGGACGAACAGTTAACCTTCAAGTGTGGGAGGCTTCTGATGCTTTTTTGTGGCCACACAAGTGTAAGCAGGAAGGCCAGCTTTGACATCTCCCTACAGAAAGACACTGAGTATTTTAAGGACACTTACGGCTGGCACAGCTTGATAAGGTCCTGGTCAGTGGTGCCGGGTGGAAGGCCTCGAATGTACAGGTTGGTTTTACTCAACTGCTCTCCGCTGCTGTTGTTGCTGCTGTTGTTGCTGCTGTTTGTGCTGGGGCTGGGAGGAGCCATGGGGTGGGGAGCTGGTGCATAGGACTGCTGGAAACAGAGCAAAACAAAAAGGCTTGTTACTGGAAAAGGCAAAAGCATGGCAGAAGCATGTGCTTTACCCAGGTAACTCCAGAAGTATGCTGTGCTTGTCCTGCCTTCCCTGGCCACTTCCAGCTGCCCACTTCTATGGTGCCTGTATCTACTCCCAGCTAGCAATGCCTTTCAAAATGCAAAACAGGACCAACCAACATTTTGGTTTTAGCCATGGCTATGAAAAGCATTATTCTACTATATTTTTTAATTTGGAATTAAAGTAGCTAGATCACAAAACAAACTTCTGAAAAGACAGATACCCAAGGAGTAACTAGCATTAAAGAAAGAAATTAAACACAATCTGCTCTAAGAGTATGCTAAAACAAAAATAAGAATATCTAGCCAAAGGTACAGAAGCTGATGCCAGAAGCCTAGTTAGTCTTTTCTAAACATGAGGAGCACCCAGTACATGCACAGTCAGGTGGCAGAGGGTTTGCTAGTCTGAGAGAGGAAAAAATTCCAAAGCAGCCTGAAAACACTCTGTTATTACAGATGTCTTTCACAATAGAGAAACAGGGTTTGGAAAAGACGATCAGGCCAAGACCTTCTGCTCTCAAAATCGTACCCACTTCTGAACAACCACAAACCACACACAGCAACTGAGAAATATTGTTCAAGAAGGGAGGTATTCTCACAGGGTAAAACAGTATTCTCCCCTGACTCACTGATAAATACATGCTGTGAAAATAGACACTCACATTCTAGAAAAATTACCCAAACATCTCTGATCTGAGGCAACAACGGGGAATTTCAATTGCTGCAACCATTCCTGGCTCTCTGACCACCAGAATATTTACTCATAGCACAGAGTGCTTGCCAGGAGAACAGAAGAGTGGTTGGAAGGAGGAGGCCATCCTCTCACCACTGTGACCCAGGCAGAAAAGCTGAGATCTAGAGGAGAACTTGCAGGAGGATCCCGAGGACTGAGGTCCAGATGGGCCGCCTGGGGAACTGGAGTCAGAGCTCCAGGAATGTAACTGCCTGCTGAGAGGGAGAAAATCCCACTTCCACAACCCGATCAGCACATTCTGCTAGCTTTATGTGTAGTCACAACGGCAGGTAAATGTTGGACCAGTGCTAAGCTAACCATGCTACGCTAATGGACTAATAAAAGCAAAACATCTGCAATTTTCATTATAGCAGCAATGACACTTTAGCGACTTCTAATATGCTTGTTCTGCATTTAGGCCTTGAATAGAGAAAATATTTAAGTCTGTGAGTAATTCTGATCACGCTAATCAACTGCCCCTTTAATGTCAGTGGCTCTACTTTAGTGCTTATAATTATGCACACACTAAATCACAGTCTTGATAGATGGATGTTTCTAAATTAGTAGCTCCAAACTCTTTCAAACAAGTCCGTTTATTTAGTCCCTTATTTAGAAGAACAAACAGAAAAAAAAAGTTGGAGAATATAACAGGAGCATCAGTGACAGGTGATGCTCAGAGGTTTCAATCAAATTAAACACCACACTTGCACCGATGCCTTTCCTCCTGGCTCCCGGCCTTCTCATTCCTTCTTCCCAGTTTCTCCCATTTAAACCAGGGGAGAAGGAACATAACATCAAGTGTCAAGACATCAGAATTCCTCTGCAATCTCACCTGGTTGTAATGTGACTCAAGTAGGAGCCACTGAAAGGGAAAAACCACCGTTTTTTAGTGTGATCCCCATGCTAGCAGGTAATGGCATTCACTCTCATCTCCAGTAAAAGACAAAGGGCAATGAGCTCCCTTCCCCAAGTCTCTGCACAGATACTTTTCTGACAATCAAAAGCACTTAATGCATACGGATCATATTTCTCTGCACACACATTTTATCACTGGGTAATCCCCACCCACTCAAGCTTCAATGTCATTCCCAGAAATAGCTGAAGCAGCAACCTTGAGTACCAGCACATGCAACCACCTCAACTGAACCCCAGCACTGGGGACACGTCTTGGAAATGAGCTCCATGCCATGGCTACAGCCCAGCTGGATAACACTGCAGGCAACATTAACCTATGTTAAATACATCATCATCTACATATTATAATATCCTGCCTGAAAGCATATCTAAATCTCTGTGCACTGCAGGGCCATGGAAGAGGCAGGTATGACTCTGTATAACACTTTTGTCTTAAATATATTAAGAGCTCAGGAAATATCCCATGGTAATTTTGCACATTTTGAGCATTACTAAGGTTAAATGAATAGACAAATAAAGATCAAGGTTACATTCTTACTGCTTTACGCTACACCTCCAGGATTACCATGCACACTGAATGCACGTAAATGACATAAAGCAATGAAAGAACTTTCCATAAGCCAATGTAGTGCTATGTACTTTAATTATTGATTGTTATTATTATATATGTCTTAGCAGGGGATAATGAGTAAACGTCCTATTCTCACACCAACCTAATAAGCAAGAAAAAGAAAAAAAAAAGTGGAAATTTACCTTTGAAATACAAAGAGTAATTTTCATTCTATTACAAGACCTTCATCCTCACACAGAGGAAAACACTGGGGGCCTAATACTAATTTAAGCTTAAAACATTTTATCCCTCTCAGCCAGCTGAAAGGAGATGTAGAAGTGAACACGAATTACATTTACGCAAATTTTGAGGCCACAGCTATTAAAAAAAAAAAAAAAAAAAAGTCCTCGGTATACAGAGAGAATGAGGCCATACGATAGGCTGTCCCTCAAGTAAGAGCTGCTCAGACAACAGGCACACATGGATGCTTGGGTTCACAGCAGTATCCTCGGAAATGCTTTAAGGGTGGGCAGAGAGGCAGCCACACTCCACTTCGGGGGATGCTGATCTTCTCAGCCCAGCAAACACTGCCACACTCCAAACCCTCTTCACTAATAAATCTCAGCCACAGCAGCCCACAGTAATTTCCATGCATATCCAATACCCCAGAATACCATCTGCAGTAAGATTACAAAATTGCCTGTACTGAGGCTGATGACATCTTCTGGCTGGTTGCCAGACTAAAAGCTTTGGGTCAGAAGAAAGCTTCAAATTCTTGTTTCCTGAGCCGCTGAGTGTATGACTGATGGCAAAAGTATGTGCTTTGCCTCTAAATGAGCAAAGGATCTGGTTTGGTAATCTCCAAGTAATAATTGGAGTGAAAGAAATGACCAGCAACCTAATGTTGATCCCATATATGGACCACTTGGTACAGGATCCTGGATGATGCCAAAGTGCAGCACTGGCTGGGGAGCCACCTGCACATCTGGCAGCAGGAAATTTGTGCCTCGTTCTGATGTTGGACCCCTCCATGGCTGGGGGCAAAGCACTTAACTTCTCTGCCTCGAGAGCCAGAAGGAGCACCACTGTCAAGACTGGTTCAAAACACCCTGACACCACCTGTAGAAATCTGGAAAAGGGATTTTGCCACCACAACCAAGCACAGGACCTGCAGATCTAGAAAAAACAAATTGGCAAAATCTAAATGTTTCACTTCAAAAGAGAGCTGGAATTCAGACCTGGTTTTGCCATTAATTTTTCACATAACCAATGCAACCAACTCATTTTTCAATTCTCACGCTTCATTATTCAGTGGAGAGTGTGTGGGGAATGAAGTGGTTTGTAGATCATTCCAAGCAGCTTATTAATTTAGCATGGATGGCTAATAGGATTTGTTTTCATCTTTGAAAAATGGATGAAATTTCTCCTTTTCCATTATTTAAAAGTGAGAAATTAATGTGCTAATTCTTATCCATTCTCTGGAATGCACCCTTGTGCTTAAACCCTACAGTTAAACTCTCTGAAACAAAGTGTCCCGTGAAACTGCACACAGCTAAGCATGAGTAATGAGATACACCTTGGTCTTTCTAAGTAAATAACCCAGAAATGCTGAACCAGAAGCCTCTTGGACACTAAATGAACAGTGCTTCTCCTTCCAACATCCAACCTCCTTACACAAGAACAGTATTTATCTTTCCATGGCAACCAAGTACTCTTAGGTAGTTTTTCACTAGTTGCAAGTTTAGACTAAAGTATTTTCCTTCCAAAGCAAGACACTGCTTAAAAAGACAAATTTCAAATATTTTTCACATACAATTCCTTTTGGATGGGAATCACAGGCCCCAGATGCCAAGTTGTAGAGTCTGCTTTATTAGCAGCAGCTGGCTGCTTGGCAGGCTTCTGAGGCGGTCGGGCTTGTGGTTTTGGAGTGGCCTCAGAGCCTAGGATGCAGCTGGACAGCTATGCTAATGGACTAGCCAATTTGTTTGTAGTCACCTTTGGCTATCCCAGATTTGTACTCTTTTATCCACTTGAAAGGGAGGTCTTGGAAAGATTCCCTACTAACACCGATATGTTGACTTTTCCTATCATAGTTCATATTTTATATGAAAAAATGAGTACAACACACAGTCCTACATTAAAAGATGCGTTATTTAAGCAATTGTGAACGCACACTATCCATTTCACTCTGAGTGGAGTGTTTTCCAGCTGCTAAATTGGTCTAAGTGCCCAGTTGCAACACAATTCCCTTCACTCCCAATTGAGAAAAATAAAATAAGACAAAGTAAATACAAATAAATTGTGCAAATACCACTTTAATGCTCACATTAGGAAAACACTGTTCTCTCTACACCCTACTGTACGAAGGAGTGATTTTTGTGAGCTGGAGAGTTCTTACTGGCCAGTTATAGAAAGGATGAGAAGATGCCACCAACTTTCAGCCTTTTGATGGGATTTTGGAGCTGACTGAACAGAAAATCTTCTATTAAGCAAAAGACAATCATCACAGTTGAAGATAAAGCAGAGCAGTAGGGAAAATATAGGAAAAATAATTAGATCAAAGTCACAGCAACTCTCCCACCTTTGGTTTGCTTCCTCAGTGAGGAACAGCCCCAGAAGGTAAGCTGCATTTCTCATCCATAGACAGGTGGAACAGAGAAGTGAATAAAAGATGAACACTGAAGCGGGCAACACAGACACCTCATCTGTTTTAGAAGGCTGCAGTCAAGCAAGCTCAAGTTACAGTTTTCTTCCCAAGTTTGCAGGGCATTCACTGCTCTTGCAGAATCCAGCCACGACTATTGCCTAACTCCCATCCGGCCAATGAAGGCCTGGAAGACAGAGCTGCTTTTGGATGCTTCTCCATATAGTCAGGCCTTTCCCTAGACACATAAGAGAAAATAAACAGGTGTAAAAGAACCTGAGTTTTCTAACCCCTCTGCACAGTAACAAAGCTTCCTAGACTGCTTCTGTAGAAGCACCAACTCACCTCTTGGCAACATTTTCAACTTGTAAAGGAATGGCATGTGAAAATGTGAACAAACTCAGAAGATGAACACAGACAATAAGGTTCATAGTCTGTTCCCTCACAGTTCTTTCAATCAAGAAAACCAGAACACACCTCAAGAGGATTTTGATTTCTCTGAATTCCTTCCAAGGCCTTTAAAAGTGATCTGCTGGATACAAGAAGCCCAGTGAGTCAGAGCTGCTGGGTTACGCTCTCTGTACTGCAAAATCACTGCGCTACCCCAAGCGAGTCATTTAAGTTCCTTACATCTCAGTTTACTAATCTGTAATGATTCTTCTTTACCTTCTTAAGGCGTATATAAAGCTCTGTGATTACTGGATGAAAGACACTACTAAGGACTGCAATATTACTTAAAGATGGGGAAAATATTATTAAAGTCTAACTTAATAACTAGAGCTAAACCTAATTCTTCTGCAGATAAAATGATTTCTGCATATAACGATTTTGCTATTCTGTATCTAAACTGAATGAATGAAATAATTTAAAATAATAAAATACCAATCAAAATAGTTTTCTCTTTAACAATAATTTTTAATTTAAAAACAAACTTAGACTTATGTGTTCACAGGGTTATTGTGATCTGCTTCTCATGTGCATTGAACTTACTTTATTTCAAATGAAATCTTTAGTACATGGGAAAAAGGTGTAATTGTGTTTTGTTAACCCTTTTATTTCACACAGGAAAAAAAAAAGGTCACTTGGGGAAAATGGAAATCATGGAAAAAGCCCCAACATAGTCCTCCAACAGACACAGTAGTCATTCCACTATCAGATTAAAATTGGGATTTGATGGATCAGTAAAATAGTTTGAGATCTTTGCTTCACACAAAGCTTTTGAAATCAGTAGGCTAAATACTCCTGAGGCTTAGAATTCCCTTGAACCCGGCACAAAGCATTAGAGATCTATAGAATAAAAAAAGCACAGGCACAATTTGGCTCCATTTTCTCCATTCCAAAATACTTCTCTTCCAAATCATGACTGTGCAGATTTTAGCATTTTATAAACATTTAAAGGTAGACAATACAGAGAAATCAAGGCATCCAAAGCAAGTGGAAGAAGTTCTTTATTGGACATTACCTGCAAAGTAGGTCTCATTTTATACAGTTTTCTGAATTAAAACCAACCAATAAAGCAAAGAAAAAGCTCCAGCAATTCACTCTTCTGGTTAACTTCAAGAGCACTGAGAGTTTAGCAGTCTTTAGCCAGGGTGACATGCACTAGAAGACTGAAAATCCTCTCACTGATCACAGTATCTTGTATTTCCAGTAAGACAGACTGAAATAGTCCGCACTATCGCCATTATCAACAGGAAATTTCAAAAACAAATTGGTCAGGTGTAAAGCAGCTTATTTTGAAGTATGATGAAGCAGAAATAATAAGGTGGATTAGAGCACATATCATTAGGAGAGTCTGAAGATCATCTTGCCTGAGGATGAATGGGCCCCAGCAAAAACCAGTCCAAGACAGGGGAATAACACAGAGATTAGAAGCATTGTTTGCAGATGGAGAATACCCCAGTCATCGCTACCTGCCTCAGTTCTGGTCACTAAACAGATGTAATAGATGCTGCTGAGCTGCCAACTTCAACTCTTCACTCTCTCCTGCCTACACACTATTATACCACAGACTGAGCTACTCATCCCTCATAAGCAATTTTCTGTTTATCCATAGACTACCTATAGCTCAGGCCTAAAATATGGTATCTTCTCTGAATTTAGGGCTTCTTACATCCAGCCAGGAGGGTAAAATTTAGTCCCTAGCATTAAAAAGCCAAAAACTAGCAATAAGAGCTGTGTCACCAAATAAATGTTTTCCAGAGTGGAAAATAACCTTCACAGCCTTGTCTCCTCCCATTTATTTCATGGCAGGAGGCTCCCAAGACAGAATATTCCTGAGGCATTATTTATTTCTCCGCAAGGGAGAAGAAGAATTCTTTCTATAGATAAAGTATTTTGGCACTTTGGCAAACTCATAAACAATAGCCTATATCCTTTGACATAAATTAGTGTTATTGCTTCATTATCCAATCCATTCATATTTTATTGATGTACTGGGACTAAATGTGAACAGACTCTAGATCTTAAAATTACTAAATCTGGGCAATCTGGACAATAAAACATTGCGATTCCTCTAATAAGAATATTTCAGAGCACAGATCAAAACATGACAGCAATTACTGCTTGTGATACAACAACTCTGTGGTAAAAAAAAAAGTGGAAAAATAACAAATTCAAGAAGAAATTATTGTTTGTGTTTACATTTCCACATAGCCTGTTTTGGGGTTACAATGAGCTGTCGGTCCATTTGAAGGTTAAGAATAAAAATGCAGACCAAGAGGCTGATACTTAACTTTCCAAATGTTTGGAAGAACAAACACATATTTGGTTCTGAGAAACTAAATTTACTCTCTGGGTATTTGTTTACATGTGGCAGACTAAAAACATCTTGGAAATGAGATGCAGGAGGCACGTGCTGCATTGCATTGCTTTTCTGCACACAGTCCACACATACCCCAGCATCGACACTGGTGCGAGAACCTGGCTGCAGTAAAAGCCCCCCACATAAACCTGAAATTACATCACAGAACAAAACTAAACATCGATATCATCTCTCTCCTCTCCACTTGAGAATTTGGCGAGCAGAGATCAGAAGCAGATGTGTTTTCATTTTGCAGAAAGAAAGCCCAACCAAAAAGGGTTTCCAAGATCCAACCCAAGTTTCCTCAGTTTATCTTTCTTATAGAAGAATTAAGCAGGAAATCTGCCACTGTTAACATAAGCACTGTCGGGATGGAGGATTCAGGGATAGCAGAGCTCCCCAGGCACGTCACTTATCATCTCACCATGTTACCACAATCATCTTTTGTAGATCTGTATGGGGAAGCTCTGCCTCCTCCGCCCAGTATATATAAAGATGAGTTGTGCCTCCCGTCCTGTGGCCAAAAGAATCCACGGAACACAGAGTTTGGGAAAGGTTCTTCCTTTCCACAGCAGCGTGGCATCATCAGGACAGAATTTGAGACATTTCACAATAGCCAGAGTTCATGCTTTCTTTGAGACCCCTCGAGCTAAAGTAACACACTGGTCCCCAGGCAGGATGCCAGAGGATGACCACAGAAAATATGAGCCATCACAAACCTCACCACAGTTTTGCTTCCAGTGCACACTCATCCAGCACGAACATCACAGCAAACAGCTTTTTAAAAAATTGCCCACATAAGTCATTACAGTTCATACCTAATTCCCCACTTAGGAAGAAGAGGACACAACCAACCTTGTGAGATCAATGTATGTAATGTCATTTATAGGAGAGCTAGAAAGCCTTCCAAGAGCAAGCTGATACGGTGGGGATAAGAATCTAACCACAGAGGTTAGAATTAAGGTGCCAGCCCATGGACATAGTTGGCCAAGGTGCTGCTGGTCACCTTCATGCTTCTGACCGCCCTGAATACTGTACCAGGAAAAGGCTAAGGGATGCAGGGAAGCTGGAGTGGCCACACACAGGGCTCACTGCAGGCAGCTGGGTCTGAAACCCCATGTTAAGAGCCTCTCTGACCCATTCTAGATACTCCCCTACATTCTCAAAACCCGTTGTCTGTGTAAGAGAAAGAACTTCATAATGAAGTCACCGTTATACATGACCTCAGAAACTGTTTGGGCCCATGGAAAGACTGAAGGAATGGGACTCTGCAAGCCTTAACTTGGTAAGGAGGTGAATTCCAGACCTTCCTCAGGTCAAAAGGAGCTTTGAGCATCACATTACTGGCATCCCAGGAGCACACAAAAAATTATGAACATGGGAAGGTGAGCAAGATATGCCAGGAACATTCAGGGATTTAAGCACTTACATTTTCAGCTAGTGTCAAGTATGGGCTTTAAATCATATGCTAAGGAAGATGAATAAGCACTCTCCACTTTGTTACTGCAGATTCTGGTGCCTTATCAAAACTCCATTTTCTTTAGATTTCATGTGGCAGACTTGGGAGGTAGTATGGGAAAAGTGGTTTAATTTTGTTTGATTTAAAAAGCATCTAATATAACTTACAATTAAATATCTTCCAGACATCAATCAAATCCACTTGAGGCAAAATTTACTAAATAAACTGAATAATTAATGCAAAAATAGAGAACTTCTTTTCCTATCTTTGGAATTTTCAGAATTACACCAAATTTATTTACAGAAATTTCTAATTTTTTTTTTAAATTCAGTTTTCTGTAAATTATATTGGTTTGGAGAATGAACTTACTTAAGCATGCTGTGAGTACAAAACCCCAACACTGCTGTCTTTTTGGATCTATGAAACAAAATATTGCCATATTTTTGTTTCCACTCATACTCTTACAAGGAAGTCATACGTACCTTAGGCTGAACTGAAGCCTGAGCACAAAACTCTCAAGATTCACCTTATATTCACACCAAATGCACACTGAGGCAAAGGTCCTAATTGATCAGCCCACTCACAGGGGTATTTGGCCACCTGTCTGAGTAGATGCCACAGCAGTTATTGCCCAGCATACACTTTGTTGTCATCACTCGAGGTCCTGGAACCACAGGACTACTGAATGATAGAAATTTTGTAATACTCAGAGTCACTGAAAGATGACAACTATTTCTTTGCAGCTAGTGAGATTCTGGCATGTTTTTCCTAGAAGGGAAGCAAAAACTATGAAGCTGTCTTGAAAGATAAAAATAACTTCAGAATGTCCATTTTGCTTCAAAATCAGTGAATCTGAATACAGACAAACCTGACCTGCTGCTTAGATACACAAAAGACCCATCACTTTTAATACTGCAATCCAGTATTACTCAGCAAGTCCATTTAATTCCTACTTCTTTCTTCAATTTTCCCCTACCTCTGATTTTAAGCACTTGTCAAGAGCAGGGGGAAAAAAAAAAATTAAAAGATCTAAATTTACTATGGTATAATTTCTCAGTTTCTTCCCATTTCTTCAACAACAGATTGTGCCACTCTGCTTGTCCAAAGTTTCAAATGTCATTTGACTCATGCACTCAGAAATGGTGACTCAAACAAAATATCCACAAAAAAATAACTTCCAGTTTGGTAAAAGTAACCTACTCTCTTTTATTATGAAACTTAGAATGTCTCATAGTGCAGAAATTTGATTTCAACATGACAACTTGCTTTTTCTCAGTTCCCCAAAATCATCACTATTTTCTGCTAAATGTTGTGGCACGATGAGCCAAGTGTCTTGCTAACAGCCACAGACTCAGCTGAAGATGCTTTGCCTAAACCATTTTTGGCTCTGAGCCATGTGCTTTTTCCATACGGTGCGAAGTAACAATATGAAGAACTTGAACTTCTGCGCTCAGAGGTGAAGAGCTTTGCAATGTGGGGCCGCAGCTGCTTCGTTACACATCTGTGTAAAATCCAACGCACCACTAATTGGGATAATGAGGTACTCCTGTTGCAAGCAATAGGAATTCAGAGCAACAGGGTACATATGTTAAATTCCTGAAACAAACCACCATCTCTATTTACTGTTTTTCATCCAAATAATATATTTCCTGATAAACAAAAGCCTAAATTTCCTTCCGCACTGCAACATTGCCTCCAGTCTCTTCTGTAAGCTTTCTGATTTTTTGACCTTTAAATATTCTTCATTCACACATGATTTATTTTTTAAGTCGGCATTTTTTTCCTCTGGAAAGAATATGTATTTGAAGTAATTTCAAAAGTTAAATCGGGATAAGCAAAGGAAGAAAGAAAATCTCCTTAATACATTTTCTTAATAAATGTTGTACCATGCTTTAGAATAGAAGCTTGAAGAATTATGGCATGTAATAATAAGGTTTATATTTCAAATCAGATACATATAAATATTCTGAAAGTCTTAATACCACCTAATACCACTGTCAGAGGCTCATATGCACAAAATGTTGTGCAAAAAAAAAAAAAAAAAGAAAGATTAAGTCTAAAACGAAAAATAATTTACATTAAAAAAACCAAATCAGAATAGGGAAGAGCAGCAACTACAATACTTCTAGCAAGTAATAATAACACAGTGTTACCAGCCGGAGAAGAGAGAGAAATTGGTTAGGAATACCAGCTTGTCTACAGGCACGTTGGCAGCAAAAGGAAAACTAAAGAAAAGATTTGCCCACTGCTCAATAGGGCAGGGGGCAAGTGACAAAGGACAGATGAAAGCAATTGGTGCTTTCTTTGTCTCAGTCTCCACTGGCAAGGTCAGCTGCCAGTCCTCTCGGCTGTCTTCCCCTAGTAGTAGGGCCCGGGGTGAGAAGTGCTGCCCTGGAAGAGGAGCATTAAGTTAGAAACGACTCCAGGATGCCAGTGAGAGGTTACTGAACACAAACTATAAGGGAGCCAGCCAGTGTCACCCAGAGGCTGCTCTCTCTTATCTCTGAAAGGCCAGAGCAACTGGAGGCCATCAGGATGCTCCTGATGTCTCGAAAGAAAAGCAAACTTCACATCTGCCTTCAGAAGAGGGAGGATCTGGGGGTCATCAGGCTGGCCACAGCCTAGCATAACTAAAGAGAAGAGCCTCATAGGTGCTGTGTCTAAGCATGTGAGGGACAAGAGCATGCAGCACAGATGAGCAAGGGCAAACAAGACTCGGCCACCTTGCTCACCTTCTGCGTTGGGACAAGCATCTCCACAGATCAGGGGAGAGTAGTGGATGTTGCTTTCCTTGACTTTAGCAAGGCTTACAACCTGGCACTGTCACAACAAACTGGCCAACAGGAGGGAGGCCACCCTCACCAACACTGCAGGTAACACCGAGGTGGGGGGAGTGGCTGGCCAACTAGAGATAAGGGCTGTCTGAAAATATTATTAGCAGTCTATCCAATGCTATAAGAAAGAACTACCCAGCACAGAACTCCTTCATCTCACATATTATGTATGCTAAAAGCCCTCCAAGATTACTTACAGAACAAATGACTACTAAGTGATTTGTGCAGGTACATCCTATAATCAAATTCAACTGCACAAAAAGGATTTACTAAAACTGAGACATCTGAACTTTATTCCTTTGCTATGCTTTGACCTCAAGTTTAGTTCATTTGCTAAAGTCATTATTCAACAACAATGTTCCACACAGATTTTAGCAGCAGTACTATTTACATTAATGCAATATCCCTGGATTAAAGGAATTAGAAATACTGAAAATCCTATTCCTCAGCTTCTTTGAAGATCTACAGTGTAGACTAAGGAAACTCTCTCTAAGAAAAAGCAGCACTAATTTAAAGGCAGTCTGGTTCTCAATCATTCGAAATTAAATAAACTGACAAGTCTTTAAAAATGTCTGAGACTAAAAGTTACACAATTAATGCCACTACCAGTTGCCATCAGAAAATCAAAGTTCAGTTTGGGTAAGATTTTAAATTAAATGTATCCATAGTTATAACAAATTGATTTTTTTTTTTTTAATCATCTTCTTAAAATAGTGAAGGGAACCTGACTCCCTCAGTCATATCAAGGCATAGGTCCCAATGGGCAGTATGCTCAGCCCAGGTACTCAGAGTATCTAGGCTGAATTTCAGACACAACATGTCACGCACAATAGATCTAATGTGCTAACTACAAATTCAGCCTCAGTTTTGGGGAATTTGGTCCAAGAAAACTTGGAAGAACAACTGCAATGGGACACTGAGAGACAGCAGCACAAATACTGCAGGTCTCCCAGGTGGGTCTGAGGACAACTGCAGGACTGAGTCCTAGTTACAATGAACCAAACTATCACTAAATACAGCAAAGGCTGGGGTCTTGAGGAAAGCACAACACATCCAATCAAGTACTTAAATGACCACATGGCAATGGCTACTCACACAGGATCCAAATTGAGGCTCATGAAGAATTCCAATATTTCCTAACTTCTGACTATACAGTCTTAACTTCCTCTAGCAGAATTAACGGAGTGTGATAACAGGAGCTCAACTTAGTTTCTGTAAGAAATACCCCATTTGAGAAAACAAAAGGCCTACCTAGCAGAGAGATTTATATTTGGGTGTTGCTAATAACAGGTGGGAACATCTTAGGAAACGGCATGAGAAATGCAAGCAGAAAGTAAATATTCCCAGAACACTTTTCTCTTTGCGACTTCCTAACCAGATGTTGTACGGAGATCATCAACCTGCATCTTCTGTGATTTGACCCATTAGACTTCAGTCCTCTAAACACCTCCTTGTAGGAATCAGTTTTAGAATTAAATTTTATACGAAAGAAAAAAAGAATCTATGTATTTTAAATCTGCCACCAAAAAAGTGTAATTTATGCTGCTTGCCCCCACTCTTGTTTTCCAAGAAAAATTTTGCAGTGGTTCTTTCTCCACCTTCTTCCTACCATTCAGGACATTTTATGTGAAACATTTTCTCCCATGTCTTATGTGGACAACCCTCAAAAACACGAGGAGGTGGCAGCCACACAGGGGGGTTGCCATCACATCTTTTGCAAGTAAATAGAAACACTGTTAACATGGTGATGCATTTGACAAAATACAGAGTCAGACTATTAAAAGCACTGTATGTTTTTAACACACTTTTAAAAACAAATGTCTATATTTAAAAAAAATTTCTTCATAGGGATTTCTCCTAAAAGGAAAAAAAAAAAGGGAATCTTAGACAAAAAAATATATTGATACTCTTATCTCTGCTGGTGTTAAATATCTGTGTTATCCCTCACATGCCTAATATTTTGTTTGCAGTGGATTGCCATTAAATTTCCTTTCGTGAACCCTGGGTTAATGCAGCTCTTGCTGGGCAAGAAGTCTTTCAATTATAGAAACAACCTGTTATCAGGCTATTATAAATTTCACTGAGGTCCATTTGCCATTATAATTCCTTCACCCTACCACTCCCAACAGATGAAACACTGCTGCAGAGGAAGAAATAGACAGAGCAACATGGCACCTCTCAGAAGGACCATGCCACAGCCTTTGGCTGCCAAACAGAGCCCAGGTTTCCCTGCTCCCATCTCTTGAGATCTTGAGACCTCATCCTGCTCCCAACACATCTGGAACAGCCTCTGTAGCCAGCAGACTACAATCCACTGGTCTGGAAAGGAGGACACAATTTAAAAGTTCCTTTGCAGGCTGTATACTGAAGTCTTCCAAGCCGCAAGTGGTCTCCTTATACCTTCTTCCCTCTTCTTTCCCTTCCCCCTTCTAAACATCATCGGCTGCATAAAGATGGCTCAGAACATCTGGAAAGACAGGGTTTGGTCAGACTCTGATGGCAAAATGGGTGAGTACAGGTGATAGTCAACCTGCAGAGTGATTCCTGCAATTCAGTACCATAGCTCTGAAAAGATACAGTGATGGCTATGAAGTTACATATATGCATTCACTGCATTCCTCAGTCCCCATATCTCACATTTATTCACCAAAGTAACAGCTTTTCTTTTCTCATTAATGCTTTTTACAGTCTTCAATAATTCTTCTGCAGGAAGCTGTCAGTACGTTAACACAAGCCAGGAAAACAAAACTTTGAAACATTCCCCCTCGCTGCTCCCTGCTATGAGTGCCATCGAGAACAATGATACAGTGTAGCCCAGTTTCCCTTAAAGCACTGCCACCCTCCTGAAGCGTTAACTGCCAGGTTTCTGCAGTGACAGTCTGCAAGGCTAAAATTAGCAAGCAGCACCTTCCCTTGCACCTCATCACATGATAGGAAACAAACATAAATAGGGAAATACAATATGTTCCTAAAGGTGAAGTGGGAATACTTTCATCTCCGTAACAGTTTAGTAAAGGACACTTATACAAGCAGCTTCTCATAATGTATCATCTTGCATTGTCATTTGCTTTCTGCATAGTGTTAAAGATTACTACCTCTAATTAATGTGCTCCTTCAGAACCATTTCTGGCCTGAATCAAACTACTTAATGTCTGTGGTACAGACAAATTGTTTTATTAGGCACCACCGTGTTATCAAATGCCTTTTTATTCCTGCACCCTTCTGCACAGATAAACACCAGCCTTCCAGTGGATTCATCTCATTGGCAACTGTTGTACCTGGAGTATCCCATACTCCTCTGCAGGCCACATCCCTCCCTCCTGCACTACGGAGGTGCAGCTAATTGCAGGCTGGATGACAGACTTGAAAGATAAAGGACCAGGTCATATTTCTCTTTTTTCTTTCCTTTTCCTAAACAGTGCCATGCAGGCCTTTACAGCCATGCAAAGCAGCCACAGCTCTTCTTTTTCAGAACCTTGTCCAGAGGACCCACAAAAAATTAGGTGTATTGAAGTCAATTTGCAAATTCAAACATAACGAAGGGTAGAATTAAATCTGCTGAAGTTGCACCACAGTCTGCACACAAAAAGAAAAGGTAGCCAAATTATAAAATCATTTAGGACCTTTATTTCTCCTGCATAAGGGAAGCATAAATAGTCCTTTGCACATACACGAAACCCCAGACATATATCACAGTGTTACATAACATGACACAGCATACAGCAGGAGGGCATAGAGCTAATGGGATTCAACTTACACAGAGTTCTGACAACCTGCTTCTAAAGCTTATCATCACCTCACTGCCTCAGTTCTAGCACAGCTCCATCGACTACCTCATGTACTCTTCCTCCTGTGCAGCGTGACTGTGGCTGAGGAAATGGGATAGCTTCTCCCTGAAGCAAGGGTCTGGCTTGGTCACAAATTCCCAAGGCAACACCCAGGATGTGCTGGAGCCACAGCCATGTCAGCAGACCTGAGGTAGGGAGAGACCAAGGGTTTTTTCGGTTTTTTTTTTTAAAACCTCAGGGACCTGACTGCTTCTATTTTAGTATCCCTAACTACAAACATCATTATTTTGGTCCGAAACCATTCTGAGCTTTTATAAAATTAGCCGCAGCACATTACTTGAAGATGCCCTGGCAGAGGGCAGTTCCACAGGCTAGCAGCCTACTTGCTAAAATAGCATTCATCAGCTCCTCACTTGATCACAATAATATTTCTGTCAGTTTACACTTGAGTCCAAATTTAAAGACATCTTTAAAAAACCAGACCTCTTGATTAGAAGTTCTCACCCAACATTCCAAGTTTGTGAACTGACCTTGATGTTTACGAAAATAATTTATGCCAATAAAAGGGAATTTAAAACAAATAAACACAAAATCCCCTCCCCTGACACAATTGCTAAGGAGCAAACAAGGCCATCACTATCGATTCCTCTCAAGCCATTTATCAAACTACTGGCAATAAAAATAAGGCCCAGCTTCATTACAAACAGAACAATAAAGAAAAATAAGGTTGAATATTAAGAAAGAAATTGCTCACAGACAATAGACAGGTTTAAGAATTTTTTTTTTTTACAATATATTTTTTTGTCAATAGTCCAGGCACCAGGTTTTTTTCACTGCACTTAAAAATTACCAACAAAAGTACTACGGAAATGATGCAGCTGTTTCTGGTTATGTTTCATGACTTTGAATTTCAAGTGGTTCTTGAAATATTTCATTATTGATCAGAGCTTTTTTAAACATACATACAACATTCATTAATGAAATCAGGACAGGACAAATCGCTTTCATCTTCATAAGCAGTAGCTGATCTTATTCAAACAAACACCCAAATTAGCTTACTTTTGCTGCCTGTGTTTCCAGCCTATCATTTCTATTTACAGATACTTTTTAAATGAGCATAGCTTTTTTGAAAAACAAAAGAAAAACAAAATCCTATAAAGAAGAAAAACCACCACTTAGAAAGAATTCTCAACACTTTATCCAGCAAAAGCCTGCAATTTTTGTATTCTGCGACCATGGGCTTAAAAGTGGCTTAGCTGCATTTATTAGCTATGGGGTGGCAGCAGAAGATCAGCTCCCTTTGCCATCCCATGGAGGATAAGAGACAGACACCTCTCCCACAAGGTTATGGTCCAAGACTTTGGTCGTGCTCTTGCCAAGGAGAGACAGCACTAACACGCAAGGACCACCACAGTCCCCCAGGGCAGACAAGGTTGTTAAGCATGGGGGAGATGCTGAGCAGAAGAGCACGGAAGTCCCACCAAGAAGGGGTTGCAAACCCTCGGGATCTCAGGGCAGCATCACTCAGCAGAAGGGCACTGCCTTGCAGCAGCACTTGATCCCTTCTTCGCATTTGTCACTTTGCAATGGAGTGGAAACTCTCAGCAATGAATGTGGACAGAGGTGTTGGCACTTTGTATCAATTAATAAGTTTTAAAATAAATAATACCAATTGTGTGACGAAGCTGGGAAGGGATTACCAAGATGCCTCATAAATCAGCATCAACTTGCCATATTTTGAATTTAAAGCAATCAAGGATATGAAAGGAGAGCCTTTCTACAGGGAAGGTAAAACTGGCAGGATAGAAGGTCTCTTGACATCTAGTACCAATACAAACACTTGCACGCTAAGTGAGGTAGTAGGATAATTACCCTTTCTGAAGATCTGGGCTTTGGTTATGTTAGCAGGTTAATTTTCTCAATTTTCTAGGCTCCCTTGCAGTGATCCACTGATGGCCAGCCTCCCTCTGACAGTTTATCCAAATAACTGACACTATTACTATTATTGTTAGAATAGCTTTTATTCAAGCTGCCATTATTTAACAGCCATGGTCTGTGTGTATGAAAAGAAAACCCATTAAAACTAATTTCAAAGATGTCTGTTAGCCCAGGAAATATTTAACAGCAGCAGTAGCTATGCAACAAGAAGGTTAAGCCAGTTAGTGTTTGTGACAATTGCACTTAGCTATTCTATCCAATGGCAAGAACATCTTTGCATTTATCAAGGGAACAGATTTAGTAAGAAACTACACACAGCAAGAAATAAATGAGAGATGCGGGGAAAATTCGTATTATTGTGGCATCTGTTAGAGCTATTTTAGAACGGCATCCCCTTGTGCTGCTCCACTGATGGGCTTGTGAGTATTGACTAAAATTAAAATCTGTTTCTCAGGCACTTGTAAATAGGCCACAAAAGCTTAGCAAGTCTCAGGTTTTGTTTTGGTTCAGTTTTTTACATAGTCCCATAATTTTCTACGTTCATCTAGACAGTGTTTCACCTTATGCTTTGCAATGGCCCTTATGCCCTGGACCTGCTGTGAGAAAGGCTCTGCACTTCCCTCCTCCTCTGCCAAAGAAGTTATTCCTTATGGCACACCCTCGTCCCTCTTGCACATAGGGCCAGTTGCAGCAAGAGTTTGCCCTAAGGAGTATTCATTTCTCAAACAGGACTTCAGTATTAAATCCAAAATTTTTGTGAGGACAAAGCAGGCTCTTTATTCCCAACAGCTCTGGGCATAAAATTTCTTAAAATGAGTGTAAAAATTCTGCTTTATCTTCTACTTTGCCAAATATTTATGCCTTTTCATATTTAGATTTTTTTAATGAAATGTCCCATGAAGCAGAGTTCACCTCTTTTCAAAGCAAGCTGTTCAACTCACCAACGTTTAATTACGTTTTGGCTCCCATTAGGATGTGGCAATCTGACCAGACAGCCAGAAAAACATAAACGCAGCAATGGTTTTGAGCAAGATTGCAAGCCCTCTGCTCCCCTTGGCAAATCTGAGCTACTCACATAGGCACTGAAAGAACTGGGGCAGTATGAAAATATACTCAGCTGTGAGAACAAAGGTTGTGTAAAGCCAGCCACAACTTTTAGAAAAATGCATATACCATCTCTCTTCTCTTTTTTTTTTTTTTTTTGGCGTTACATGCTACAGCAAGGTCTATGTTACCTCCAGAGACAAAGAGAGAAAAAAAGAAGCACTGGGAGCCTAAGAGAGAGAACTAAAATGGTATGTCTGAGATTTAAACTAATATGCTAATCTAAAAGCCTCCTTATTACGTGACTGGGTTTGGAACACAGAAAGCAGAATATGACATGATTTGAATAAGTTGCACTTGGCAATATAAAGGAGAACTGCTGAATCACTGACTTCTATTTCTGGAAATAGTGATCCTGGCTATACCAACACATTAACTCTTCATGTCATCAATCTCCACACAGTACTATCAAAAGTGATTTTGTTCTTCCTCAATGGGATGATAAAGATAAATCCCACTCTTGTAGCTATATAAGTGTTTCCATGAAAACACACTGCTTACTTTTTGGTGGGAAAAACTGTATCTGCATCATCAAAATGGCCATCAGCTTAGGTAGAGAAAATTATTTGCATGATGAAGAAAGAAAGTGCCAAACTGGAGAACAGAGCATCTGTTATGGAGAAGGCTATAATTATCTCATACATCTGAACACCACTGGGCATTGAAGTTACTCTAGCTATTTTGCCAGATACTCTGTGTTCAGGGCTCTTACTTGAGACCAGCTGGAAATAATCAAGAGCTTGACAGGTCTGTCAATATAGACCCTATACACTTCGAAGGGCACTACTTTTGATGTCGTATGCCGAGTCTTCTCGCTCTAATGGGATGAAAATCTGAACTATTTTGCTGCCACTGTCTCACATTACCAAACACTGTAACATTGCTAATTGTAGGACTCACAGGGTATCAACTACTTCTGTACCAACCATCATGGTGTGCTTCACTGGTTAGGCATTTTAATGGAGTCCTTGGCAGAAAGAAAGCAGAAAACAGCAAAATTGCCACTCTGCCACCTTACCCCCACCCAGCAGAAAAAGCAAGTGGCTTCCCTCAACAGACGTACAGTAAGTGCTGTTGCAGGAGCTTTTCCCTGGGCATGCCAAGCAGAGAAGACTCAAACCTGATCCCAAACCTATGTGCAGGAGCTGGGCTTCTCTGTCTCTGCAGAGGCAACTCCCAGTCCCAGGCCCCACATTCAAATCTGCTCAATGAAAGTCTGTCACGGATGCATTCTTTGGTATTTTGTTAGCTTATCGTGCACTTCTGGTCCACTCACAGAGAACATATCAGCTGCAGCTGATGCCCAGCAAGACATTTTTAAATACCCACCTCATGCGTGTCATCAGCAGTCACACAGGAAAATACGGGAAAGGGTTATAAAGCTGTTCTTCTTTCAGGACAACAAACAGCTACTGTTTTATTTTTGCCCAAGTAACACGCATAATTGTTCACTTATGGCAAAGCAACTGAAAAAAAACTGTAAAACACATCTTTTCCTGTTAATCCTCAGTCTTTGCCTGTGCTTTTCTGAAAAAAGGATCAAGGTAGAAAAGGAACAATAAAAACACAAACAGCAGCAAGAAGAAGAGCGTACAACAATTTCCTTTGATTATGGGAACACTAGAGGCTACAAGAAACTCAGCTGCCTGGGTATCTCAAGGACAGATTCCCACGTGAGACTCCAGCCCGGCTGTGTCACAGACACTGACAGATGGGTTTCCCCAGCCTTGAACAACCTAATGGAGCTTTTAGCCAATTTGCATAGTGGCTGTCCCTGGGTGAAATGGGTATGTGTCAAGGACATTAAGCAGGCCAAGACAAAAGTGTAATAGCCTTGTATACAATATCACTTCTTACTGCTTGCTATTTTTAACCCCCGGGGGAAGGAAAAAAGAAAAGAGAGAAAAAGACGCTTCACTGAAAGCTGGTTCTGAGGCAGCAAGTTCCTGCTTTTGGGAATGGGTTGAAGCAACAAGACACTTGTCTTGCAAAATGGAAGAACAAAAGCACTGTACAGACAATTACTAGCTAGTTTCTTTTTTTAAAGCAAAACATTGTTGGAGTCTCTGTCTACGCTAGTGATCTATTTTGATCCCAAACCTTCAAAGAGAAGCATGTGAAGCCAATTCCTGCACCTGAAACAAAGTCCAAAATAACATCACTAGAGCCCTATGCAGGTAGAAGAGCCCAGCTGCTGCAGCTCCGTACAAAATCTAAACATAAGGCTAAGTTTTCTTAGGCTTAAGTCCAGATTTTCTTCCATATCTCCTAGCACCTCACACATGGCTGTCTCTTAACAAATTAACAAGAAGAATGAAAAAATTCAAATTGTACTCACAACAAAAATTTATAGCTTGATGTGAAATATAAGGTCAAGCCCTGAGGGTGGCTGAGTTACCTGCTGAATTGCTGCAACCCTCACGCACTCCAGGGAAAAGCACATGTAGTTCACATTTGCTCGGCAATCACCACAACCTCCTGGCTGGATTCTGCTCTCAGTCACATTAGAACAACTCAGCTACCACACAATAAGCTATGATTGAAAAGTGGGGCTAAACTGCAACCGGTGCAAAAAGAGCCCCCTCACAGAATCACTGAAATTTTGTTGCCTTGCCTTCTTCTACAGACTTGTTCCTTTCAGCTTGCCCAATGGAGGGTCTGACAGTGCTCAAACTAATTCTTTAACATTTAGTAGAGATCAGATTAAAAATTAAGCATGCAAACAGAGGCTTCCCTTAGGAAAGATTCAGCTCCGGCAACTAAACTCTTCACACAGCAGTATAAAACACATACCAGAAAGTGTCAAACAGTATCTCTGACAGCAACAAAAACCACACCAGAAAGGCTTAGGATTTAACCCAGTCAAGCCACACTACTTCAACACCGAGAGAATACACCCATATATGACGCTACGAAAAACTGGAGATCTTTGGCAAAGAAGTGTGTGCGGATTTGAGATCTGTTTATGATCCTCCTGCCCATGGCGAGTGATTATCCATCCTGAGAACACAGGAGGGACCAAGAAGGCAGGTCCTGGTTTTGAGGGCAGCTACCGCAGTGCTATTTCTGATTTTGTCATTAGCTGGCTGCGTGATTTTGACTAAGCTGTCACTAGGGACTTCCATTTCTTCTAAGCGAAATGAGAACACTAACTTTATTTTAGGCACTTCTGAGGTCTTTGGATAGAAAAGCTCTATAAATGAACAATATTTCTGTCAGCAATACTGTTCTACCACTTCCATGGTTATTCAAAATCAGAACCAACAGTAGTGCACAAAAGAGCTATCTAACAGCTATCTGCAAATCTAGGTTATGACAGAGGTCACCACTTTATGTGTTAAAAAGCTTCAGGATTTCCAGATGAGCATCTTCAGTCATCATAGTATCTCAAGACCAGTTCTGAAGTCCATTTAATTAGAAGGGATGAAGAGGGATAAACCCCAGAGGGTGTCTCTGCTTGGGTAATGTGTATACCTCTGTTTGTTTAGCTTTACAAAAAACGCTATGAGCTTAAGTGTAAATTATTTCAGCCTTTAGCACTATTCAATTATATATGCTAATTTTAGATAGAGTAGATTGTACTTGAAATAACAGGATTGCACGTGAGCAAAGCCTTCTGCGGTGAAATTCTGTTGATACCCTCTCAAATCTCTCTTGCTGAGAGCAACCCCTTCTCACAGCTGAATTTAATCTGCTGGACTTTTATTGTGAAGAGAGGATTCACTCTTGGTGTGACAAATAAGCATTTCAATCTAAACTCCTCATTCAGTTCAATTACATAGGAGCATGCATGTATCCACCCAGTGGCTAATGATAGGGAGTTGTAAATACTCTCACATCACTTGATTTTAAGACTTTCAGTGTTATTAGAAATATGTTATCTACTGAAGCTGTAAATAATTTCATTTCTACAAATTGGGTGAAAAAGTTGTGGTCATTTTAAAAAAATAAGTTCAGTATTTTTGTAACATATTAACCAGTACAATACAGCATTTCAACCCTTTGCCATTTCACCTTTTATAAACATAGACTGGATGACCAGCAGCAAGAAGGCCAGTATAACAGAACCAGAATAAGTAAGGCTAAGGCTTAGTCAGAGTAAGGCAAAGCATAAGAGTAGAGATAAACCGCTTTTTGCACCTGAGTTGGTTGCTCTGCAGTAGCAAGCACAGACCCAGCAGCTCATTCATAGTGAGCTGAATTAATTAAAGGTTGCATTATGCTAGGTAGGCAGTTCCTTAGACAACGTGAAAAAGTATAGAGTATAAAAAACCCAAGAATTTTATATGCAGCAACAATATGCAGCGCAAGAATACCCAATGTATAAAAATCTAGAGCCTATGTAGAAACCTATCTTCCTAATGGAAACATCAGAATAACACTCAAAAATATCAGTATCATAAGGGACAATTAAAAAAGGGAGATATTTTGTTTCTTCTATACCTGCCCTGGAACTAGAAAAAATTGAAGTCATATCAGAAAAAAATTATTTGGGGCTTGACTTTGGTGGCCTTTTCTTGGTTTCAGGTTGGGGGGACAGGAGGGAGAGAACAGGGGGTTGGGTAGTTTGGTTTTCGGGGTTTTTGTTAATTTTTATGCATTTGGTTGCATTTACTTGATAAGACAGATATCCATCAAATAATTTTGGAATAGCAGGGACTGTAAAAGTGAAAAAAATTTATCATTATTATTAACAGTACTTCCTTCACCAAAGAAGGTTTAAGAGTTTTATACACACAGCAGCAGTCTGAAATGCTGACCTCCTCTAGATCTTGGTTTCACACCTCAACCCAGCAAGGCAGATTCAGATTTACAGCTTAGTGACAAGTCTGCCAATTCATCACCACTAAACCATCTTGAGCCCTCTTTGGAAGTGACACAGGTCAAAAGAGGAAACCACCAGCTGCTGAAGAAATCCCTTCTCAAATAAATTCATTCCACAAGTAGCCAGCCTGGCACTAGCTCTCTCACACACCCTCCCCCAAACTCTCCACCAAAATCAGTGCTGCAGTGGGGCCATACACATCCTGACTTTTCCACTTACCTTCCGAAACCACAAGCATAAATTTAAAAAAGTGTTACCAGACTTTAGGATGAGTTAATAGAAAGAGTCAAGAACACAATAAAATATAACCACACAAAGCTCCAGAGCATCTGATGGTTGAGTTTTCTCTAAAGCCAAGAGTGGCTGTCCTGTCTACTATCTTACAGTCTGCAGAGGCACAGTGGTTGGACGCCTTTAAGCCAACGAGTAGATGAAAGAGAAAATTTACTTCTATCAGTCTTTAAAAGGAAACTACAAAATAATTTAACAGCTTGTGGAAACATCCAAAGAGAGGATTTTTGTGGAACTAATGTTCTGGCAAAGAAAAACAAGGCAATTTAGGCTAGTTTGACCAGGAAATGCATATCCATATCTATACACCTTCAGTATGCCCACCTGCATAGGTATTTTATCAAATATACTCACGGTTCAGTTTAAGAGTGACTTACTTTACCTTAGTTTAAATCTTTGTCCTAATTAATTTAAACCAAACTGTTATAAAGCCAGCAGAATGTGGACTTAGGCTTATGCACACAGTCTTTTGCATCAGTTTAACTACATCAGTTTGAAATTACACCATAGGTTGGACTAGTGTCATTCTGCATAAGCTTAGCCCTTGCAGCATCAGACAGCTAAACCCCATTGAAATGCTGTGACATTCTTGCGCTTAATTCCCTCAAATTCCTCAGGAAATCCTAGCCTAAACTGTGAGCAGGAAGCAATCATACTGAAACCCCTCAGAGATGAAGCGACCAGCTCACATCTCTACCAGAACTACTGCTCTTTTCTTACCACCCCTTGCATAATAGAATACTTTAACCACATGCTTAATATTTTGCAGAGGAGCAGTAGGGTTACTCAGGTGTTTATGGATAAGTTGTGCTTAATTCTTTGCTGAGACCTTAGAAATTACTGTTTTGGTTACATCTGCATCAGGTGCAGTATCTCTGCTGGTCAAAATTCACCACCTAAGAGCACTGAGGCTTTAGTGAAGATTGGTGGGTTGGGGACCAGTCTGCTAGGCCATCTTCCTGTCCAGTGCCCTCTGAGAAATACAATAGGGAGGGCTAGAGTGCTGCCTGGCTCATCTCCCCCCAGAAAACTGCCCCCCAAGAGCTACTGGACAGCCACTGAACAGCCTGACTGAAGAGACACTCCTAGACTGCCTCTCCATCACTGCAGTTACTCCAAGGCAGCTGCAAAAAGAAAAAAAAAAAAGCATCTGATGGCTGTTAGCATGTTATTTTGCATACCTCATGGCCGCTGTTTCAGAAACAGTTTTCAGATGAGTAATTTGGCAAGATCTACTGTTTGCAAACTGCATACTTGGTCTAAAGAGCACTTACAGTGATGTCTACAGCACCAATGTTCAGGCCACAGATCTCTGTTTATCCTGCTTTTCAGACCACCCAATCTGCCTGCTTCCTCACAGTGTTGATTATTATTTACTCTTGTAAAACTTCGACTAATGGCTCTTCTGATAAAAGGACTTTTTTGGGTTTAGTTCGGGTTTGTTTTTTGGGGGGGGGGGGTTGGGTTGGGGGTTTTTTGGGGTTTTTTTTCTTTTTTAGAAATAAAGTGGGAAAAAATAATAATGTTAAAAGAAGCAAAGCCTAAACTAGAAAAGTTCATGTCCTGTCATTCACCATCTAGGAGAGCTGCAAGAAGCTGTGGGATACAAAAAGACAAGTTCTCTAACTGGCAGGTCTCCACCAGCCTTTACAATTAACAAGCTAGCTCATTGTCTGGGTTGTTATCTAAATTACAGTCTAGGCATTTTCTGCTAACATATTTTCTGACTTTTTAAACACTATACTGTACAGTACCTAGTACAAAGGCGTCTTTCTCTAATTCTATTTAAATCTCTATTTTCCTGTTTTAAAAATTAACTACTGTAACCATAGCCCTAAGCAAAGAAAAGGAGAAGAGGGGAAAAAGGAAGAGAACGTACTTTTAGCAAGGAGGGAAGGGAGTTCAGGTGTTGGAGTTTTCTTTGAGGCAGAGGCAATAAAAACTCACTACTTTTAAAAATACTTAAAATCCATTTTTGGTCCCATCACATTTGTTTTATCAGCATTCATCAATAACACGGCAACTGACAGGAGGAACAAAATCAGTCCTTTCTTATGACATTTCCAAACTATTGAGTATATCTTCATTTTCTTGCCTTCTTTCTTTTTGTTTTTATATCTAATTCCAGCAGAAAGAAAATTATTATTGAAATTAATTTTTTAGAAACTGATAATATAGCAGGGGATACAATATAATAAATGCTAAGTATCATCAAAAAAATACATTCCATTATATTTATTTTAGTTATAGCACATAAAATACACAAAACTTGGGAAACATATACTAGGCATTTCACTGAAACTCATAAACAGGGATCTTTGGACCAGTCCTCCCAATGAGAAGGACTTTTTCTGCTTTTACTTCACTTTCGTTTCTTGAGATTCCCCTCCCAAGTCATCCTTTGTATGTGTAAATCTTGCGCATATAGGCAGGTATGCTTTTAAGCTTTTAAACCATTTTTTTTTTTTCAGATACTGGAACTGCTTTTAAAACATGTTAACCAAAATTACACATATCCCATACTCTTCTTTTGGCGAACAAGAAAAAGGAATAGGGAAAAATGGAACCTGCTTCATTAGCTGATTGTTCATTTTGCATTTGTGGAGTCTGTGAAACTGTTTCACTCCAAGTTAAGAAAACATTGTTTTCTTCCATTCCAGGAAACAGAAAAGCAGGAAGGCTTTTTTCACCATGTATGTCATCATCAGCAATATTACTTATGTGACTGAAGGCAACGTAAAAGCAAAAAAGAGTTTGCCGAAACTTTTAATGGTGACATTATAAGACAGCCCATCAATAAATCTATCAAAAAATCAGCAATAATTACAAACCATTGAACAATTATAAACAAGATTTCCATAATATCTTTTATGTTTGGTTTTCAGCACAGAGTTTTATTGGTGCCACTTGTCAAATCTGGCTGACGTTATTTAAACTGGAGAGCAACAAAAATAAAACTTCTTTTTTTGACCAAGAAAGATTACAGATACGAGAAACTTCACAAAATTTACTTTATCCTTTAACTGAACGCCGGTCCTGACACGCTAAATCATTACACTATGGGAAAACACACTGAATGCTGAAAACCTCCTTTGGAAGATATCTACCAGAATTTGTTTTCAATTCAAATATGCACTATTTGAAATTCTAGAGATTAATTCAGATGATTCAATACACCAGTAAAGAACACGGATTTGGTTTCACTGAATTCTTTACATTTCACATGGGATGTGTGTCTGTAACAATGGTCTTCCCTCTATAGGTGCAGACTTGATCTAACACGATCACGCGTTAGGCCATTTTTCTCACACAGACTTCACTGAGACATCGGTAATGTAAGATAGGAAGTTAAGACAAACCCTCTCACTGCTGAATGCATTCTGGTGGTTATTATTTCTGAAAATTGTTTCATCCTCACTTTTCCCAAGCAACATTTATTGTTAAGACATGCTACCATCTCCTTGGTTATGATTCCCTGCAGCCAGACAATACAGATGCCTCACAGCAAAACCTGAGCATCAGCAGCAGGCTGACACCAGTGAGGTATAAACTGCAGCAACTTTTAGTCTCTCCATAAGGCACCTGGAGCAAAACCAGTCCTCTGATGGAAAGCTGTCATTGGTGTCAAGCTAAATCTGACCCGTCCTTTTAGCTCAATACTGGCGAAAGCATAGAACCGCTTTGGGATCAATAACTTAAAAAGCTATTTGCTCTGATTTGTAATCCAAACAAGTATGGGGGAGACAAAAAACTGGAGGATTGAGCCCAAAGTCATTACTTCTGACTTTATACTTCCAGAAATATGCCTTAGCCATGCATTTTACCAATTAGCCTCAAAAATATCCACATTTTGAAGGTTAAACATACATAAATTGTAAACAGAACACAGCATAGACTTAACACAGAGTTTTGAACATGAAGCATTAATATTTATTCAAAGTGTAAGGCTTTTATGTGAAAAAAAATAATACCTTTTCTTAGCTGAAACATGTTTAAAGGTTCATCTTCTCTGCGGAAAGTATCAAAATGCAGTGTGACAGATAAAAATCCAGCACATACCATGTCCATATTCACATATAAAAAGATATTTTCAACCTTTCGATTCAAAGACCAGCAATAAAAAAATCCCTCTCATATCCTTAGGATGCTAAATAATCATTTCATCCATGTCTCAGTATTGACTTACAAAGACACGACTTGCCTTTGCTCTGTAGTTTTTATATACAAATGAAGTGAGGACAACTCCTTGCTACGGAAGTTAGTGGGATTGTCAGCTTTACCAAAAAAAAAAAAAAAAAAAAAAAAAAAAAAAAAATCGGCTAGCTGCAGCTGGCTCACAACTCTGGAAAAATATTAAAGATGACAGATAGAGTACGATGTTTTGGCTCTTCTGCAGCCATTATGATATTGAGCAATATGCTGCAAAGAGCTATTGCAGTAAAGTGCTGCAAGACCACCTCCTTGCTAATAAAGGTCATGCAAGGACTCCCTTGAATACTCTGAGCTGTATTGCTACATCTGCATCTTCCAAGTTATAATTTTTATGCATCTTTGCACCACGAATTTTGGGTTCTTCACATACCGACAGAAATTCTGTGTCGGTGATTAAGATCTTCCAATTCCAAACATCACCAAAAACCTAAATTATTTGTTTCATTTTTACCATCGAAACCATATTAGCTGTTTGGCTTATAATAGCCTGAAGTACTTTCCATGATCCCTACCACAGCGTGGAGAGACAGAGGTGTCATTCTTGCCTTGAGACAAGAGGATACTGCTCTTCTCCAGGGAAGAGAGTGCTGGTTATCAGAAACACCTTTACCCACCTGTCCCCACCACAGTCGGTGGCGGTGGCCAGATGTGCAGAAAGAGCCTTGCAAGGACACCCACCCTGCCCATCTGACCGGTCCTGACAGACACCCAGCACCTGCCTGGCCCATGTGCTGCTGGCCCAGTACCCAACACCCATCACTAGCCTGGGACTCAAAGAGGCTTCCCTCTACTCTGTTTTATTTCCATTATGTTATGTTATGGTGGTTTATATATGAATATAATGTATACATTAGATAGATCATGCATATTTGTGCCTACATAATGTATATAACATATACATACACACACAGTGGGGAACATACATCAGCAAAAGGCCTCTTTTATATTACAAACAGGGACTGCATTGGTCACACTAATAGCTGACATGGTAAAACAATTTTACAATTTTTACTCTCTCCCATGTTTTATATTTTCAGACGGGGAAAGCAAAGAAGAGACTGAAATTTCTCCCTCTAGTTACTCAGACCATAGAATCAATGTAATTCTGCTGTCTTCATTACATTATTTTTCCCCCAGAAACCATAATACTCCAAAAAGATTAAATTAAATAATACTCTAAAAAGAAAAAAATAAATCAAGCAGTTTTTTAATTTCATTTCAATACCATCTTGTTCTTCCAACAGCCTCTCAGATGCGCAGGAAATGGCTTAATGATGTGCCTTTATTAAAGGGAAGTGCTGAGGTATCTCTGTAGGTTGCTCCCATCCCCCAAAAGTTTGCACAGCAACCATTCTGAGAATACATATCTGCCAGCAAAAAATGTCTTCACCAGAGCCTCCTTTTATCACAGAAGCTGCAACAAAAACAGCACTTAAAGGACATAATCATCTCTACTCACAGTACCTCCTGAACTGTAAACACAGTTTAAAAACTGCACGCCATGGAGCTCAGGCGTGTTATCTAATCCTTTAGAAACTCTATCCTACTACAAACACAGGGAGCAGCAATGCCAGCCACGCCATGTGCTTCCACTTACTGACCCACTCCCTTTCCACAAGCACACGCACACCATCCCTCAGCCCTCGACGCCCAGCATAGAAATGCTAACACAGCTCTCATGGCCAAAACACTCGGGGCCTCACCTGGGAAGCAAACCCTGCCCTGCCTGTCGCCCTCCTAATGCCCCCAGACATAGAACCAAGTGCTACTGTGCAGTACATATGCTGTTGTCTAGAGTTATATTCCCTCACTCTTGCCTGCACCCCCCCCTCCAGTACTACAGCTGAAAAACAGAATGAAGAGAGTGGGGCTTTTTAGTGTAGTGTTGCTCAGGCTGCTGAGCTTGTTCTGGCTGGCTGGTGGCCTGTTTGAAACATTGCTTACCTGAGCAAGTGTTGCAACACTCTCACCACACTTATTTTGCTGGCAAAGCAGCCGAAAGCTCGGGTGACTTTGCGACTGCCTCGCAGGGCAGCACTGCAACAGCATGGGCTTTGACAGCCAGACCTGTCATAACAAGGAGGAAACAGCTTTTTTTTCCTTTTCTTTTCCTTTTTTTTTTTTAATCTTCATTTACTCTGAACAAGGTAATTTGACCTAACTAGAAAGCCATTCTTTTATTTTTTTGCTAACAGAGCTGAAGACTCGTGATGACACATGTGAGCACAAGCCTCACTCAAAGTGGCTTTGAGAGCAGCAAGGAATGCTTGGTACCTGTTTCAGAGCTTAGTGCAGCTGGGGCAGGAGCAGCCCTTCACAGACCATCCTTCCAGTGACCATTATGGAGTCAGAGACTCATTCATAGCACCAACACTATCGTAACTTGCAATGGAATACCGCTTCTCCGCAATAAAAACAAACAGCAAGTGGTAGGTGAATAATTCTGGGCAAGACAAGATAACAACTGAAGGGTGTGAGCTTTGCCCCATGCCCCAAATTGTGCCAGGTCAAACTGCGGCTGAACAAACTCTCTTTTGTAAATCCCAGTGCTGTGAAAAGCTGATGGTTTTTCCAAAGGGTAAGCAGGGCTAGTTTTTTTCTGCCCCCATACTTTCAATAAAATTTAGACACAGTAGGTTCACTAAGGACCATATGACATTTTGTAAAAGCTGTTACCCATTTCTGCCTCTGTTAGTCTCTGTCCCAACACTCTATATCACATTTGAAAGGCTGAACCAAAGAGGACTTAAGTCCTAACTTGCATTGATTTTTAAAATCTGCCCACAGAGAAAGAGGAATCCTCCTCTACAGATCAATTTACATGACCATCACGGCACTAAGGTCACAGACAGAGGAACAACCCTTCGGCCACGCAGTTACCCTGTAGGACCTGAATGAGCTCTCCCAGTGAAATCAGCTTTGCCATTGGGAACATATGGGACCCTGTTTTGGATGATCTGAGACTCAAAAGCTACATTTCAAAATCACACACAGAAGAGATGAACAATAAAAGGTTTATCATTTACTTCTGTTTCTTAGACAACACTTGTTTAAAAAAAATTAAATGCATCTTTGTTAAGGGTCAGCCATACTGTAGATGACCACTTAGGTCAAACATGTACTCAGCAAGCACAACTTCAATACCAAATCACTCTTCACACAACTACTTCAACGATCCCTATAAAGTTTACAAGATCTCAGAGACAAAAACTAACATCTATAGAGGTATGAAAACTAGAGCTGAAGATATCCAAAATCATACCTTTTAAGAGAATTCCTGTGCCCAGATTAATTATCTGCTCCAGTACAGAACAATTTTTATAGGATTAGCATACATTGGTCTAGCGAAGGGCTATGAAAATTTTTGCTTGCTTCAGGCTGAACATGACTTCCAAACACCACTGAAAGCCACACACTAAGCCAGACCTTAGCAGCACCCACACAGAGATGTAAGTCATGTTGCATTAGACCCTATGAAGTGAAATTACAGCCCACATCCAACACACAGATTGTGTCCTAGCAGGCCAGATGTTGCATGCATGATTAACTACCAGCCTTCCAGGGGAATGCGACGAGCATACTTGTACATGTCCTCTACTCAGACTGTCCCTGAAAATCTTTTTTTCCTTGTTTTTTACCTTGTGAAACAGAGTTATGCTGCATTTCAAACAGATTTTAGGTGCTGTTTGATTCGCATTGACATGACTGGTGGGTAGACTGATCCACAGCAAGGAAAGGCAGTACCAGCTCTCAGGGAGCAGCAGCTGCCCTGCAAGTCCCCCCTCTGGAGCTTTGCTGGGGACCATGCACTGCTGTGCACCCAACATCCACTCATAGGATCAGTCAAAACTACATCATGACCTTAAGCAAGGATTAATCACAACAACAGGGAAAAGATGCCTGTCCAAAGGCACTGCTGCATTCACTACCTAAAGAGAGACATCACAATTGATTCTTATGTAAGAGATGGAAATGGAGAGCCAAGGGAACAAAAAGGGGAGGATTTTCCACAAAAAAAAAAAACCCCTGTGTTGGGGGTCAGGAGTATGAAACACACTGGGCAAGGAAGAATGAGTAAATCTTCACTGGCTTTCACACTTGAGGCACTCAAAATTAAGAACACAAAGATGCTAATCTGACTTTCAAGGTTTTTTTTTGAAATTTATTTTTGTTTTATTCTTTTTGTGTAGAAAAAAAGAAGTTCAGACAGCATATGTTTAAAAATGAAGCACGGAGTTCTTAAAAGGTTTCAATGACATAGGGTATGAGCAAAGAACTTACAAATCATACCTGCCTCAAAACTAACAAAGACCTTGGAGAAAGCTAATTCACATTTTGTAAGACAGTCTGAAATATTCTATCTGTGTTTATTTTATTAGCATCAAGCAGCTGACACTACCATGAACACTGCAATGCAAAGGTATCATGAATGTACCATTCCTAAGTGTTTCTATTGTACAGCTGAGAACTTAATAGAGCATCAGGGGGAGGAGAAGATTTTTCTGCTTCCTAATTGGCTGTCAAGTGACATAGTTCTCCTTATTGTCTGCAACAGCATTTTGGGAAATGGTTCCTCAGTATATTAGGTCACACAACCCATGCAAAGCTAAATGCACAGTTACTACCACGGGATGTGAAGGTGCTTTAGTTTTCACCCGGACTGCTAATTCTGCTCTTGTTTGCCAGCTACTCTTAATTTCCTCCACATCTCATTCCTTGTCCTCCCCTTTACCCCCAGTACAAATACAGTTGATTTTTTTTAAACTCTTAATCTACATTGGACAAAGCATTTGTTCAACTGTTTGTCCAATAGTTCTCCACTGTCATTCTGCAGATGTTCCACTGAATTCATTAAAATTATAAAGCTTGCCACCAACACAGGGAAAATTTTTTATCAGCATATACTTCAAATGTTAGGCAGGATATCTAAGAAACTACTAGATTCATATTAAATTTTGCTTCCTTGAGGGGAATAAAAAGCAAAAACCTCTGTTTCCACCTCTCTCCAGACACCAGCGTAATACCCATATCTTTTTTGGTTACTTTACTTAGTTCTAAGCTATTGTTGGAAACTGATGCTTAAACTTCTTTAAAAAGCATTAAACCCGTTCTGCTCACATTTGTGCCATTTCTTAGACTAAATTTATCAAAACTAGCTGCACCAGCAGGTCACTGAAAAATAAGCCTCTAACTAGGAGCTTTCTGCACTACACAGTAAAGGAATACCTCAAATTGGTTTCTCATAAGCTCACAAGAATGCAACTCAGATGCTCACCACTGGCTGAGCAGCATCATGAACCCTTTCAGCTCCTCCCTTGCATTTTGTGATCATTTATACTTCTGGATGAGTTTTGATTATAGCTCAGCCAATGTTAGACAAAATAATTAACCATAAGTGTATTCATTACAGGCATGCACCCATAAACTGCACTATGAACATCAACTATGCTTCCCTAAGTGACAGGGAGTCCCTCAAGGCTCAATTACTTGCCACTTTTTGCTCCATTTCAGATGTTAGCAGCCCTACTCTTCTAAATGGGTAATAACTACCGATAACTGTTTACAAGCAACAATTAAGAGTTTTAAACCGATACCAATGACTTCTCTCAAAACTGGGACCAAGCTTTACTTATTTTACTTATTTTTTCCAGTTTCCTAGATAATTATCTCAATGTGATCCATTTCCCACATACTTTACTGAATCACTATTTTTCACAACATACGCTTAGACGTTTATTGAAAATCCCTGGCCTGTAACAGGGAAGCTGAAAGCACTGATACATCAGTTGATGTATCATCAGTTTTCTCTATAGCGTAGATCCAAGAAGAGTGATTAACTTTGGATGAGACCACGTTAGTTTAGAATACCTGCTTATATCCAAGTTTAACAGACAAACCAGGTTGAATAAGCTCTCAGAGCCCCACCTTTTCTGAAACCAACTCCTACCCCTTTTCTATAATTGAGCTTAGTGTGCCAACATAATTCTAGGAGATACTGGAAGAAATCGGTATCACATAATGATCGATCATGTGTTAATTAACTGCCTATTGCACATTCCCATGACCACGCTTGTGCTCATGAGCATGCTCATGTGCACGCTGAGTGTTCCCTGCTCCTACACTCAGCTATTAGCTGTGCACACACCCGTCTGAGACAGGAAACAACACAAAACACCCCAAATGAAACAGGACCTGTCCCAGTACACTCAGAAACTGATTAGCCAAACCAGAGCTTGATAACACACTCTGGATGTTGACAAAACATCCAAATGTCTGACAGCCTGCAAAAAGGAAAACTCAGAAAACTTCCAGCAGAGGCATCTGAGCTGATCACAGCAGTAAGACTGTCATTTCACACCACAGCAAGAGCGAGCAGAAGACACAGAGCTCTCAGCACCACAGATCAGCAGAATTACCCTGAGTGATAAAATACGTCAGGTGTTTCAAAGTCTTTATCAACACCCTTTAAAAATATTTCCTTTGTTATCTAGAATTTTTTTTTCCTCTATCCTTTCACCCTGAAGAGCTTTCTACTTTATACATTAATTAATGATGGTTTGACTCTCATAATTTCTGTTAACCAGTTCTATATACCAAGCAGCTATTTCCATGGATTTAAACAAAGTAGTGGGTAGGTACTCCAGGGAGTCATTTAAAGATAGTGCAAACATTCCACACGTTAAAAGTGAATAATGTACCTTGTTTACATTCCTTTTATTTGGATTCATTCTAGAAGGAAAACCCTACTCTCCAAACTGTTTTAGCTGACTTTTTTTTAAACCCTTTTGTACCACCTGCATCTCTCCTTCCCAAGGTTATGCAGCTTGTGGCAAAGCATACATATGGAAGCAGAGTAAGAAATGTCCTTTCACAGTTATTACCCTGAAACATAGTCAAATGCCAGACCCAACAAAAAATAAAATTAAATAATCTATACTTTTAATTGCATGTTCAACTCAATTTTTTTCGGAGTGTTTTTTTATTGTTTTGGGGTTTTTTCCTTTTTAAATCAAGTTCTCTATTTGAAAAGAACAAAAAAAAGCCCAAATAAAACAAAACAACCCACACTATAAAACAATACAGAGGTTAGACACAGTGTCTGGTGGGGTTTTTTTCCTATGTACTTATATACTCTAGTCAGAGCAGGAGACAGAGAAATAAGAGAGTATAATATATTCATCTTTCTTCAGAGTCACATGAAGATATACTTGGATGAGGTTAAGGGAAAAAAGGAATAGACATGATATCTTTTTCACAGTGCAAACTTTCAATTGCGTACTACATTAAAATCGAATATCTAAACATAGCATCTGTAGTAGTCAACAAAAAACCACAGATCCAGCTAACAAGATTGTTGTTATTGCCGTGATCTCCAATGCTGAGCTTGTGCCGCCTTGAAAACAATGAAAATTAAGACTCATAAGCAGCAGCAGTCAAACCACTCAAGAATGTTGATACCTCTCTCTCAGAGTGCCATCGGCTCCTGACAGCCAGATTCAGACGGGCAAGGTAAAACATTTCAATCTCTGCATCCCTCTGGTCTGTCTGCAGTGCAATGTACGACTTCAAACAGCCCTCAGTAAACAGTCTTCTCATCACTCCAGCCTGGGCTGAATTTTAATCAGGGTCCTTTAAATGCCATTGAGCAAATCCATATACTATGGATTGTTTCTTGCATGCCTCTGGCCAACCACTATTTGGAGGGTCATTTATTATTTTTAGAAAACCGAAACAATCCAAAGTTATGGTACAAATCACAGCACATCTCGAAGCAGAGTGCAGTTATTTCTGGACATTTCATGTTGCATGTAAATGAAGCTTTTAATTATTCCTTTAACATGACATAGTGGATGCATCCATCCGTTAGTCACATGACAAGAGGAGCTAGGTTTATCTCACGATAAAACAGCAGTCAAGTTTTCAGGCCACTCAAATGCAAAACTTGGATTCTAAAATTCACATAAAGGCAAGCAAAAGACAGAAATACGGGAAGAGCTCCCAATCATAATAGCAGCAATAGAGTCTACAATTCAGAAGGGATGCTACGTATGATGAAAACACTAAGCCTGCTCATAAACCACTTTTTTTTTTTTTGCAAATCTGTCCCAGGGAAGGTTAGGCTCTGTACATCAATTATCAAACAGGAGTATGTCCCCAGTAGAACTACAAGCTCAGCAAAACCTCATTAGAAAGTGTGTGTGTGCAGGGGGGGAAATGTGGTCATTATGTGACTGCTCTGTTCTGCAAAGAACTGTATTAGGGAGGTGTAAGCCAGCAGAGTGCTGACTGCTACAGTTCTTCCTATCTTCCATAGATAAGTCAATTAATCAAACTTTGCTTACTACCTGTCAAAAGCCTGTCTCTGTCCTCTTGTCGAAATACAGAAAGAATGCAGGGGCGCTTCCTCCGCCTGCAGGTTCTCTCTTGCTTAAGGAGTGGTTCCAGTCGTTTTGAGAAAACATTATTTCATGCTGTTAAACAGCTTTAGGAAAATCTTCTCTTTCTTGCAAACAGAGCAGCTGACAAGCAGGGAGTGAAGACTTTCACCTGAAGAGAAGAGTGGCACTCAGCACAGCATCTGAGTGCAGCCCTTAAAGCCACTGCAGTGCTTCTGACACTTTCCTCCTGTCCAGGGCTTGGTTTGGGCCAAGCACCAACATGGGAATCTTTCCTTGGCTTCACAACTGTCCATTCAAGTTTGAATTTCCAACTGGATGGGGAGTCTCAGGACTAGCAATCCACACAGCTCTGCCGGCTCAGAGGAGGATAACGAAAGCAGGTCTTTCAAGAAATGCATGTCTGGGAAAAATACTTCCTTTGCCTCTATGTCAGGCTACCAAGATACAATCAGGGCAGCAATGTGAGATGAGATGATCTTTCTCTTCTCTTACAATTACAGGCATTACTTCCATTATGGGAAACGTTTGAGTATATTCTTAATTGGAGACCCAATAAACATTCTTTAAGAAATTATGTCATGTCCTCTTCACAGGAACAGGGCAAAAAAGGAGGAGGAATTTTCCCTTACGCATTGAAAACCTGAGAAGCTGGATTTGTACACATCTGGAATTCAGGCAATGTACAAGTGGTCTCTATAGTTCTTGGAAGGTATCTTAAAAGAGGGATGTTTCCCTATGACTTTGTGGAAGAAAAATAGAGTGCCATGGAGGCTGGTTTTCATCCAGATTTGGGGAAGATGTGGAAAAAAAGGCTACATATATAAATACTGAAAGATCTACGCCAGGGAGAACAAATGCAGGATAAGGACATTATTGCTATTGCTCATCCAGGCCAAAATGAGCCCAGGAATCTGGGCAGTCACCGTATGATGAACTGCGAGTCCACCAAAGTAGATGGAAACACTACCACTTGTTACCATTTGTTCCGTCCACTTCTGCCCTGTGATTGACTAGGTTCTTCAGTACTTACATAGTAGATATTTCTTTCACACTATTGCTTGATGAAATGCTAAAAATGACCAGTTGTTGAATACAGCCAGTTCCCAGAATACACTTATTTTGGATTAGTTTCTGAACTAGGTTCAGACTAAGCATTTTTAGGTCTATTTTTATTTGTATTGAAATAGATGCTTCAGTGCTCTTAGCTGTTGGAGCAGCAGCTGTTGCCACAGACTACTTTGAGGCAGCATGAGCAAGAGTTAGATTCAATGCTATTATCTGGAAAGTATTTGAATTTTTTTCCTCTTAAAACTGTCCTGCATATTGATTTGTTTCTAATGGCTTCTGCAGTTTCTATAAGAGAAAAGAAACTGCTTTTGATCAAGTTCCCCAACCCAAGCATAGTGAGAGGCCACTCTTACAATGTGAAAATATAATTCTGGCTGTGGTTGAAGCCACTAAGACAAATTTAATTCCTGTTAAAAATGTATCCCCTTCCTACTTTTTGTTTGTCAGACTTTCTGACTAAACTACTTTATTAGGCAATCACAGCCTAAGGTATCAACTAAGAACTAAAATTCTAATTAGAGGATCCAGCATCCTCCATAATCATAACCTCCAGACATTTAAAAAAAGCCCCACGCAATCAAGAAAAACTCTAGTGTTTCCACTCTCTAGCTTTTAAGCAGCATCTTTCAACTCACAACAATCAATTACATTAATTGAATTCTCCCATTCCAAAAAAATTCAGAATTTCGGAAATGGAAGAAATTGCAACTTTCGCCTAAATACAAATATGTTTTTCTCTCTAGTGAAGTCAAAGTAATTTTAGTGAAATTTATGATGGAGCGTTCCACATCAATTAGTCAAGGTATATACCAAATTCTTAACTGGAAGATAAAAGTTACAGCTCCCTTGCAAGCCTCTCTCCAACGCTTCTACTATTTTCCTCATGTATTTGTTTCCCTTCATACATATTGTGCTCCTCCCCTTTGCTCACATGCATCGCACTGGTGGGTACTCTGACACACATTAAATAGTGCAAAACAGCTAAAGGTAAAATGTTTCAGGTCAAGTATGCAATTCTAGTGGTTCAAGAGACAGTTTTTGACAGAACATGAAGCATATTCTTTGGTTCTGGCCCACTTCACTAACTGGCTGATAAGTACCTTGAAACATCCAAGCAAATACACTCATCAAATGATGCAATTTAACGCAAGCAAGATGGTTTTGGGAGACAAAAAATTTATACTAAAAGGCAACGTTAGCCTTTCTCATAGGGTTAACTCTGCAGATTTGTGCAGGCACTACTCTCACAGACTTTTCCATGAAAGAACTGTTTCCACTGGCCCCGTGACTTTTGGATTCACAGAGTTATTCTTCTAAGCCATGTTGCTCCAGCTACAAAACCTGATGAAGTTCATTTGTCATCCTGATTGCACAATGTATTCAATGAGTCCATTTTACAATATAATATTGACTAAAATATTAATAGAAAGTGTTTACAGGAACCAATCCAAAATAGCAACATGGACTCTGTTATTAGCAGTGTAGTTTCCACCATTAAATAGTCTAAACCAGCTTAATTAGATTTTAGAAGCCTAGAAGTCAAGAAAGGAAAAGAACCTTTTGAAGCATTAACATCTCAAGCTGTGTAGCATGTTTAGGAGCCAGCACAGCCCAGTGACTTGTTGTGCATGTAAAACATTGCAGAAGATCACCAATTATTTCCGAAGTCCCATTTCTTTAGCCCTTGAGTTGAAAATCAGAACATGGCATATAAGGAATTTTCACCTGAAGTTTAAAATGCCTGTATACATAGAAGTTTAATTTATTATTCTAATGACTTTCACAGCTTGAGATTCTCACTGGGAGACATGCCTGTATGCATTTAATAAGGCTGCAGAGATTGGGACTATTCCTGAAGGACTTTCCGAATCATTTCCAAAGCATCTTTTTATAGCTAGCAAAGTATAAATTATGTAAAAAGGCAATTAGATAGATACCATCAAATCTATTTGACTGTTAACCCCTCTTTGTTAGATTAATCTATAAACCTGAAAAGAATCCACTTTTAGCATTCCAAGACCATGCTCACATATTTAGATGTGAAGATGTAATCATTCAAATAACTGCAACAGGGGGGCAGGGGAGGGAGGTAGGGAGAGGCAGGAAGTCTTCATGTTCTTCTCCTTTTCTCTCGAGACCTAAAAAGCACGTTCATGACAAATATGCTGTCCTAATACTGTGATGTTGGTAGCTCACAAACATAACTAATGATCCCGGCATTAGATTTTTGGAAATCTAGTAGCTATCTGATACACACATGTATAAAAAAGATCATTATATCTGCTTTCCTTACTGATGAAATCCGAGTTCTTTGGGGAGGCAAGCATTGAGAGGAAACATTCCCACACTTCCCATAAATCTTCCAGTGGCAGAGAATGAAGAGAGCCAGTGGCACAAAACAGAGTTCCAATTAAGTCACATAATTTTTTTTCCACAAGATCTTCCCACAGGTAACAAAAGATCAGGGTTGGTGCCACAGCTCTCTGCTCCTTTTCATAAAGGGCACTTCATTGCTTCCTTGGAATTCACGTATCATGGCACTGAATATTAAATACGAGTTTCACAGGGAGGGCAGGAGCATGAAATTCTCTAGAGTTTCTACCAGGGCCTCTAAGTCAAAATTTTCTCTTCTCCTCACAAGGAAGCTATAAACAACACATCGTGTGTTTCTGCCATTCAAGGCCAAGATACTCCTGAAAATTGCCTAACTCCAGTGTCAGTGCCCTTGAAGCCAGACAAGATCATTCAACCTCAAACACGCACTGCAGCTTGCCTGTAATCCAGACTCAGATCTGAACACCCTCTTCTTCAACCATCTCTAATTATGGGTAACCTTGATTTGCTTTTTAGCTGGATAAACAGACAAGCTGGCTCAAGCATTTCTCACCCCATGGCAGAAGAGTAGATAATACACACATCAAAAGTGCTCTCTTCCCCTTCACCGCATGACTTCTGTTTTACGAGGCATGCCCAGAAGTAAAGATCATGTTAAACCATTTGACAAGAACATTCACTATTTCCTCCCCCTTCCCAGAAACCGACTGTGAGATTCTAGTTACAAAGACATTTTGTCAGTTCACTGCTGTAAGTGGCCACTTTTCATACGTGCCAGCTAAGCAGAAACAACCTGAGAGTTATGAATACTTATCAGATTGTGTGAAAGTCACAGGCATCACACTGCTGTCTGACTCTCAATAGCAGGGGACTTCTGGGTGTCATTTGGGAATGAAAGGATGCTGTCATTACTCCAAGAGGAGAAAGAGAGCCAAATGAGACTACTTGTGAAAGCAGCCCAATGATAGAACATTTTGATTAGAATAAATGACACCAAGAAATTGTCTGCTGGCAACCACACTTTTTCCCATTACAAGAAGATGATACAATAAAAGGGAATTTCTTTGCCAACTCTCATTCTGCTGGGAGGTTTCTGAAACCTCAAATTTCATGAGACAACAGCCTCTAGAGATGAAGAAACAGAGGAAAGTATTTTCAGCCAATGCTTTTCTGGGGAGCAAAAAGAAAAGTTTCCTTACTTATATATACATGCACTTTCCTTCCTGCAATTGATCTTGTTTCCTTACAGGGTAAAAATCTTGCATTTCAAAAAAACCAGACTATTAAGAACTCTTCAGTAAAACTCTGTTGCCTGGCCTGGAAGTTCATCAATAATACCAATGGGTGCTGCTCATTCGTGGCCAGCAAAACTGATCTTCACAAGGAGCAGATGACCACTGTACGGAGAGGATTTGTGAGCTGTTAGTTTAACAGCATTAAAAACTCTAGCCCAGCTTAGAGCACTCTGCAGGCACTGCCAGCTCTGCACCTCGGTCACTGACCCATCACAGGACAATAGTTCGGAGGCATCTGTGCTCAGCTGTTAGCCTCTCTCTCTCCAGCTCTTCTCTCTTCCTCCACCATTTTACAGATATTTCTTCTATTCACATTTAAAGAAAAGAGGCATTGCTAGTACACAGCTGTACTTCAGGGGGGTTTAGTATGAAAATATCATTCCTGCCTTTCCTCCACCAGATCCTTTCCCTCTCAGTCACCAACTGGACATTCCACCCTGGAATAAAGCTCTTTTCCATGCACCTCAAACAGATGGAAGGATTCTAACAAAGTTGTTCTGATGTGTGTGCCATAGTAAGTGCCTGATCCGTGCAGTTAGAGAGCCAGCCCTTCTGGAATGAATTTATATTTAATTCTACAAAACTGAACCAATCTAAGAGAAGGAAAACATGTTGCTTTGGGTATGGGAAACCCGGAAACCAGGGCCCACATCCAACTTAGAAAGCACATGGAAACTGCACTGTGATCATGTCCCTTGCATGGGACTATCCCAAAAAAATGCTTTAGATGCTCTTCCTCTCTCTCAACTGAAAATTCACCATGCACCTCAGAAATATTTACATAAAGAGTCTTGTTGAAGTTGGTAGATACTTGAGTGGTAAGTCTGGAAGAAAAGGTATTCTGTAACTTCCTGCCCAGCTTTGCCTGCAAGTCTCTCCAAGTGGTAAGTTACAGTGAAAAGTGGTTTAAATGTCCACTGAGAGCCCCAGCAAGCCTGAAAACTGAACTGACCTTGGATTGAGTCACAGTTTGTAGAAAGCTCATCATGTACCTGCAAGTCCAAATAAAAATAAGCACATAACACTTTCAGCCAGATCAGTGAAAGGGGAGGAAATCAATACTAAATACACTGCAAATTTTATTTTGTGTTTTGAAATACGAACAGAACCTACCCATGGTTCAAACTCAGATAATAGTTTCAGTGAAAGGAAGGTTTCAGCTGCTATATTAACTGAGAAAATTGATCTATAAAAATAGTAAGGTTTTTATCCACACTTTTCACTAAATGACTTGAAGCTGACATTGTTTAAATATTAAAACCCCAAACAAACCCAGAAGTGAGCAACATGCAGGATGTTTCAAGCAGAAAAATATGAGGTTTTTTCTTACCTTAAAGGACAAAGTATCATTAACTAACATGGAAAGTTTTAGATTTATTTGGTTCAACTAAATCAAGTTTTCAGCCAACTTTCCAGTCCATTGACAGACTAGAAAGTCCTGCATACACCCAGCTCCACAGGTAATGTATGACACACCTTGCTCTGGTCCTCCAGCTCTCCTTTGGGTCACTTCCTACGTGGCTTGGGATGGATATCCCCAAATGGTGGTAGCACTCAAGTACAAATGAGCTGCTGAAAAGCCAGTGGGTAATTATGGCAATCCTGCATCTCTCTTACTTCCTGGAATTCAACTGCTGAAGTTTCTGGCAGGTAACTTGCAACGGGTGAGTGCCCAGGACAGAGCAGTTTCCGTGTGCCCCAACCAGGAGGAATCTAACCTAAGTACCACATCTAAAAAGAAAAGTACTCTTTTGTCAGGCCACCACTTCAGTGCTCTTGGGAAGTCATTCAGGTGGGAATCGCAGTCTTCCCCCAAGAGCCACATCCAAACACTCTGAAATCAAGGTCCTGTCATCAAGTTACAGCTGTGATGCTTTTCACATTTTAGACCAAGATACCAATCTCCACATCAGCTCCTTTCTGCCACATCCCAGAGTTGTGGCAGCATGAAAGCCTTGCAGCTGACCTGCAGAAGGTGCACCAAAGATGCCTGAACTGAGAACAGTTTTCAGGCTACCGTAAGCACCACACTTGTCCCCAGCATTCACCCTGTGGAAAGCTGCAATACTCCCAACAGCACCACTCATGCAGTGACTAAAGCTCACTTATCCAGGCTCCAACGACGTGGTCAGTGCTAAAAGCCTTTACTGGAGCTCTTCACATGGGTAAACCTGACAGCAAACACGCAACGGCTTTGCATAAGCACAGCCACCCTACGCTCCACGGAATAGGGACTCCATCTCGCTGCTTTACAAAGCATCACACACATCCTTGGGACCAAGGAATATACACTAATAGCAAGAAGGACTTAAAATGAAGGAATAGTGTTCATCCTACAGCTTTCTGATCTCAGTGAGGCACTGTCCGAGGCAAGGGGCCTTTCTGAACAGTTTACCTTTGGCAAGCACAGTCATTTGCAAGCTAATACTCTTATTAGAAAAAAACAATTTATACGTTTGAGGATACACAAACAGTGAAGTTCTGTGACCAAATCAGACCTCACAAAAGTTCATCTAAAAAAATTACCTGTTTGTAATTTAAAGGTCTGAGTTTCGGTTGTTTTACTTTTAATTAATTCTCCCAGTGTTGCGCTAAATTCCAGATAGATACACCACTTTTCAGTATCATTCTTGTACACTTTCCAATGCATTTTATTAATGCACATTACAAATAAATTCTATTGCAGAGTGAATGAAAGAGAGAATTGTAGAGAGAATGAAAACCTTTAGTGGCACCATGCAGATATTAGGCATTCAAGTAAAATAAAGGTCTCAGACCTCCTGATGTAAATGTGAAGACAGCAAACTCAAAAAAAGATGGGAAAGAAATGGGAAGGAAATGCTTCCTTTTGCATTAGAAAGTTACTTTTGTTATGAAAAGGACTCAATCAAATAGTAAAAATTCCTGTGACTCAAACTATATTATATTAATGTGGCTCCACAACAAAGTATGTTGCTACACTGTATAAATTAACTTTCATTTTCTGGAGACAGTAAGTACGGAGTGTTTTGTCTAGCTATACGGATCATGAACAATGTAACAATTTCAAAGCATTCCCTTCAAGCATAAAAATCCCTGCATACTGTTAATATATCCTGACTAGATTAAAAGTCTTGCAAATGATTTTGCCTGAAAAGCCCTAGTATGAGATCTCCTTTAGGGAAATATCTTCAGCATCAATTAGTTTAATTGACAAGGAAGCCAAGAGAATAGCAGCGAAGAGACAGAGTAGACCAGGAAAAGGCTCTGTTTCCCCATTTGCTCTCACATCCTGGAGTCTATTTGCTATTAGTACTTGCAGCCTTCCCCACCCTAACTACTTATATTACTACCACTTCACGGATATGTTGAAACTTTAAATCATGGGAGAGCAGCAGAGTAAAACTTAATAGGTTATCAGCACCACAGCCATGCCCCACACACCTTTTTTTTTTTTTCTTTAAAAGCCCCACTTTCATCACTTGCTGTCCCCGAATAGCTGGTATGCTTTTGAACAGTTTTAGCACACCACGATTGTTTTCCTCCACCCTCCAGGGAGGAAACAAAGGAGAGCAAATTTAACCTACTCGGTGTGATAACAACTGTGAAATCTTCTGCTTTCCGTTCCTCACTCCCCCCACCGTGCCCTGCAGAAGTAACCCGAGCCTACCACCCCATCAAATCAGTGACATTTTAAGGCCCCTGTGCAAGGGGGGAAGGAAAAAAAAAAAGTCGTTTCAACCTTGGGAATCATGTGGAATCCACATAATTTACTATTTCCTGTGATTCATCAAACTTCCTTCTTCCCAAGAGTAATTGGTCACCACTTATTTATACACCACAGAGAGGCTTAACTCCAAAGGTCAGTCCAAGATTAAAAAAAAAGCAGACCATTTATTCAAGAAATCTGGGTGGTTTGGGGTTGTTGGTTGGGTTTGGTTTATTTTTTTTTTTTTTGTGTGTGTTGGGGTTTTAATTTTGGGGGCGTTTATTAAACGTGCAAAGAAAAAAACTTACTTGTTTTAAGCAAGCATTTAGCCTTTCAGAAAACCCATGCATTACCATCACTAAGGCGGTACCACACTGTAGATTTAGGATGCAGAATCTTTAGCAAAGAAAACTACTTGACGTGTGGTAAATCAGGCCTCAGTTTCATGCAGAAGAACTGGGAAAACTGGGAGAATGCACCACAGCACCGCACACTCACTTTGGCAACTCTTTCGCATGTTTTAAAAGAAAAGGATGTTGCACATATGATCCAGTCCTGCCTTGACGCCCAAGCAGATGGGGCGAGCGCCGGTGATAAAAATACTTTTGCAGGAAGAGTGTGTGTGTGGCTTTGTGTTTACAAAGCAAACCATTTGGTCCCCCTACAATAAAAATGTTTAATCTTTACTGTAATAAGAAGTAAGGAAGAGCAATTATGAAGCTAGAAGCCCAGAGGAAAGAAATAAAACAGTCCTTAAGTGCCACAATTCAGGCGAAACTGTCATACTAACATTAAACATCTACTCTTAACATATATGCACTTCTAATACACAAACACTAGGAGACTATGAAATTGAACACTTTATCTAAAAATGCTGCCCAGTTTTCGTTCTCTCTCTACACCTCAGAGCCCTGTGGACCCACCTACACAAATGTGCGAAGGAGTCCAAAAAGAGATGCTTTAACAGGCTAATGCCACATAAACTGCAAACTCCAGCTGGGGGTAGCAATTCATACTACCCATGTTAGAGATTTGAGTAATTAAATGCTGAGACGTAAGATGTCTAATCAAAAGGAAAGCTTACATATATAAGCTTAAATATAAATGTCACAGCACGTGACATAGCTGACATTAAGAGGGGGACATTTTAATTCAGCCTGTTTAAAAACTAGAAAACACAGCCCAGCTCTTCTTTTAGGATGTAACTGAAGCACATCAAATGTATTTATTTATTATATCAAGAAAACAAAAGAAACTTACAGAAGTCAAGCCAATTGTTACAGAACAACCATGTATTTTCTAACCCTCTCACAGATTCCAAAGATCTCCTTTATGGGGAGCAAAGGAATTCCAAACATCCTTGCAGGGCACTTTGCCCCAGGCATTAACTGAAATTCCCACCAGGATCCAGACAGAGAAAGAAGAAAAGAAACTTTTTTTTTTTAAATATATATGTATACATACACGTGTGTGTATATATATATATAAAAGTAAAAGTACATATATATATGCAAACAATACATAGTCAATTTTATTTCAGATGAGGAAATAGATGGAATTGGTCATTAAGAATATTTATACTCCTAATTATGATTTTAAATATGATTCTTTGTGACAAAATGGCACATGAAGAAATCCCTAGATATTCAGGAAAGAAATTACATGTAGCTGCTTTTGTTCATGTGTTTAGGTCAGGTTTTGTTTCACTTTTTTGCCTTCAATTTTTTTCTTAGGAAATATTTGAGGTCTGAAAAAACCAGGAATCTGAGACAAAGCCTTCTCTCCTTCGGCTAAAACACTTCAAGTTTTTTTTTTCCCTTTAAGCATTTCTATGTACCTGCCTGACACCGGTCAGATGTATGGTCAAGATCATAACCATTTTTTCAAATTAGTTCAAAGTGCTACTTCTACTCCAAATTAATCATTTTAATTATGCTGTCAACAGCTGCATCAGGGCTTCAAATCAAATGTGTTTCATTAATGAGATCCTGTTGCCATACGCTTTTTACCCAATACTTGTTTAAATTGCTAAACTACGTTAGGATATTCCATTATAGGCAGGTCTTCATATAGACAATCTCTTTAAATAATTTAAAGAACACACTCTGAATTTTCTTATGCACATAGGAAAAAACCCAATCTCCTGGAAGTCCTGTCTCAGGAACACAGGAATTTTTGTCCTTCATTCAAATTCGCATAAAAGTAGCAGGGGGAAAATCCGTTTAAATGGAAGTGTAGCAGAGAAGGAAGATAATAATCCTTTCCTTTTTCCTTTGTGATGAGCTGTGATCCTTCCCATTTCTGCATTTGCTTCAGTGAAACCTTCCTAAATTGGCAGAATTTTAATGCAACAAAAATATGTACTGGCAAGGTCGGGATTTTGCTCAGCTTTTTTCCTCCCATCCCTGGTGTTCCTTTAAACCTTACAAAAGAGCCTGTAGACAGGACTGTCAGGTAAAATTCACAGAACAAAAGAATGCAAATTGCCACCTATTACCTCTCAGGCACATTTCAAATAACCAAAAGAAGTCTAGATAAATGATAAGATTCCAGTCAATAGCTCATTTCTGCTATAACCACACAGTTCTGAAAGGAAATACACTGCAGTTAAACCAGTAGTGATTACTGGACAAGAAAAATATAGTTACCTTTTAACCATGGCACAGTAACATTTACAGATCAAAAACATGCTATTAAACTCACAGACTGGCCACTCTCCATGTCTTCTGAGACTATTTCTCAAAAGCTAACATTTCTAACAGCACGGCACCTGAAAGTATGCATACCTCGCGTTTTCTTCCCTGGCTTCAGCTTCCATAAATCCCATCTGCCCATCTGTGTGGCTGAATAACTATCCTTTTAAGAAAAGTATTAGCTTTTGTAAAGTCACACGCTTAAAGCTGCCACTGAAGCAAGGTGCTTATAAGCACTTTGTGTTGGCCTAACCCACACTCTTTTGAAAATACCACCCTCGGGCAACTAAATCCTTGGCCTAATTCTCAAAATTGCTGAAGATTCAGCAGTTTCTAATCATTGCAGAGGAACTAATGGGGTGGTAGCAGTTTGAAAAACAGGCCACTTACTTGAGTCCCTTATGACCAGAGAGCTTGGGATGCCTAATTTTACACAGCCATTTTTAAACAAAACAGCCTTAAGCCAGGCTTTTTGCCTAAAGTTCGGCCAAGCAGCTTGCCCCTTACCATGAGAGGCTAAAAAGGCTGAGACATTTGAATATTGAGAGGGGGATGGGCAGCAATAAGAGCAAAGTTTACAAAAACCGCATGGGTGGTGGAAGAGGTGAATGCAGAACTGCTGCTCCATGGAACTGCTGCTGCTTGGCAGGTGCCAGGAAGAAAGAAAAAGAAAGCAAGTAGAACCACCATAAATTAGCTATATGAAAATGAAAAATATACATCTATCTCACAGGAAGACATCAAGTAGGGCTATAGCACTATTGCTTAGGCTCTATGCTGGATCATAAGAAAGCTGTGTTATAAAAATGCTGCTTCCCAAATGTCTTAACTAATATCCTAGCCTCAGTATACAATACCCGCCCTGACACGGCACTCCTCAATGAAATTCCTGCTGTTTGGCCATCAGTAACAACTGGAAGAGCACGACAGCACTCCTGATGGAGCAAGGTGCTTGTGTGCCCTGGCTTGCCTGTGCTGCCAGGGAGCAGGTGAGCTTAGAGGGTCTCAAGGAACTGGAAAAGTCTTGCAAACATGGCATTTGCAGTCACAAAAGAAGCCCCACCTCGAGCTTTAAAAAGCAGCTTCCAGTTGCTGTTGTACATTGTGTTGTTCTGTATGTATTACAGCTGCTTCAGAACTGAAACTGACACAGGAAAGGACAGCCCGACACTAAGAACGCAGTGCTCCTGTGAAAGTATCAAGCATTTGCGGTTTGTAAAGCAAGAGGCAGCTCATATTTGTCACCAAATTTCTGATGATTTATATAAACAGCAATATCTGATGCTTGACAATGCTGGTATGTAAAATAAGACCGCCTGAATGGCATTGGGCAACTAAAAGGGGGAAAACAATTATACATAAGGTCAAATTCTAGGGATTTTTACAACTTTTACACAGATTTGCAATAACCATTTTCAGTCATAGAGCAAACAATGGAAGCAATTATCAAGGCTGGATCTAAGTTTTTTAAATATCCCACAGGAAGGCATTTTTTAATGCACTGAATCTATTTAGCAGTTTGAGAACACCAGTATCATCAGCCAGCTAATAATGAAGTCAAAGCATTACCAGGCAAAGCAACACGCAGACAAATTCTATCTTCTAAAAGTCTGAGCTGTATTGGAACATATTTTCTACATAAACATTACTGGGGTAATCCAACAGATTTATAAGATGTATTCTTAAAAGCTTATTATCAAACAAATGTTTTATGAAGGATGGTATGTTGTGCTTTATGGCAAGGTTCTGAGGTAAACTTTCATTTAAATGCATACCATAAAATGGTCTAAGCATTATTTTGGCAACTTGATGTGTACGGAATTCATCCCTACTCCAATTTCATAATATCTTTAATAAATTCTTGTAGACTGAAATTGTGCCTAGCAATTATTTAAGAAATATGACTCAAGAATCTATACATAGTTTACAAACATTGCTAAAATATTTGCCAGCAAAATATTAAAGTATTTTCACTTTCCCCATAATGTAGTTAGATTTCTGGTTTGGGGTTTTTTTTCAGTAATGGAAAATAATTTTTCCTTTAATATCAGAGATACAAGCTCAAAGAACAGGTCCTGTCCTGGTTTAAATCAGGCAGCTCTGTGTAAATCTATTCTGCCCAACTGATGATCCCCTTCAAAGAAAACAACTCTTGCTTTTTATATCATCAAACCACTTTTCCCACCATGAATTTCCATTGCATTTCTCTTTTATGGCAGATGAATTGCAGCAACAGCTTACATATCTCATCTACTTTAATTCTGACATATCAAGGTTTCACTAGCCTCTATTACCTCCTTCTTTTCCCTTACAGTAATTGCCAGGATTGCTTTCTTCTTTGAAATGTCCTTCACATGCAAATGATGGAGTTAGCCAGGCTGGGCACCTCTCCCCTCTCAACAACAGAGGAAAAAAAGCTACCTGCTATGATGAATCGGAAGACTTTCATGTTGTTTCTAATTTTAACATTTCATGTTCGAGTAATGCTGATCACAGACTTTTCTTTCCTAATTACTGTTTCGGATGAACTATATGATTTTTAGAGCTGGTGGAAGAACATCAAAAAAGTACAATAAGCAAGCAGGGCTGCTGAGAACATAGGCTAGCAAAGGAAAGCCAACAAATAAGAGATTGAAAAAGGGAACTAAACGTATGTATCATTAAACAGTTTATTCAGTGGAAGATAGTTTAAATAAATCAGGATTTGAACAAAAAATAGGGTTGTCTTTGATGATGATGTAAGTCATGTTGATATCATTTCATTCCCCCATACATTAACTCTTCATGCTCTTAGGAAGAATATTTGCCTACTGAAAGAAAACTGAAATATTTGGCTATTTTACAAAGCTGTAATAATAGTAAAAAAAATATTTCTAGTTAAAATTTGGGTCTCAGCAAGGCAATGTATGATAACAAAGATCTATATAGTTTTATAAAGTTGTTTCCCTTCCCACTCAAGCAGCACCAGATGCAGAAGAAAAGCTCCAAAAGTTTGTATTTCCAAGCAAAGAAATTAAAATGGAGGAAATTTTATTAGAAATCCATTTTCACCTCAAAAACCTTTCTCCAAGTCTCTCTGCATGCCCCAATCTTTATGTAAATATAAAAAAAACCAAAAAACCAAACAAAACCAAAACCAACATGTGCAAAACCTAAGCAGCCTCATACTAGCAGCTGGAAGTAGCTTTTAGCTTAAAATTGGATCTGGGAAATCAGATCCTAAAAAACAATTCAGTTCACTCAAAAAGAAGTTTCTGAAATTGGTTTCTGCCCAGCCATGCTTGCCCTGTCCTGAACCTGCACATGTGCAGGTTCACACTCCAGACTCCTGCACTTCATGCTCCCATCACATCCACACATCTGCGTACAGGTAAGAGCTTAACTGAATGAGTTACAATTACTGGCTTTTAACAAGGCAACTCTATTTCCACAGTGCAAACTTTTACTGAGACAGATTACTTTGCAATTATCAGGCAAACTCTGCTTGCTCCTTAAACTCCACTGTTTGGGGTTCCCCTCGCCTCCCTGTTTCCAGCATCGCTGGCCAGGTTCTTTGTCCTTAATGATCTTTTTTTTTTTTTTTTTTTGCTCAGGTTATTTAGCATAATGAAACTTGTGGATTTATGCCATACAAGTCACAAATTAAAAATTATATCTATGTGTATATATATACATATACGTAAATGCAGCAATTTCTGCAGTACATATCTAGGTTATTCAATTTATTTTTGGTATACACTGATAGGAGCAAGTCTCGTTACCACTATTAAGTTACCAGCAGGGAGGGTAATTTAATGTGGTCATATCTACCTTAATTTTCAGCAATATTAAGCAAACTGTTCCTTATGTATTTAATACAGAAATTCCTATGCAGACTTTTATAATTATCTCTATTCTATATCCACTGTTATCCTGAGAATATTTTGATGTGTGTATAGTGTTGGTTGACAAGCTTTGTTATAAGGAAAACAACTATTATTACCTAGAGTAGCTTCCTCCAAAAACTGAAGAGCAGTAAAACACTTGTTACAGTTCAGCAGGTCTGATTAAAACAAGTATACGGCATTCAACTCCTCTTTATGGTCACGCATCAAGAACTGAAGACTTGCCTGCGAATTCTGCAAAATACGTTATTCTTTATATTTGCCCGGCTCATTCACTAACATTTTAGGCTGACTCAAAAGCTGGACTGCATAACCAGACACTGCATGATCATCCACGGAGTTTAGGTAGTCTTTTTGCTCTATTTCAACAAGCCAAGTTCAAGGTAGAGAGGTGAATAGTGATCCAGATCAGCAAAGCTTTTTTTTTTACGCAACACTGAACTTAAGTTATTTCTAAGAGGCATTTAGTAATTGTGAACCCCCATATATTGTAGTCCTAGTGTTTTACCCCGACCCTAACTAAAGGGGTTTTTTTCCCTACCTACCATCACTAAAAAGGATTTTCGAGAATTGCATCTCATCATGTCAGCTTCTCCTTGCAGAGCTGACCTCTTTTCAAGTCAGAGCCTGGAAGCATCAGAAGAAAAAATGCAGAGCAGCTTCAGCAGAAGTCATACATCACTTACGAAGACCAGACAGACTTGAAATCACATTCACATCAGTGATGCTGCAGTTACAATACAAAATCAAGTCCAGGAGTTCTCTCTCTCCTTCCTGGCATTTTTTCCGTCCGATCATTCCTACTCAACTGTAAGAGTTGCACATTCCTGCAAGTGAAGCATGCAAGTTTCTTGTTTTGGGGGCTTTCCCAACATTTCAGTGTATTTCCCAGAGGAAATTTTTTAGAGACCCGTTTTTCTTCAGAATCGATCAAGAAACAGACACAAATCACAAGGAAGCACTAAGCTACTGCAAAAACACACAGAGAAGGGAAGACAGGACCACTGGATGAGCTCCCAAGCTCCTGTGCCTCAGCTATGACCTGAAGAGCTGAAGCAGCTACCACTGCCCCTTTTCCTGACAGTGCTGTGGCTGGAAATGTAAATCTGGATAACAGTCCAGCTGTGCCAGGCAGAAAGGGATCTTTAAACTCTAAACGTTTTAAACTCTACCCACGTCTGTAGCATCTTCACAACTCAGGTGCATTCCAAAATGAATTGCATCTGCTGAAAGCATGTTTCTCAAAGCCCGTAATCCTGAATTATTCTCTTGTCTTTTCCACCTTATGAAAGCCCTACATTTTGGGTGTCTGTGTTTTCATCACTGGACATAATGTAGCAGTACTCCAGGATGTAGGGAGCATTCAGGACTCAGACCACAGATTACACATCAGGAATTGGTATTCTCCAATAGCACCTGACTCCTAGTTAGATCAAATGGTCTGAGATGTGCTATATAACAGATAAGTGTTATTACTATCATTTGTCTCTTCTGTCCCAGAAAAAAACATTCTGAATTGTAGCTTTCCTTGTTTACATGAAAACAATGAAATTAGCTTTCTATCAGTGCTATACAGGGAATGCAAAAAGGATGCTTTCAGAGTTTACCACAATAAAGATACTCCAGGGCAGGAACCTATGAGAACACCTTTGAAGTGGGAACTGTCACTCAAGGGCATCCTGAATATAAAATATATTATTGTACCAATACAATTATTAGTCTATCTACTAAATTTTATCTATATATTAGTACTCAAGCACACATGATTACATATTATTATAGCCATTATAAATACTAATTATATTTAATTTTAAAATATTTATATTTGTATAAGTTACATATATAATTATATTGTATGTAGCAACACATTTCCAATTCAATACCCACATATACATAATGTGATGAAAATTATTTCCTTAAGAATTTAGATGCTGGTTTATCAATATAATTCTTGCACTTGTGTACTCTTCTCTGACTGCCTACCTTTCTTTTTAAAGGACACTATGCCAGATAAATTATATAAAGAAACAGAGAAAATCTCAACTGGCTCTTTTTTTGGTTAGTTTTTTTTCAGTGGATTTTATGAGCATTTGTTGGTATTTTTAAACACATAGCAAGTACCCACTAAGAAAAAGGAAATACTGTATTTTAATTGTGCTCAGGGATACTTTGTAGTTAACTGCACTTGTGTTTTCTCAAGCAGCTCAAACACCGCAAAGTCACAATCCTAATGAAGTGGGAAAATATTATCTTTTCAAATGTGAAGACAGAAATAAGATGAAGTGACTTTTCCAAGGCCACTGACACACAGGAGAACAGAAAGAAGCAGAATCAGCCTTTCAAACATTTGATCTTTTACTAGAGAGAGGCCTCCTTCTCAGCTGAAACAGGTCTATTTTGGGGACAGTTAAAAAAAATAGTTTCAGTTGAAAATCAGGGGCTTTTTCTATTTGGCTTTCTGAGTTAGTTGGAATGGGTAAGTAATGGAGAGACTCATTAACTCCTGTGCTTTTCACCACTGCTTTCAAAGCAATCACGGAATTAGCTGAAAATTGTTCTCTGGCCTGTCCATGTTTTCTATTGAACGATTCTCATGATAGAAGAGCCAAGATCTGTGACCTAAACTTGGCTCCAATAATGCAGAGAGCAGCCTCTCCTCTGTGGTGAACTGAGCCTTGAACAATTTCATTAAAAGGAATCATTGGAAAAGATGAAATCGATGCTCTCATAACACAATAGCCTAAATCATTAATACAGATCCTAATTTAAAGCAGGCAAAAATGTAAATTTTCCCCATCTTCTTTCACAGAACGACATGTGCCAGGCTTTTATAGGAGGCATAAACTCACCTGCAGTACTGATAGTGAAGATCAACATTCATTAATTCTAACAACATAAAAAATAACCAAGGAGACAGCTCCATTTTGTAACATGGAGCTGCTCAGGCCTAAGCACACAGCAGCAGCAGGTAATCTACCATGGAAATGAGATGGATGGATGTAATGAAATTGGCATGTTTGTCACCTTTAGAAATGTCATTAGAAATGATCCTACTGCTGTCAAGCAGTTTCAGTCCATGCACAAAGATCCCAAGCACAGGTCACAGTAAAGCATTCAATTCAATACCAAGAACCTTTTATTACTTCACATGAAGAAAGATTGTATAGTCAAGCAGCCTGACAACTTTGCCTATGAAAGACAATTTCTCCAAAACAAATGCCAACAGCTTATTAAGTTACCAACACATTGCTAAGCTATAGTGACTTAATGCCACCAGGCCGAAATATTTTCTGATGATTTTTAAAGGGCAGTGTTGGGAAGCCTGCAAATCACACATTCACAATTTAATGAAAGGTGCAATTACTGAACATTTACCCTGTATTTAATTAGAATGAAACATCAATAAGGTTCATTTAGCGTCTCTCTAATATGTCAGCAACTTTTTTTAAAGGTGGTAGCAAACATTAGTTTTTGATTTATAGTTATGCAGCTTTGCATTTGCTGGTTGCTACTAAATGACTGAAAGACAAATGGTGCAGTTTTGTCAATTCCAAAGCAAAGATAACTCTGCTGTGGTTCTTGCACAGAACTCAAACCAAAGACTAATTTAAAATCAGTGTAATTTCCTTTAAAATAACAACAATGGATAGGATTATCATACGCAATTACGATGAAGGAATGCATCTGTTTTTCTGACCTAGCTGTCAACTGTTTTGACTGCTTCCTAATGCATTCAAAACTGCAAAAAGCTGATGCATCTTTTCTGAAATAAAAAAAAATAAAGATAAGAAGGCAATAACACGAGAATACATTTGCTGAAGACATCACATGCAACACAACTGATTCCACTCTTCCAGTCTGGTTTCAGCATAAGCTGTTCCTTATGCTACATACTTCAAACTCCCTTTCAGCTGGTGGCACAGAGACAAACCAGACACAAGGTGTAATAATACATTTCCTTCTGGCTCCACAGTATTTTTCTGTTCCAAGCATGCTTGTAGTCACAAGACTCCAGATCTAGATCCAAGTTTCTATGAAGATCTGCTGATCAAGGAGCAATGCAATGACTCCAGCTCCCCTGGACCAACTTCTTCATGGCTAAACTACTCGCAGCTTCTTTCCTAGAGACTTGGAAATGATGAGAGGAATAATGAAACATAAACAGAGGAAAAAACAACACATTGGAACCTTAGAAGGTTTACCCAAGCAAGATTTGCTTCCAGACTGGAGATGATCCTGCACCTGACACCCAAATACTCAGGTACTTATGTATTACATAAGCTTGCCATGTAATGCTGTGGCAGCTGGGATGCACAAATACTCATGGAAAAGACCATGGCAGGTTTGGCCAAAGAGAGCTCACAGCATGCTTGATTAACATCCTGGTTCCAAAAAAAAAAGAAAAAAAAAAGCCCTCATGACAAATGCCAGTATGGGAGATGTCCCATGGAAGCCAATAGAATAATTTCCATGCCTTTACCCTACAGTACCAGCTGCAGGTGCTGGTTGCCACTGACCAGACTCTTCTGGACCAGGCTGCGATGACATTCTTTAGAAGTAAAAGCCTTAATGCCTGGAGTAGGCACTTAACCACAAAATCACTATAGAAAAATCTTTCACCCAGTTCAACACTTGTGCATTACAAATTGACACCCAAACAAGAAAACAAGTTAAGAGAAACTTGTCCTTCTAATTCAATACTGAGCAGCAGCCTACCAGGTAGGAATATATATCTGTTACAGAAAAATTTAAATATTTAACATCTTATGTGATAAATATCTAATATTTACTCAAGCTCATAATGAATGCTTGTCTAGGAGGAGGACATGAAACTGCACTACAACTATGTCATTACTTAATTAAATTTTCCTTTTTCAAAAAATTCTAATTTGCCAGCCAGCTTGCTAATGATTTCATGACCATGCTACGTAAACATTATTTCCCTGATTTGCTTTAGATGTTTTCACCAGATATTGAAAGGGCATTAGGTTTGCCAGTGGCCTCTCTGCTCTCACTCATGGGAGCCCTTGACAAATATCTGCCACAGAGTCTCCAGAAGTCAGAGGAAATGGTCAGACACATTCAGAAGGTATCCTGCAGAGGTCAGGGCTTTGAAATAAAGCATAACTGAGCATCTCAAGGCTTTCTGATTATTGCCTGCTCCTTACAGGTCATCTGTACACGGTCAAGACATTTAAACAGGAACATCTTTGAAAACAAAAGACTGAAAGAGGCAAAAAGAACCATTCTCTGATAGAAGCTCTGGACTGTATCTCATGAGTTTTGAGTCCAAATTCAGGATTCTGCCAGGCTGACTGTGGGATCTGAGATGTTTCACCCACTTTGTCTGCAATTTCCAAAGGGGATTATTCATATGACTTACACTTCTATGAGGCCTTCACCTACAAAAGGAGTGGAGTTTAGGAGCACATACATCCTTGTGCACATTCTACAGTTAAAACTAGAAATCAGTCCGTTTTGAACAGATTGCAAATATTCTTGTGCTACAAGAAAAGGAACAATCTGTGAGAGCATGTGTGTGGTAACACTGACCCCAGCTGCCCTCAGAAGCGGGTGCCAGGTCTCCATATACTTACACAGGAATTAAAAGCTCCTCTGTCAAGTCACTCTCAGGCAAGTGCTAGACATCCTTCTGCCTAAGCATACATCAAAACTTCTTTGCACTCACACTGGCAGGTCAAATTCATGTTTTACAATCAAGGCACACACACACACACAAAATAAAGAAAAAGCTGGAGTTACATTCGCTGATGGAACTGATGTAACAGACTCAGAGGGGAATGAAGTCTCTGAAGGAAACTCTAAACCACACTTAAATGTGTTTTTAATTTATAACAATGCTAGAATCCAGGACAATTATGAACTTGGTTTGTTCTCAGTTCATGCAGACTCTTTTCTCCCCAGAGTAATCGCACAGTATTTCCTGCCCTCCCAATTAGCATGGTCTCCCAGCCCTCACCGCAGATGAAGTTAATGTGAGGAATGGAAGTGCAGCTCTGCCCATCTTTCTGCAGGTAGCAATTTTGTTACATCAACGTAATACACACCTGTCCCTGAGGAAACTGCTCTGTGTCACAGGCCATCTTGTAACCACCAGATGACAACTTTTCAGCACTGCTGATCTGAACTGCATTCAGGTAATGACAACATTGACAGGTCTTCTGATTTTCTCATATTTGATGTTTTATTTAAAACCCTAGCTGCTCCAAACAAATGATCCTCTAGGAATGCCAGCTTTCACTTCCCAAAGCACACTTTCAGCCCTCATGTTGTACATAAAAGCCTGGGAACGGGAACCAAATGTACCTTGATGTCTCAAAAATTCAAAGGAAAATGAAAGAACACAATGTGTACTTACATATCGTCATTTTAGGGTATCAGACTCCTTTCCACTAAGATTAGGAGGTTTTTACCCAAAACCAATGTGACTAGCTAGAAAATTTACCTCGAATTTCAATTAAAAATTTGCTTACAATAAGGCTTGTTTAGAAGGCACAAGTGTACTAAATGAGTTTGAACAAAGAGTAGTTTGGGCTTTTTTCTTCTCTTCCCACCCCTTCCCCTGGTCTTGATGGCTGCTCATTAATGCCAAGAGATGGAGGACTTCATATTAGCTCTGGCTTAGCATTTATGAGGTGCCTGCAAATTTCAGCATAAAGTGGATTTGTTTGGAGTTTTTACTTGAACTTGTACAGGGACTTGGGGATGGACTGATTGGTTGGAAGGGACGTCCTGAGGATTTCAACAAAAATCTTTAAAGCAAGAAAATACTTTAAGCAAGAAAAGAAAAAAGGGAGGGCACACTATTGCTTAGCTGAAACAAAGGACCACAAAGGAGTTAATTTCTGACAGAAGTGCACTCTTTCCTCATATTTCACTCAAATGCAAAAGAATGAATTTAAAATGCCAAGTTTCAACTTTGCGAAACACCGCTCTCCAAGCATTATGCATTTTAAACTGGTTTAATAATATACATTCATGCACAAACCAGTGCTGTAATTGAAGATTCCTTAGAACAATGAAAGACTAAACAAATCCTAAATTTACAAGGCACTGTGGTACTATTTAAGGACATCCCTTGTTACTGTAGAATTCTAAGCTGAACTCTCACACTCACATGCAGGGAGGACCTAGCTAATCCTACGCAAGCAGGAGGGTTTAGCAACTCTTTTGCAATTAGCCTGAGGCCTGAGATGAAGCGATGCAAAGCTACCTCCACCCACCTTCATCCCATTTGCTTGGGGTTGTAACATGTTCAGACTCCATAAGGGTTAGAAAGCCCTCATCATTCCAGAAGAGACCCAAGAAAGATGAGGAGAACTAGCTGGGCTGGATGTGGGGACAAAGTCAGTCACCAGTTATTTGTGTGGCACTGGCTGAACAGCATCATTGCTCTCGTGCTGACAGCTCCCATCCAGATGCCATTTGATGCCACAAGACAAGCAACCTGCACACAGACAGGCTTTGCTTAAGTCTTTGGTGACACACCATCCAGGAAGTGAAACTTCACCAAGGGAAACTGGAGCTTCAGTTCAGCATTCAGTATATTCATCATAGTGGGATTTTAAGAAGAATAGCAGCCCAAACAATAGAACAGTTTTCCAGGAAAGAGAGAAATCACCACAAGCAAAGCGACTTCAACTCAGAAATACCAGACAATGACACTTCTGGGTTTGTTCTTCTCCCCTTTACCTTGGTGCAGTCCCAGTAACACACCTAAATTCAAAGGAATTTTACAAGAGAGGATACAGTATGTAAAAGAAAAATCGAATCTGATGGGACATACCTGTTAAATGTGTAAAAGGAGCAATTATAGGAAAGTAACAGATATTGTGGCACTTCACATTTCCAATCAAAAGGTGTCAAAAAAAAAAAAAAAAGAAAAGAAAAAAGGCTTTCAGTCTCTCCACCTTTTGTATTACCCACAGTTGCAAAACAAATTTAAATTTGGAGGACTACGGCTCTTATTCCTTCCAGTGAGTCACTACATGTACATTTTCAATGGCTATTTCACTGTAAATCTAAAGAATTTCAGAATTAGTTTAAGAATGCTGATTTTGGTGTTGTCTGACTTTTCAAGTCTCACAAATGAGAAAGCAACATGCCATACTGACTTAGTTTCTCATTCAATTTCTATAATCCTGCAAACAGGATTTGCACACTCACCATCCATACGCTATCTTGAAACTTTTCCCCAAACTGACTACAGTGGAGAATTTAATGTTCCTATCCAATAAAACTGCTTTTACAGTGAGGCTGAGAACAGAGTTCCCTGCACTTGTACAGTCTCATGGTTTAAAAAAACCCACACAAAACAAACTAAAAAAAAATACCCTAATCAGGAGACATACAAATTGATTGATATTTGGAAGAAGAGATGATGAATTTTTTTTCTAGAGCTATTAATATTTTATTAAACTGTGCTGTAGACTCATTACAAGTAAGATGTTTGCAACACCGATTAGACAACTTCACAGATTACAAGAGACCATAGAAGCCTTCATTAATCCATGGTCAATCCTCATTTATAACTTCAGTTATGTGATGCATAACCCAAACCACATTTGTCCACAGCATTTCTGAACAGTACCAACCTGTGTTTTAAGGCAGCCCTCACAAAAGGCTCTCAAAGAACTGCACAACATCGTCACTGATGCTTAGAACTAAAAGTATCAGTGACAAAGTATCAGTGGAAGTGAAGAGTTGAAGAAAGAGCCCTACATTAAATGTAAGGAAAATCTTTTCCCACTGTTGTAGAGATACAAAAAGTATAATTGAAGGTAATAAGAGGAGAAGCATTGCAGGAGACAAAAGTACGCCTCCACCCCACCAATTCTCATGGAGTAAAACCCCCATTCCTTCCAAACAGAATCTCTCCAAATTAGTGTTTGACAGGGCTAGAGAGGAGGAAGATGAGCCGTCATCTTTAAAATCTTTGATAATATGTCCCTTAAATTTTCTTAAAAAGAAATGGATATTTCTTTCACTCAGCAACCAACTTTAAGTTAGTTTTTAAATACTAGCTCCACTATCTCTTTAGCTCCCCTTTACAAGGACAGCAGAACAGTTCCTACAGGAGAATTAAAGCCAGATGCTGACAACTGGACCATGAACCAATATATTTCTTAAATCCTTTATACACCTCCAACCTCCTTGGTATCTCTGGCCAACTGTACCAACACACCTGTTGCTCAGGGTATCACTTGTGATCAGGTACTGGCCAGTGTGAGGAACAGCACAGTCAGGCACCTCCAATTTTGAAAATCCAGCTCTTCATTAAAGACAGTATATTATGTGGAGTCAGCAATATACTTTTAGAACTGAGAAAGATTTTTATTGAACCATTTCAAAACCACGCATATGATGGCAGAGTCATCTTTCTCTCTCTTGCCTTGAAAAAGGATATATCAGCAAAAGACAGAACGAAGTACCTGGCACGAATAGCCAGACTCCTTCATTTTGAGACCATGACTTCCCTATTACCAAGGAAACACATGAAGGAAAAACAAGATCCTGTTAAGGAAAGAACTTCCAAAATACGGAAAATGAACCTCTACTAACATGTTTGGCAATCCTGCCCTTTGACCAGATGAGCTTAGTCATGCCTAATATGGAGCTGGGAGCTTTTGCAGAAGCAAAGCTTCAAGGATGCGGCAGTGATGGAGAGAAACATTCCTGCCTTTTACAGGCCTGAACGATCCTGCTTCAGGACAGGGTGTCTGGAATTGACACCACCTCCCACAGTCACAGAAAAGGTGCAAACAGATTCACTCTGGGTACCACCACTGACGCTCACAACTTTTCCTCCCATTCTCTCTAATTAAGAGAAGTAGAACCCAACCCCCTGATGACTGATTTTGCGAGAAGGTATCGCTGAACATTTTCCTCAGTCAAATACCGTGAATCATGTGAATAGAATAGGAATGGAAGAAACCTGACTCTATAGAAATGCCTTCAAATAGCCTACGGACTTGAGCTGAGATTTATGGGTCCGATCTAAATCCCTTTGAGGGCAGTGTAAAGACTGCAACAGGGTAAGGCAGGAATTCTGTTCCTGCTGTGAGAAAGTACAGAAGAGATGCCATCCTTTGTTACTTATTTTATTTCTACAAGGAAGTCTCAGGAAAGGAAAATCTAGCCCTAAAACATAGGAAACAATATTTATTACTGAACATCAAAGTTTACTTTAGCAAATCAATAGGATTTTATCTTTGTTTCCAATAAAAATAACAACTCCCTGCCTAAATTACAAGCACTTTGATATTATATACAACTTTAATTAATCAAATGAGCACATTCACTAAGAAATTCTTGATAAAAATCACACTGATAGGCAGCTAAGAATGATACTAACAGTTGTTTAATAACAGTCATGGAGTAATCCCATTTGATTACTTCTTACAAATATACATTAAATCATGTTCTCTTATTTTACTATATTCAAGGTATTTGTGCCTTTATAGTGCACTTAGGAAAAGTACATAAAAGTTCTTCTTAGCTGTTATTCATTAGAGTTTCCACCTACCATTTGAGATGTTTGCCCAAACAGAATTGAAACATGGTGTGTGTAAGTTTACACTTCTACTTTGCATTACTTCTCACACTTAGATATCCCCACTCCCTCCAGAAACATATTTTTAAGGTTTTTTTCCTAGCAGCACTGACAAGTCCAAGACAAAACCCTGCTCCCTGCACAACCTAAAGTCAGACGTTTCTGCTCCAAAAGGTTTACAAACTAAAACACTAGGAATGCAAAACAAATGGATAGAACAGCATCTACTTGGACAAATTTACAGACTGACAGTGGAATGATTTTTCTTGCACATATACCTCATTTGTAAAGCTGCATCATTCATATGCCCTGAATTTCAGAACCACTAACTTAGCAAGTCCTTGGGACCAAGAAGAATAAAGATACAGAGAAGTCTTAATTAAAAAAATAATCTATTGCAATACTAAAAATTGTTTTCGGAATGAAGACTGGATTCTACTGGCAGCTGTCTGCATTGCGTTATTGAGGTTTTAAGGCCACAATCACTTTATTTCTTTTACTTTTATAAATGCAGAATATGTAACACTGCATTAAGACTGATGTAACTAAACTGAGCTCTTATAGTGAACTGTAATTCTTTTTTATTATCTTTACTCAAATACTGCTTGCAAATTGTACTCTGGCCGCACAACTATTTATTTCAGGTTTGCTTTCAGAAAGCTAAATAGGAAAAACATTTTTTGCATCATAAAACCACTTCTTTTTCTGTGAGCTTTGCTCTACATTATGAGGAGATGGTTATAAAAGCAGAGATTTCACATGGAAGACATACAGATTTCCATGACTACATTTGTGTTTACTAATAGAAGATGATGCATGTAAAAAACTAAAAATTGAACATTTGTTCCTGGTTCTATTCTTAGCAACGAAGACCAGAACTTGTTGAGGCTACTTGTGTGGCATCCCACTCCACAGGCAGCTCTACAGAAACTGCTGGGTTTCTATGTTTGGCTCAAATGCAATTTACCACCCAAACCGAGCACACAGGCCCTTAGCAAATGCCTGGGTATTTGTAACCACCGCGCCTTTGCTCAAAAAGGAATCAAGGCTTTTCCAAACTCTTGCACCCGTTCTGCAGAGCAGCATGAAACTGCTGCCCAAACCTCTCCTCTTGTGCAAGTCTGAATGCTGCTCCCAGTGCCAGCATCACAACCCAGTACCAGCATCACCATCAGCAATATCAAGCTGGTGAACCCCTGTCCCCACATGTTCATGGTACCTGTACTATGAAACACCTCCAAAGGAAGAAAGCATTTTGTTTAGAGCTCAGCAAATTTCTGCTTTGCTTTCGCAAGAGTTGCAGTACTTGCAGAAATGCACACACAGCTGCAGATTTAAGGAGTTTTAATATTCATGATATATTATGTTGGAATGAAAATCAAACAGCCAATCTCCACTGAGGCTCAAATATGAGTTGGATACCATACTCTTTTAGGATCCCATAGGGAAAAGAAGAAAACAAAAACCCCAGAGTCCAGCCTTGTATCATTTCATAAGGATCACAGCCAGTGGGAGAGGGGAAGGAAGAGAACATTGTTCAGGAGATGGCTAACGATACGAAGGTTTTCCTCACCAGCACAATGAGATGTTTGTAAACAAGATGCCAGGTCAGCAATGACTCATCATTTTTTAGCAAGCCTACAAACACTGCCTTCTGAGCCTCAAGCTTTTACTCTTATGACAATTCTTAACCATCATAGTGAGATTCAGCCATGCCGGGGACTGCAACACAAGCTTTCTCACACTGCTCAGCCCTGCCTATTGATATAGTATCCTTGCACTGAAGACAGGATAAAGATTTCAGATCGGTTAAGGCTAAGCTAAAATCGCACTGCCACTCTAGCATAGCAAGAGGCAGTTGTGCTTGTGTGCTACTCTGCCTACTCAACAGCGTCACACACTCGAGAGGAAAACTGAGGTTTACACCAGGCACTTCTTCAGTATCACGCAATGTCTCAAATGCAACTAAACCTTTAAATAGTGCATTGAGCCTGCTCTCCTCGAGCAAACACAGTGCACCAAATACCTACCACTTCCTGAGCAGCAAAAGCAGACATCGAAAATAAACACTTCTGAATAACGCAAAATAGTCTATTATTACATTATTAGACCCTTTCAGAGAAACCCTCATGCCAAAAATCCCTTCTACATGTAAGAAAACCTACAATTCAGAACTAGTGTGTAGACTTGCTCATATATTGAGAAATAACATGGCAAAGAGGAAATCCAATACTTTATTTATAACAACATCTTGGTAATAAAGAGGTTAAAGGCACATCATAGACTGCAAACACAGCTTTCATCTCTACAAATGGATAACCTGGCAAGCAATGCATATGTGTGCGCCTGTGTCCGTGCCTGTGCACGCACAAATGAGTGAAATATTCAGCACCTTGTATGAAACCAGAATTAAAGGATGTTAACTATTTGCTTACTGAAAATTTAGACACGGTACTTTATTTCTTGGTCACTTCCTATACACAGAAATACAAACTGGTTCCCAACTACAAGCTAGGGAAAAAGCTAATAAGGAACTTCTAAAATTATTAGAATATATATTCGAAAGACATGAACTGCAGAGCATGCTCCCAGTAACAGCAACCAAGTCACTTTCTGACTCTCTCCTCCCTGATCTGTTTATTTCTAGCAAAGTTGTGCTTGTGGATCATCTTGTTCAAAGAAAGAGGATTTTAAAGTAAATACAGACACATTTCTTCCTATCAATCATGATCCTAGGGACCAAAGATCCTTTGTAAAAAGAATTTCCACCTCTTCCTCCCAGATGCATTCCTTAGAATATAAATACAGAGAATGAGACAAGTTGTATACAGTTTTCTCTCAATACGCACCACTGAGCAGAAAAGACCTGGGGACACACACTTAAAGAACTGATAACAGACTGATGACAAAGAAGCACAATGGGTGAATTTCTATATCACCAACCCTGCGGCCATTTGGCCTGTGTGACTCCAGGCAAAGTGATTTCCCTGCCTTGAAATCCTGAAAGTTCCACAGGACTGCATTTTGAAGTTTAACAGAAGAAAGAAAATCTCTTACATTTACTTTGGAAAAACATGTGAACCAGTTGAGAAGACTACTGCTCCGATTTCAGAGTAAAATATTAGGCTTCAAAAATTGTTTGATTAGAAACAGGGCCTCTAAACATGTCTATCTTGATGGAAAAAGTAGTCTAATGTTTATTTTTGCAGGTATTTGGCCTGGAGAGGAATATATGAAGCAGACTGAAGTTTCCAAATCATTTTCAATTACTCTGGTGGACTAAGGAATAACAGATCTTTCTTGCTTGGACAGCATTCTCCATAAAAACACAAGCCCTCCTGAAGCAATCCATTTAACATGGTCTTTAAACAATACATTTTGTCTAAGCCATTACTGTATGTCTACTTTTCAGCATCTGTGAGAGTAATAATTATTTCATTCAAGTATCCATTTCCTCATCTGGTCCCAGACTGCGTTGCAGACCAGCTCTGCAAGCTCAGTATGCCACATCCAGGGATACATTATCCAGATAGGAACTTCAGCTCAAAACCAGTACCAACAGCACAACGTTGTTCTCACGAGTCTGAAAAAAAATAGATTAAGAGACACAGCCCAGTTTCATGAATCATGCTTCACCGAATGGAGACAGCTCAAGGTACAGTACTTGTCTTTCAAGATGCAAAGTGGTCAACTACCAAACTGTCTCAGAGTGAAAATAAGGGAAAAGAGAAAGAAAAAAAATAAAGGCAGTATAGGGGTCAAATCTTCTTTCTGCTGAATTTTCCCTCTATTAGGCAATGGTGAGAGATACAATAAGCTCTGTATCATCCAAGAGAGGTTTACTCAATAAATCAGCACCAGTTTGAGTTAAGTTAGCTGCTCACAGAAAAAGCATAGCTCTGAGATCTTGGTGAATCACCAAGTTCAGCCGGATGGATGGTTTTGCTTTTTCATTTTGGACATAAATAAGCACCTCTCCTCTCAGCATCCAAAATGAGGATTAAACTGACCACAGAGTCTTATTCTGTATTCAGTAAAGACAGCAGAGAAAGAATAAAAGATGATGCTCATCATAGCCAAGGTATCTTCTAATGTGAAACGGGGAAGAGATAACAGGAATTAATGGATATCTTTTTTATTCACAGAAGATCTTTTGTGCAAGAAGGGCTTTCCCAGAGGGTTCAAAAAGGATATATTGTTTTGATTTAGCAGCAACAGTTCTATTTCTTCATCGTGATTTTCATCTTCAGTTAACATTCATCTGAGCTGAATCTTGTTCTTGACAGCATTTATCCCCTTGTGTTTGTTGTTATAGCAAATCCAGGGTAATCCAGGAACTAAATTATCACGTATGTTTCCCTCTGCTCTGTCTCTGGACAGAACTCAGATCAGGTAGAAGAAAAATTCCGAGAAATAAAAATGAATATGCTTCTACCTCACAAATACGCTGGCTTTATCTGGGAAAGCATTCAAACAGTAGCAACCAAAGGCTGCCATTCATATTCAAACTAAAGAGAGAATATGAAGATGCACCTATTTTTGGAATCTACCTAGATATATGTACCAGACAGAGCTTTACTCAATTTGTTCCCTGGTCACTTGAAGTTAGAGGAGGATGTCAAATGGGTTGCACTGTTCCAGCCTCAGGAAGTTGAAAAAACAGCTTCAGTCATGTCTGTGCAAGTCCATTGGTAACAACAAGAAAGCACATTTGCACTTCTGATTCTTGCTTATTTTCAGAGCACAGCCTTGCTGGACAAAAATGTCATTATGATAAATGTAGTTAGTACCCCCAAAATTACCAGCCAGGAAGCAAAGGTAGGAAAAAGAAAAGCTCAGCTCCATAGAAGACTTCTTACACACCTTCATTTACTTCCATGGAAAACAGAATTTTTAGTCTCTTTCTCCCTAAGATTAATTTATGGTTTGCCCCAAAGCTCTCACTTTTCAGAACAGAAAACCTCATACTACATGCAGAACCTGCCAAGCTCCATAGCAAAGAGATCAGAAAGGGGAGTGAAGAGGAGGGCAAGGACACTTGCTTTCATCCTTGACATAACTCAGGTCTCATTCCTAGAGATCTGTAAGAGCAAAAGGGGCCACAGACTCCAAGAAGCAGCAGAATTAAGATAACAGTCTCCTTGTGAGACAATAGCTGTCCTGTGATATAACTAAAAATGAGACAGACAGGGTACTGCTAGTCCAAAACTTAAGTGTCTCTAATAATAATTCAGAAGCACGAAGGCTGTTTTGAGCCAGACAGAAGCTAAGTACGGAGCATTCATGATTACTGCTGTCTAAAACTCCCCCTTACCTAAACTGATCAGGCTGAAGCATCATTTTAGGCAAAGGACCTTGACAGGATGTAAAAAGGAACACATGGCCCACAGAATGCTAATTATTCGTTATAAGTGAGCTTATGAATAGGATATTAGATGACATATTTCAACCGATATTCTGTGGGTTTTATTCCCAAATACGTGGTAGTACTATAGCACTAGCCATGTCAAGACAAATGCACACTAACACCGTGTAGAAACAGCGGCATTAATGAAGTAGATATCTTGGGAAAAAAAGTCACTGATGGTAGGAAAGTTACTGAACATTAAAAGAATAGCCAATATAAAACTAAATTGGTTCCCTATCTTATTTCTGTTGGGGGAAAAAAACTCAAAGGCTGGATTCATTTTTCACTGGATCATTATTATGCTCTTCTGGAAATTGTCTGCAGTGACTTTCATTCCAGGAAATAATATAAATCGCGTATTAGAGCTGAACTCAGGAGTCACATGCACTTTGAAACCACAAATTTAATTGGGTTCTGGGATCAAAAAGTTATATCCAGGTTGCATTTGCCATTCTTTCAGCCTCCAATTGTCCTTTCTAAATCAGAATTGCTAATAGAAACTTTTACACATCTGTAATAGTGAAAACTCTCACATACAGATAATGGGCTGGATTGTGCCTGGCTCTGTGAAGGTGTGCAAAGGGGAAAAGATCACAAAGAGCCTACAATACACAATACATTTTCTGCAGGGCAAGCCAGAATTCACAGCCTTCCAATTTATGGAGTAGAGGCCAGTGCTAGACTCTCAAAAGCACTTGACGAAGGTTATGTCTGCAGCAATTGACTTGTCTTGCACAAGAGAAAAGCACAGACGTGGTGCACCTTCTCAAAAGGGGCAAGAACAGCCAGGCTTTTAGAGAACAACTGCAAGTTTTCCTTTTGCTCAAGCAATAATGGTCTTCAGGTCTTTGAAATTGCACTAATCTCACCCCTACTTTTAAGAACCCTGAAAATTCTTATCTTTGAATTCTGGCCAAGCCAGAGATGCTCATGTAGGTTTTGAAGAGAAAGCAGATCAAAACTCAGTACTTATTATGTGCTGCTTCTGGAGAACAGCACTTCTCAGCTCTGATTGCACCCTACAGAGCTCAAAACCACATCCCTTTCTGTGCCAGGAGGATGATAAGCTAAGCCTAGCTGTTCTCAGAGAGGATGCTAGAATATGGTATTGGAATTGCAGTAGCTGGCTGATAACAATAGTTTTAGAAGAAACACATGTTACAGTGACAGTAGCAAGTTTAAGCTCTGGGTCCTATTAGTGACACTGTATAGTGCTGATAAAATCATCATACCAAACTGTAGCTAGAAGACCAATAGTTTACATAATAAATGTTCTTTCTCTACTGTAGCATAGGCACTTAACTTTTATTCCCTCAGATAAAAAAATGGAGAAAGATATCTATCTTTGCTACCACAATCAGTCACCACTATTTCAAAAAAGACCAGGAAATCAAATCATCAAGGGAATTTGCTGGTGTTTGTTTTGGGAGTTTTATATTTGCAATTCAAATTATCTAATACAGTAAAATTTAATTGCATATAAGTTACACATTATTTGCAAACATCATTCTAAAATAATTGCTGACGTTAGATCCAGTCACTTGAAAAAATATGAAGGAAAGGAATGAATATAAAGTAACAAAAATTTAAAAGAAAAACAAAACCAAAAAAACCAAAAACAAACAAAACAAAAAAAACCCACTACCCCAAACAAACAAACAAGAAAGAAATCCTGCCACTAAGGCGTCCTAACATCAAGAAGCTACTCAGATGGAGCTTAAGGTCTTGCATTAATCTCAGCAAAAATGTGAAAAAGAATATAATTTACCTTATTTGTGGAACAATAACTCAACATTTTTCTTTTCTGTTAACATGTACTGATAAATACGAGCCCAGAACAAATCCATCAGCTGCAGGGAGTGCCTATACTTTCAACATCCTTTACTACCAAAGAATGTTTTCCATCCTGCCCAGGAAGTACACCTCTTTATAAACATGAGAATCAAAGCCCTCTATTCTTAAACAAAACATGTCTCAAATTAAAGCATTAAATCTTTCCTTAATCAAAGAAGCAAGAGAGGTTGAATAGCACAATGACTCTGCTCAGATGTTCAGATTTATCATTATTATTATTATTATTATTATTATTACTAGAGTAGTGAGCAGCAACAAAAAAACAGACTGAGAGCTCCTTTGGGCAAAGCACTGAGCAGAACATGGAGGACCCCACTGGGGGTGGGGTAAGATGGTGTCACACATCTTACCTGACACATGTGTGCTCCTCAACTATTACAATTTCAAAGTTAGCATAATCTATTTTAACAGCAATGCTTCAGGATAGTTTAATTGAACCTGCTTTAATATGTAGCCACAATGAAATTCTGCTGAGAGGCAGAACTTCCAGCAGCGCAGAGCCAAATCCTTGAAGTGCATCGCCTCACTTGTGACTGTGCAATCATGGCCTAAGAAAGTCCTCAGCTGACAGAGATGACAACTGAAGTGGCAACACGAAAAAGGGTGTGTGTCAGGAGGAGAGTTGAGTCAAACAGATGAAATAACTTGTCCTGAGCTGAACAGAACACTAATGGCACAGCAAAGAAGATAACGGATTCCCTTCCAGACTACCGACCCTATCAAGGTAGCTATCAAACCAGCTCACCATGACCTTGTGAGCTTCTGCGACCGGTACACAAACACCCCTATTAGGGCAGGATCCCCAGACTGGGTTATCAGAACAGCTGTCTGCACTAAGCTCTTGTGCCTAGGGTTACAATACTCTACTTACTGGACTCCGCTACTTCTAAAAATATTCTCCCTTCAAGTCACAAAAACAGCTATGTCAGGTCGTAGCATTATTCCATCTAGCCCAAATCTTGTCTTCGACAATAACCAGAAGTAGATGGCAAAAGGAGAGCACAGGATCAGAGGAAACATACAGATAACTACCCGTGACCATACTCCTAGCCTTTAACAATTTGAATGTTTGGGACTTCATGCACAGTCTTTTGGAGGCAATTCCTCAGTGATTTCTATGCAATGAAATTTTCAACGTTTTATCTGGAACCCAGGTGAAGTTTTAGCATCCCAATACTCTATGGCAAAACATGGTTTTTTTTCTTAAACTGTGATCAAATCCCCAGCTCTGAGATTCAAAGTCTGGTGCTCAAGCCATGCAACTACCCAAGGTGACCCATCATTATGGCTCCAAACAATTTTAAAAGTTTTGCCGCCATTCACTCAGTCAAAAGTTGTCCTTGTCTACAATCATCACATTACCCTACTTTTCAAGTATCACTCTCCTTCTGTTCCACAAAGTATTCAGCCAGTACCATCAACAATGACACCAACACAGGCCACAAGAGCAAATCCAGCAGGGAAGAAAATCCTCTTTGAAAAAAGAACACGGCTCAGGGTGGGAAGCAGGCTGTCCATCTCTACACCTGTTGCCTCTCTGTATCAAGTCTCTATTGGGTAAGCAAGCACGCATCGTCCTCACAATACAGGAGAGGAGTACCTGTTGTACTATATAATTGTACCTTTATAATTCAGGTAAAGAGATAAATTCATTCTACTTCTAAAGTAAAACCATTCATGTGATTTTTGATACCCATGTAGTATTGCCATCACAACACTGACAAAAACATGCAACTATTATCCAGGCTACCAGTTTGTCTTACCATAACTTTGAAACAACTTCTGTGACCAGTACACATCAAACATTCCTATGAGGGCAGGATTCCCAGATCAGTTTATCAGAACAGCTGTCTACACTAAACTGTCGTGCCTATGGTTACAAGAATGTGCCATGGATAATCTGGATCTGGGTGGGATTAACTCCCTACAGCTGCTGGTGCTGAGATTTCTGGCTCTATTTAATTTGGCAAAGAACCGCACAGGAAACTGAAAGAGTCACTCACTATAGTGAAGCTTCTGACATTTTTGTGCCCGGACCCTGGAGAACCCAAACACAACTCCTGCCAGAAGTCAGTAAACTATTCAATTTACACAAACAGGCATGTAGACTCAGGTTGCAGTTTTGTTACCAATTTAAGTTGCCCAAAGTGCAAGTTGTCTCTGCCCTTGCTACCTCCCTTGGCTGGGTATTTGTACTCCCTCTTGGATGCCAGCACTAGTGCTTGTTTGGCCATGTGCTGAGCTGGCTCAGAGAGCCCAAGGACAAAGAAAAAAAAAAGAAAGAAAAAAAAAAAAGTGAGAGAAACCAGAATGCCTTCGCTTTCAGCTGTATCTGCTCCCTAGCCTGATTCACCTGGTAGCCACAGAGGCAAATGTCTCCACTAGGGAAGGAGCAGTTTCCACCAAGGACAGAATTACCTCCTACCACTAGGACCGAATTAAATAACCATGAAACAGCAGTGTGGTAGGGCTGTGCTTGTCCTCTACAGAGCTCAGTGGTGTTGCAGCAAAGGGAGGGAACAGGTTGGCTTCTCTGCAGCGCTGCACAGACCATGATCCTGCCATGACTCTGGACAGCCACTTCTTAAAGATGACTTAAATATCTATAAACATTGCCTGTTCAAAATTAAACAAATTAGTTGGTCTGACAGTGCACATTTACTAATTACTTCACCAACCCTTGGATAGTTTATCTAAGCCAGTAAGCCTGGCTCAGCTTTCTCAACAGAGAACACACTTCAGCAACAATGTGCTGCACAGAGCCCAGCCTAATTACACAAGAATTTTACAACCTGCCATCTTCATCTCTGCTGACTCAAAAAGGACTACCCTTTGTTCTCAGCCCTTGGAGAAACACAAAGGTCTATGTAAACCTAGACAGAGTACTCTATTCTCCACAAGACCTGATCTTTCCCTATTAACATTAAATAGGATTACAGGGAGGGATGGGAGACTTGCACAGACCCTGCCTGTTCTGTGTTTGGGAAGCTTAGGTTGCTGGGAATGACTACACTGTGTGTATCTGCAGCTAATTAGTGGTAAAGACCCCTCCTGCAGAGTCCATCAAAGCCACCCCACCCCTAACGGGGTTGCTGCACAGAGATGTGAAGCTCTGCCTTCCTTCTAGAGGGAGGCAGGGATTCCCTTCACCATACAACACTGTGAAATCAAATCCAGGAATCAAACTCGGGTATCTCACTCATGAGATCACTAAGGCTGGCAGAGACATCGATTTTAATCAAAACCAAATAAAAAGTGAGCCACTGAACCTTCAGAGAGCTGCCACAAGCAAAGTATGTACAGCTTCACTTCAAAAGACAATAACAACAAAAATATCATAGACTCATCTGTGCTAAAATACCTTTGACACTGGCCACATGAGCCATCCCACTTGACTTATTCCCAACTGGCATGTGGCTTCAAATTGCATCCCTTTCTACAGGAATGCCTAAGAGGATCTGCCTCAAGAGAGAGCTGACACGACTGCACCAACCTTCCCCCAAGGGTTCTTCCCGATGGAAAAAAAGCTTGAATTTGCAGCTAATGCATTACAGTACTTTCTCCATCTGAGGCTGCAGGGAAAGAAGGCTGAATCTCTGCATCTCTATGCAACCAGGACCAACTATACCTGCTCAGTCCTTCAGAGAGAAGGTCCTTTTTCTACTGACAGAGTCATTCCTATAACCAAGATCTTGGATCCAGTGTCCTCACCAACAAGAGATCAAGTCTATAGACTTGTGCATTCTCAGCATTTACTGCCTTTAGTATGCCTCCATTTACACCTCTGATTTCTCAGTGATTTCCTCACCAGGAAGCTTAACAAAGGACTGTATGAGATACATCCAGAAATGTTTCCCCACACATCCCCTTCAAAACTTCCATGACAAAAGCCATATATAATGCCTCCTATTAACAAAGGACTTTTCTGCAACTAAAATCTGAGACAATCTGTAAGATACTGCAAATGAAGCTGTTGAAGTACATTTTAGGAATAAACAGAGGTTTAAGAGTCTTTAGATAATGAAGGAAGAACCATGATGTCCACAGTTAAATATTGCAGCATACTTTTTTAGGCCTGTCAAGCAGCATTCGTTTTTCTCCCTTTCCCCCCTCCTTTTCATCTAAAGCATCCTTCTGTACATTAAAAAAAAAGTTCTACCTCCCATGCAGCCAATGGATTCCACTAAGCAAAAATAACAGAAAAAGTACAAGAAAGTATAAAAGAGCCCCAAGAAGATGTAGTAGGCAACACAAACTCACCTTCCAAACTGGCCTTTTCATTTTAGTTAGGGAGTTTCATCCTTGTTATAGAAACAGGGACAATTATGTTCTCCAATCTTTAAGGAGGGTGGCTGAAAATCATTAGCAACACCTGCATCTGCAAATCATTTTGTAATGCTCTGAATGAAAGATGATAATAAATTGCACTGACATTCATGGAACATTTGCAATTTCATCATTCAAGAGAACACAGGGATTCTGGAGAAGAAGCACGATTGAAAATCTTATGTGATAGGAAATAATATGGGTAGTTTGCATTTATATAGCTCCCACCACCTGAGAATATTAAAAAAAAAAGGTATCAACTGTATCTCTGAACATCTTTCATAAGATTCTATAGGCCTTCTTGCCAACCTCAAATCAGAAAAGGAAGACAAAACAGTGAGTTTTTCTTCAGTTAATACAGCAGGGTAAAAGGCAAAAGAAGAAACCAGTCAGGAATTCCTTGCTCTACCTACCCCACAGCTTCTTAAATGTTTAAGTGCTGACATCAGAAAAAGAAAAAATTCTCTAAAACATAATGAAGTGGCACAGAAACATTTATCAATGCTACAATCTGGAATAGAGTTTTGCCTTTTAGCAATATACTCTGAACTGAGAGATGAAGTAAGTTGCATAGCATGTAACTTATTCCTAAAGCAAATTCTACTGTAACTTAATTAACATACAAATACAATTTTTCTTCTATTCAATAAGAGAAGGAAAAATCCATTCTATTCTCTAATGAACTACAGTTAAAGTTTCCTTTGTTTCAGCTCTCCAAGAGTGGAAATGTTACTAGTTCATTTCTTGACTTTTTCTTTTAACCTTGTGTGTTGCAGGAATTTCAGTGAGTACAAACAACCATAAATCAAGAAAACTTCCTAAAACCATTTGGACTTAATTGTTTTCAACACAGCAGTTTATATTTCAGCATTATCGTGCTGTCTAGTCCTCTTCTAATTTTCCCCTAGCCTCAGAACATGGTTAGCTGGGGAGCAAAGAGGAAACCAGGTGGCTTATGAATAATTAGAACTTTTTACAGTACTTCTTCACATGCATTTCTACTAGCACACTGTTCTAAATTTAATGGGATTTTGAATACTCTGAACATAAAGAGAAGTATTTACACGGAGCAGCATTGTCTGTCTTGGTTGATTTACTGTTGGTAGAAAGAACTCATTAGCTGTCAGGCCAGTTGCTGAAAAGACTATAATGCCAATGCACAAAGTTGACATAATGAAAATAAAGGAAAGAACCTGGGCCAAATTCAGAGGCAATCTGTAAGGTAATGTAATTTATACCCACTTATGCTCACTCAGATTCCCTTAGAACTTGTTCTACCCACTCTATTGGTGCATGAGGGAATCTAAATTGATGTAATTTATATATCAAAGAGTCAGAAACGCTATAAGGCCCCAAAGTCAGGGGCACTTAAAGTCATGCTTTCCTACATATTGTTCTCCTCATTAATCTGTCCTGAATCCTCTCTCCTTTTATTATTTCAGCCTGTGATTTATGCTATCAAGAATCCCTGAAATGCAATGGGCCAAGTGAGAGGCAGAGTATAGGAAAATGAGCATGACTCAAAGGAAATCTAAATAGATGTAACACAGAAGTTAGGGAAGCCAGGTGTCTCTCACACACACATCCACTCTTCCCAGTGCTTGGATTCAATTTGAGATTTGGCTCTGCATATCCTCCATTACCACTGGCAATTGAATTTGTTACTCAAATGATACAAGCAGCCACAGCTCATAGACCCTCAATTTAGGGCTAGGAGGATCATTACAATGGTCTAGTTTGACCTTCTGCACAACAGAAGCCATTAAATATCACCCAGAAACCCCTGGACTGAACACAGCAAGGATGAATGAGAAAGACCCAATGTCAGTTTAAAGACTTCAAGTGATAGGGGAATCTGCTGCATCCCTCAGCACTATGTTCCAGTGGTACATTACCACTGCCCTTCAAAACATGCACTGTGTCATCTCCTGAATTTTACTGGCTTCAACTTTCAGCCATTAGCTCTTTCTTTGTTCTACTAAATTCTCTATATATTTCTTAGAGAGTATATATTGAATTGCCTCTCACCCTTCAGTTCACTCTCTCACATTTTCTACACTTGGACTCAAGAGAACATAAACTTTATACTCAAAATAGTTTTAGAATGAGTTGAGCTTGCACTGGAAAGTATTTATATATGCTATCCTGATCAAAGCTTTTTCATTTGGGAGAGGAAACAGGACAGCTGGAATCTGGTGACCACAGTCTCTTCCTTCAGTATCTGAGCACTCCAGGATACTATCAGTTGAAGTATTTACTCTCTCTACTCTATCTGAACATACTGGGAAGAATGGAAAAAAGAGCCAGGGTTGCAAGAGGCTTGATTGTTAAATCACTGCTCTTCAGTTCCTTCCAAAGCTCTCTGACTGACAGCTATTCTGCCATTCCACTCTAAGTGAACACTCCATCACACAAAAAAATTCAGATTTTATCACCATCTGCTAATATACAGAGATATGTGGTCAGCAGTAGCTCTAGTGGCAATGATATATGGTCATATTTTTTTGGTTTCCTACTGAACTACAAAACACTGTGCAACAAAAAATCCTCACACCTTAAGGGAAATCTCATTACAAATTCCATTACAACTTAAGGAGTTGCAGGAACATACGAGAAACACATAAAGGGATGCTCTGGAGTGGCATTCTGGTCTTCTATCAATCAGTAAATGGGATTGTCCAGAACAGGATGTTTCCACATTGTTTGCATTTTTGTTTGTAAGCCCTCCAAGAAGATTCATCAGACAGTACAATACATGCCGCTGTTGTTTCTGATTTCAGAGGTTGGCACACTGATCTGCTCTGCACAGGCACGGCTGATGCTACCTGTCCCAGTCAGAGAGATGTTAAAGGTTTGCGCTCTGTAAAACTGAAAGGGATGAAGCACAGACTAGCTCAATTTCTCTTCTGGTCAGAAATCTAACTCTTGGATAGAAACTAGCTGGCTCTCAGCAAAGTGAATGTTGCTTTATTATCTGTCAGGATTACGCGCTGTTCATTTGGAACATCTGCTCCCCAAGAGGGGGACAGACTTTGCACAGGAGCATCAAACAGAGACAGGAGGAAGCACATGGCTGCAGCGAACCACAAAGAGCAGCCAGCATCAAACACCGGTTCAGTGCTTCCTATCGGCTAATGCCTTTCATCTTGTGGCCTCCTTCACCTCCAGACTTGGCCTCTGTCTGCATTTACACCTTCCCAGAATAAAACCCTTGCTTCCCCACCCACTTGGTAACCATCATTCAGCTAGTTTGTCTATGACTCATCCACTTCAAAACCCTGCTGACTCACAGTCCTCAAAAAGGAAACTTGCTCAAAGAACATACTGAGACGTGGGTACGCCATCCAAGCCAGGGAGGAACTCATCCAAGTTGACCTGGGCTTTTTACTAGTGAAAGAGAGGGAAGATGTGTTTCGTTTGTGAATCTTTATAGTTTTAAAGCCTAATTAGCTTACAGATATTTATAACCAAAGTATATCTCAATGGCCTGATTTCCAAAAATACTATGCACCCAGTAGCTCCCACCAAACCTAATGGGCACTCAACAGTGAAAAATAAGATAAGGCTACACAGCTTTTGAAACAAGAATATGCAGGCTGACTTCTTGAACCCATGGGTAAAAACTGTGACTTAACTCATGTGGTAAGGCATGTTCAACACCTTTGAAGAGCACAGGAAGTTAATATGGCAGCCGGAGGAAAAAAAAGGTAATACAAAAAATAACTAAGACATTTCAGATGGACCTGTCACACCTGAGTTGACCATGCTCCTTCACCTTCATATATTCAAAACTAAGTGTTTTACAGGGGATGGACAACAGGCCCTCCTTGAAGGAAAAAAATAAAGACCCAGACAAATTTGCCTTTATTTTTTCCACTTCACTATATAATTACGAACACACCTACATGGGTAGGTAGCAGAACCCTCTCTAACCAAGGGTGAGGGATTCAGCAGCTTCCTCAGTCACATCTCTCATCATGAAGTAGGAATTCCTTGTGTCTCCTTATAATACAAGCCACTGAGCAATGTCTGGTAGAGGTACTGTAAATCCACTTGATTTCACTTCTGAGAAAGGGAGCATGGTCTGGATGAAGTCTCTTCTAATACTGCACACCTTCTAACAAAATACTATCAGTATATTGAGGAAATGAAACTTCGCACTGCAAGATTATCCTCCCTGCTCTCCCCATTTCTCCTGAACTCTACCAGAATTTCTCCTTCTCCAAAAACTGCCTACCAAATGCACAGCCTAGTTCAAATCCATGCCTTAATGATGAGTGGTCTACCATCAATTTTCTCTAGCTATGAAATGACCACCAATAATTTTTCAGTCAAAAGTTACCACACACTTCACTAGGAAGAAGTTCCACCCCTGGAAGCACTCACAAATGTTGGCAGTACAACAGGTCTGGCTTGCTCTAGAAAAACAACTAAGAAATGACGACAGGATCAGTCATCTTCTGAATTAACCACAGGACTCATTATTACAAGTTCAGTTTCTTCAAAAATTTCTTACTGTTCACATCCAAGGAAGACACCCACGCATGTAAACTAAATATAAACTAATCAAGGTGTTTCTCTGACAGACTGGAAAGAAAGAGAGATAACAAATGATGTTATTTTTATTTCTCTTTGAAATTATTAGGGAAGAATCAAGTACCTTGTTTAAACAGACTACATAGCTGGATAGATAGATTAGCCACATAAGACTAATGTTGAAGTGGTTCGGAAGTGAATATCTAAACCAGTTAGTAAATCCTGTCACTAGCTTTAATCTCACTAGCTTTAAGAATTTATTCACATGTACTAATTTATTATTTAAATTATTAATATTTATTGAAATATTTCCTCTTACTAGAATAATTTTAAAAGGTAAAAGATTGCATCTAACAATTCACATTAGCTGATATAGATCTGGTATGCATCACCTGTGAAAGTGCAAATATTACTTGAATGTTTTTTAAACAACTTAGATAACACTGAACAAAAAAGAAAACCTCTGTAACACTGGATATTTGATGACTTATGCCTTATCTGCTTGATGTGACATTAGGAAAACATATTTTTAAAAGTCAGTAATGTATTCTGGATTTAACACTGGCACTTCTTGTGCCATAACCTCAGTCAAATCATAAAAAGGAGAAGAAAAAAATTTTAAAACCCATTTAACATCTTCCAAAACAACAACCTAAAAAAACCACTATTAGAATGTAAAACTACACAATACAAATACTTTTTTAAAAAAATCCCAAATTGTATTTTCTCATCCCCTAAAGAAAGATGTGTCAAAGATCGCACAGTTCACTGGGGACTTCAAAGTTTCTATCAACCTCTGTATAGAAAGCATTCAGATACTGCCGTGATGGGCGGCAGTATAAAACCCAAAGAGAGAGAGAAAAATAGATAAAATGCCCTCAGGAACAAGTTTCTTTCCAAGAAAGCTTACTAAACCAAGGCTTAAATTGAAACAGTATTATTTTTCTATGTAGAAGCAGTTTTTCATCTTTTAACTCTCTCTTGTTTGTAATACACTCACAAAATGAAATTTCTATCCTAAAGGCCAAATTCTGACAGTCTTCTTGCCACTGAATAATTTCTCATCCCGTATGCAGTGCTGCAGTTTCAGCAGAGTTGCTTACAAGGCAGTGTTCAGCTGTGAGCACACCTGGACCACAGGACGGGGCCCAAAGGGAGAACACCTCACAGGCTACCAGTCTCCCAACACCAGCACTCCATCTGTCCCAATAAATCACTTCCACCAACCTCAATGGGAAGAAAATTACTACAATTAAACAAATCAGGTACAGGGTTTTTTTTCCTCTAGATGTCTGCTTTGGATATGCCCACTGTAAATGCTGAGTAACAGATACAGGAGCACTTGGCATCAATATGAAACACAAACCCAGAACTTCAAAAGGCATGTCTAATTTTAAAAAAGTCAACAATCATCAGCTGAGTGTTAACCCCCAAACTACTGTCTATAAACTCAAGAAATACACAGCACTGCAACCTACACCTAAACATAAGGAGCCCTGGTGAGGCTGGATGTTACATCCCAAGCTTTTTAGAAGACTGCATTCTGCTTTTTATTGTGCGACTTTTGAGCCTTTTAGGTGTATCTGGGTTAGACAATCAAGCTTTTCCCTGCAGTCTAGAGGGAGATTAGAACTGGTACATATACAAATACATTTTGAAAATTTAGACCATTTTGAACTAAAGTACCTTTAGGAAAAATAAATTCCTGCCTCCTAATATAACTGGAAGAGCTGGTAACAGACCAAAGTAGTAAGTATTTTTCAAAACGCATGTTTAATAAAAATAAACTTCCCATAACTGCTAGAGAAGCTTCTGTTGCATTTTTTCTAAGCAAATAATAATTTCCTGACAGTCCATGCATCCCAAATGCTACAAGATTTTTAAAAATTAAAACGAAATAAGGGAAGAAATCACATCCCTCTTCATTATCCAAACTAAGTTGCATAAGCTAAATAAACAATAAAATTATTTAAATCATTAACAGCACACTGCTAACAAAATGAAGAGTTACCGCTCTGTTTAGAGCGGTACCGGTTTTTGGAAATACATTCTATTCCTGGCTGTAAAAAAAGAATACAAACAAACAAAATCACCCCAAAAGACCCAAACTTCTTCCCTTTGTCTCCTAACCGTCTTTTCTTCCCGTACATAAAACACAGTAAAAGTGAGTGATTTCCCTGTCAGCTTGCAAGTGTTATTTGGAAAAAAAAAAAAAAAGGTAACATTTAAGCCCTAAGGAGCTCTTGGTCTTCAAAAGTGCAAAGTACATACGGTTCTAGTTGAAATTAATAGGAGCTGCAGGTGACCAGCACTTCTGACTCTGAGGCCCCAAGCTACTGTACAGACATTGTCCCTTTGAAATGTCAGCATTTACCAGCAGCCAACTTGCTGAAGTGCAAGACACATGCATCCCTTTCCCCCACAGTATTTACTTTTCAAAGGCACCAGACAGCTGTGGGCAGCATGGCTCTCCTCCACGTTAGAGCCCCAGTGAAACAGGGAGCAAGCATGAAAAAATACCAGCTCTAATCCTCACCGAGCACGAGCCCTCAGCCATTGCACACCAGGATATTTCCAGAGCTCTCATGTGCTGGGAATAGACCTCTTGTCTCACACTGACCTCAACTGCTTTGCTCTTTTGTCCAGTTCCATTACGTTCTCCGTGAAGTCAGCCAGCAACATCAGGTAAGACTGTATTTGTTCAGTGCCAGTTTGCCAACACAGGCAACTCCAGAGAGCCACTCCATGGCTTCCTTCACTCTGCAACACCCAAAATCTGCCAGACAATGCATGGGAGACTGGCCACCAAACAGCAAAGATGGAGAAATCAAAGCCCAGGGAAGCACAAAGGTAGTTATAGAAAAGTAGAAATGACGGTGTGCAACTGAAACCCTAAATATTAGGGAAGAAAATGAAAAAAAATCAGCAATGTATGAACTGGGAAGGCAGAGTGACTCATTCCCAAGGTGATGGAGTAGCGTACACTATATGGGTAAACAGTAAACACTGATTGCCATCTACCATCCAGGTCCTGGCACTGCTTTGCAATGCAACCTCCCACCAGGCATTTCACTTCTCTGTGTTGCTGTTCCTACCCACCTTTGTGAGGCTGCCTTATTTACATTGCTCATAAACTCTTTCAGGCAGGGACTATCTCTTACCCTGGTTTTGTATGCAGCTCAGCACAACCAAACTGCACAGTCAGAGGCAGTCTGCAAACAGTAAAACACCATTTAAAAAAAAAAAAAAAAAAAAAGGAGGGGAAGCGTATGAGTGGCCTAGAAAACACAACAGCAGTATCTATATATAACAAAATAGTTGTGATTGTCAAATGGTAGAACAAACACCATGGCATACACATAGGAAATAGGTGAAAGAAAAATGAGAACCAGCAGAGCTCTTAAAAGTCTAAGGGAAAAAAAAACAAAAAAAAAAACCAAGGGGAAAAAAAAATCAAAGACATTGGTAAAGAGGTAGATTTGTTAAATCACAAATGATGGACAAATTGTAGAGTAAGAAATAAGGCTTCTGGCTTTCCTCACATTCATTTCATGGTAATGATGCCCTTATGTCTCAGCTTTTTCAAGGTCTGTCCTTGTCACCTAAGCTTCAGATCACCGCTTTGACCCTCAGGATGGTAAAAAAGAAGGCATGAACTTACCTGACAATCCATCCTGAGAGCAAATGAGAATGTGGGAAAGAGGAGGAAGGAAATAAAATCCACCTATCTCTACCTCAAAATAGCTGACTAGCGCAAAAAGGAAGTCACCCACTGAAGGTTAAGAAATAATAAACAACTAATAATTTACTCCCTTGCTAAAAGACCAGGAGAGATGAAGCATAAACGCCTACTTCATCGGCTGTTGCTGGAGCATAGCAGTCCTACTTCATTCCTCAATATTCCTCAATTGTAAAATCACAATCTACATCTTTGTGGCCATTGGCACAGTTCCTTGTTCAGTTTTAAAACACCAGTAATCAACCCTTGTTTGTTATGTTTTCACATATTTAAAACAAAACCCTTGGGACAAAAGAAGTTATCAGCATCAAGAATTTCATCATTTCCCTCCCATCCACAAAGTACCTTTGAGCCAAACAAGCTGTGATTTTTAAAAATGCAACTATTTCCAACACAACAGAGAGGGAAGCATATATGATACTGTTACAAGCCAAGGTGAGAAGAATAAAAAGAGTAATGACCACAGAAAATCTAAAGTAAGTCCTAGCAAGGCACACAATGCTGGGCATGAGAAAACCAAAGCCAGCTGGCTGTGACAATTCTGTATCTATCAACTACTGCTTAGCTGACACCCACTCATAAATAACTTCTTTGCTATTTCTTTGGAGATTAACAGGGTGCTGTAGATTTGAAAAATTAATCTGAAGGACTCAAACACAGACCAGCTTCCTTGCACAATGTTGGCGGAATTGTGATAGTTGTTTTTCTATAACTTTCCCATCAGTGCCTAAGAAAGCTGGAAAGGGCCAGTGGGACTCGAGGCTGTGCACAGGCACTGTTGGAAAGTGGTTTTCCCCCTTTTACTTGAAAGAATGAAGAAGCCCTTTGCATCCTTCTCCAGGTGTCTGCTAAGTTTTTGTCTTCTGGAAACATTTGGGCCAAGCACTCGTTCGAATCACTGTTCAGGGCAAGTTGGGCCCCGATCTGCCCCTCACAGCACTAGTCAAACACCACAAACATCTTTTTCAGACACCTTAGCAGGACTGCAGTCAACCTCCTTCCCCAACACTGGGGACACTACAGGGACATCCTCTCTTCAGAAAGTGCATCCTCTCACCCTGCTCCATTTGTTCTCTTCCACAGGAGAAAGGCTCAAGAGGAAGGTGCAATGCTGAACCAGCAGGCAGGTTCAGGCACTCGCTTCAGGTAAGCGGTCTTGCAAAGTGCTCTGTAATTCTGGATGCACGTCTGGGAGTCATTTTGGGTTTAGTATCAAATGTGTTTGAGAACTCCATCTGCCAAAGATGTGGGCACTCAACACTTCTGGATAACCAGAGATGAACATGCCACCTTCTGAAAAGGTTTTCCCTTTATTTTTTCCAGCTTTGTCTCCGCTCTTACGCCACTCATGCATCGCATTTGATCATAAAGCAGCAACAACATTTCCTGCCTCCAGATTCTGCCCAAAGAGTGTGGATGCTACACAAGTCTACCCCCCAGCTCTTGATAACACAGTACAGGCTTCTGAAAGCTGAGGTCATTATTTGCATGCAGACATTGCATGAGCAAATAAGGTGTTTAAGGCACCTCTCAGAATGGGCTCTGAAGATTAGTTAATGTTTATACAACCCACTGAAAATTGAAATGACTGCTACATGCTAAGTATTACCATCACCAGGGATCCATTTAAGTCAAAGCAGGGCAGACAGTGAAGGAAACAAAACTTATTTTTCCTGTCCAGCACAATTACTGCCTGACTTATGCATGCTAAAAACACCCAATAACCCATCTAACACAGTAAATTAATGTTTATGCTATTAAGTTTAGACAATCTTAAGCTGAAAGCCTTTCAAACTACAGGAAATTGCATGTTGCACAGGGACAACTGTATACAATTACAGTGATTTCATAAAATGGCAGAGATATAAAGCAGAAACTGAGTGGCCGGCAAGGCTTCTAAATCACACAGATAACAAGTATGTCCTGGTGGGCCAGGAGTCTACATCTTTCTCACAGCTGTTCCTAGAGACAGGAATTATATCCCTAATCTCAAAATTCAAGAGAACTCAGTGCCTTGCACACCTGTATCTGTGAGGCAATGACAGACACGTCATTGATCAGCATGTACTATTACTACCATCTTGGAGTCACCATACGTCAGCCAGATTTATTATTATCCCATCTTGCACCACCAGCTGACACCCACAGTAAAAGCAACACCAAAAAGGACATGAAAATATTTGGACCAACACATGCGTTTCTTTAGGATGCAAAATCTCCAAAGAGACACAAAGAGCACAAACATTAAATCCAACGAGTGCAATGCTCCCCCAGGCAGAAAGTTCCCAGCTGCTTTGCTAAAGGCCACAGCAATATGTCTGCTTTGTGCTTGTTTTCACAAAGGATTGTTTAACAGTACACTTAGTGCAGCTCTACATTGACACAGTAAACATCATCTTAATACAGCCTAGGTAAAGCTTTCAGCTTACCAAGTCCTGCTGCACGCTTTGTCAAACATCTGAAGGACTGCAGTGCCTCTGACTTTTTTCTGATGTCACGCAGGTATAGAGTGGTATTAAAGGTAGTTTTCACGAGGCAAAACCAGGCAGAAGCTTGTCTAAGAGCTATCAGTCCTATTTTTTACCTTATTCATTGTACCGTTCACAGCACATTTTTATCACCAGTCCCCATTCCACTAAACAATTCCAGAAGTGTCATTTGCACACCAAACGAGGGTATATTGTACCATTCAGTTACATGTGGTAGATTATTGGCTTGTGTACAGCAGCTAAGCAGAACATCGACAGCTGTGTAGACACATCTCAGCTGATACTAAAAGAAGTCTTGTCGGCAGTTCTGATCTTAAAGCAAATACACTGAAAAACTTAGTTCCAATTAGGCTGAGGCTGATACGATTTTCTGGAATGAACACTAAACGAATGTGGCCGATAACACCATCTTTGCAAAATATCTTGTTTGGTTTGTCTTTAAAAGATAACATTTTCAAGATAAAAACGTCCTGACTTAAAAGCAATACGTCCCTGCTGTCTGCGTTCACAAAAATCTGAATTTTGAATTTTAAGCTGTGTGTTATGCTTCATTAATATCACATCACCACCCTGCATCACTGACATATTAGCCGAGCTCCAAGTGACCTAATTCATTTTTAATATTTCATAGTTTGTTAAAAGCTGTAACGCGAGATCACTAACACGGCTCTGACACTCCCTGTCATGAATCAAAAGATGTAGGGAAAAGGTCATGTACTTACTAACTGGCACCAAACCAAATTCATCACTACAAAATGAGAGAACAGAAATGAAGACTGCATTTCCCATTATGCTTCTCTCTTTGTAGGAGTATCCATCAACTTGCATGACACCAAAAAGCAGAATTTATTTATATGCATGTCCCCTAATAAAAGGTCAGAGAGAAGTGAGAAAGAGAAGAAATAAGGATTGCAGCCTTTGTCTAAGCAAGTAGTTCCTTCCCTTTAAAGCATATTCAGCAGCAACAGCCTTTGAAGACCAAAAGGAGAAACAATTCCTGACCACATAAAGAAACTAACAAGTCCCTTATATGGCTAAGAATTGCAATGCCATTTTTTTCCACAGCCGGAAAAATTAGAACAAGAGGGAAAAATAGAGCAAACTTTAAACAGGCAGCTCTCTGAACACCGGGGAATTCACAGGCACATCATTCCAGCTTTAAGAACTGCTAAACACTTTCTTCTTTAAAGGGAAGGAGGACATTACACCAGGTGAGTCCCTGAAATCTAGATTTTAACTCTCCTGTTGTAACTATGGATACCCAGCTTTAAAAACCTTTTGTGATGTAGCGGTACACCAGGCTCCCTTATCTCCTCCTTATGTGAAACGCCTCCATCTGAAGTTCTCTAGTGTCCCTTTATCGCCAATGCACCACCTCAAGGTTTTGTCTACTCTGGGACTGCACATCCAGAACAGCCCTCTGCCCTATCCACTGCATCTTTAGTCTGCCTTTCACCCTCCCATAACCCTGGCACGAAGGTTGCCGGCTTCTCCAATGGGAAGGCAACTAGACTGCATCACATGTTGTTCCAAATAACCGGAGTTTCTCACAGGCAACACACACGAGACTTGATGGTGGATCCAGTCCTGCCATCTCCCACCAGCATGAGGCAGAAAGGTCAGGCTCCTGTGCAGCGTCGATACTGAGCTCTGAATGGCTTGGCCTGGCTGGTCTCTAAATATAGCTGGGCAGAGGAAGGGCTGTGAAAGTGGGTGGGGAAGGGAGTGGAGCAGAAGCCACACGAGCAATCAGTTAAATACAACAACATCACGTTGGTCCACCAGTAAGACTTTCCCTCTCTACTCTGCCGCATTCTGCAGCAGAGTAGTTCTGCAGTATTTAAGCACAGCTTCAGGATTTAGTCTATGAATGCAAACTCACAGAATAAAAACAAACTGATGGATGATTTATGCTTGGGGAGGGGGGAATACAAATCCATTCAACAACTTATCTTCTTGAATAAATTTGAATCACACAGGAGTGACATCACTTCCACAACATGACAGGCCATAAATCATCATCAACCACATGGTACTAACCATAAAACACGCATCAGGAAGACACCAACAAGGAACAAAATATCAAGTGCTTTACATTGTAAACATGCAATCTTATGCATCTTCTAGCTTCTACTATGATCTATATACGTCAGGTGGTTTATTTCATTCATTTGCATCTGAATGAAGTCAACACAATTAACAGAGGAGCCCTCATAGAAAATCTGTCCAAACAATTTCATCTGCATAAATATACCACAAATGAAGCGCTTAAAAACGTAAATATTTACTTTTTAATAAACTACCACATTTGATACTGAAGTTGACTTTACAACAAAAAAGCAGAGAGGGGATTTATTTCCACCATGGTTGCTAGCAAGCCCAAAAACCAAATGAGATAAATAAGAAAGAATGCAGGAAAGAAAGAAAAAAAATCTTTCCATCCAAAAAGCAGGAAAAATAATCTTTTTCTCTTATTTGATATTGTCAGACATGAAGTCTTTCAGCTAATAAAAAACTTCTAGGAGAAGAGATTAGACTTTGCTGTAAACCAATGAAATATAAAAGACAGTATGACTGAGGAATTCAACAGGAGCTTCCAATCTGCAGCTACAGATAGGACAAGCAACCTTTGCTTCACTTCTCCGTTTAGAAACACTGTATCCTCAGAAAAGACCTACACAGAAAACTGACTTGTTTCAAAGAGGCTACACAGTATTTTTATCTTAAGAATTGTATAACTAAAAGCAAAACCAGTTCTCTGATACTTTTTGTGGATTAACAGCACTTAGTCTCCTACATAAATTGCTAATCTTCATTATAGGCACTGGGCTCCATGTGAGACATCTCCTATGGCAATTAGACTTCCGCTCTGCATAAATCATATCTCAACTGGCAGAGAGAGAAACAGAGAGAAAGACAAAGCATCTGCTTTATGCTGCTCATTCTCTAAAAATATAAATCAGGATAAATAATGTTAAATAGAGATTACAGCCACAGCAAATACAAAATGCTGTTAAGTATCAGATGAGGTATGTCCTCAGCCCCTCGCACAATGTAGAATCATTTTGATTGACTGTTTTTATTTCTTTTGTGATTGTATTTTTTTTTTTAACTTCTTACTGTTCAGCTGTCCTGGTTTTGCCATGGTGATCAGTATGTGCTTTGTGGGCCTGATTCCGTCTTGCTGAAGACAGCTGAATCTTTTTCATTGATTTTCCAAAGAAAGTAGAACAGATCCCTCTCACTATAACTTATATTCAATAATATTATTGTTAATGCCCTACTTAAAATATTGGTACATCATTCTGCATCAACAGACACCATTCTCGGGCTGATACCTGCTTGTTTAGAATAGCTCTCTTCGTAAAATTGTTTACTTCTAAACTTCCTTTTGTTACTCAATCTTGCCCATATCAGTGGGAAAGCAATTGCAAAACATCACAACAGGGATACTCGGAGTATAGGCTCTGACAATATCTGAGTAAATCACTGTTCTCTGACTCCCTTCTCTGCCCATCTGCAGTCTTTGGTATGGAACAACTATATCATAAAAGCTCTTATTCACACATGCTTTTGATATTACACTATTTAATCACATACAGCTGTAGCTGATGAGACTGTTACAAAACACAATTTTAATGCAGCACTGGAAGCAAGTTCTTGAGACACATTAACTATTTTCCTCTACATAAAATTTCTAGCACTAAAATTCTTTTCTTCAAGAAAAAAAAAAAATACAACCAGGCTATTCGTTTTTTTTAAAAAAGTCTGCTTCTTTTTCTGGACAGTCCAGAATGGGGTTGTTTGCAAGCAAACTCAAAGTCCCCACCTCGAGCATAGGAAGTAGAAAATTCACTTCCCACCCCTAAAAAGAAAAAAATTTAAAAAATATATAAAAAATTAACTTGAATTAGAAAACGCTGCTTGCAATTATATGCAAAGGGAATACTATACAGGCTACTCACAGCAAGACCTGAAATGAACTCAGACATCCTATTTGAAATGCATCCTTTCTTATCTGTTTTTTAATTCATGGAAATTTAAGAACCAACAGTCTGATGATTTTTACCAAGATACTTGAATTAAAGTGCAAGCATACCATCATGCTTTCTTTGAAAGGACTTCATGCATAAAAACCAAACCAGTTCATTTCTGAACCACTGCACTTTATTTTAAAAGGGCACCTTGTATAAGGCTTTCTAAGTTGTAACTATTAACACACAGCACTTGCCACAGCAAGATCTTTGTAGCCTAATCTGGCAAATGCTTGCAACTTCCATCCTTTTTTTACAGAAATAAAATATCTGCCTGCAAAATAAACAGCCACAGAATATCATAATACATAAGTGTTTGAAGCAGTAAAACTTGAATTTTTCTTTTCCACAGGTTTGGTCTGGGGTTTTTTATTTGTTTGTTGGGGTTTTGTTGGGTTGTTTTTTTCTTAATTTGGTGCTTTCTTTTGTGGGTTGGTTAGTTTTTAATTTAAACAGACTTGCATTGCATCATAAATCAAGAAATTTAACACCATTTTAATACATATCATCATGTCCCTTAAAACAACAAAAGTATTTTCATCCAGGCATGCAAGGATAAATCGAAAGCAAATGAGTTCATGTATTTCTGCATTTTTCAGAGGAATACAACTTTTATCTTCCTTATTGTTTAAGTCAATTGTAAAATACTAGAGCTAGATATTAATATTACTATCAAAATCATAGCCAGGCTGAAATATTTTTAAATGGCATTTAAATGAATTTGTATTCCTTTCGGGCAGCTCTCTGAGGCATTTAAAACATGCTGTGACATACTGAATCAAACAGGGGCTAAGTGCAAATAAACTTCATTCCTAGAAATGCATTTCTCTATTTGCAAGTGTTTGCCTTTACTTTGGCACGATCACATGGGCTCCAGCTAGACTTTTGAGCTCTGGCAAAGATCCAAGCTGCAGATGGTTGGAAATGCAGCCTGAAATCAGTGTGTGGTTGATGAATTACTCCTTACACCTGACCCCTGCTTCACACCAGGCACCAAACACAATCTGAACACTACCAGCCAGAGAAGCCCTGTCAGGCATCTCCGTATCTGGAACGCTTTCTTCAAGGCCTTCTGTATGGCCAGATGGTCAAAAGTGGGGAATGCCGTAAACCCGCTAAACAGAAATGTGAGTGACAAAAGAGCACGGGATTGGTAGGTACAAGGTGAAGAGAGGCGAGAGCTTTGCACTGACTCCGAATACACACTTTCTAAAAGAGGGTGATGGAGCAAGGAGGGAGGTATGCTCATGCCACACAACTGAAAGAAGTCCCCAATTCCCTCATGCCAAAAGATGCCCTAAAAAATGTCAAAAAGGAGACATAACACACACCTGAATGTGTGCCCATAAAATCACTATATCAACTCTTCCGTGAACTCTTCCGAGTTCAAACTCTTCTGAGTACACCTGTTTGAAATTCCTAATTATTTTTTTCCTCAGCTGAGGCACCTATCTGTCATTTCAGGGACACGCTCATTAAGCCCTCTTGCTTGCAGGTCAGTCTGAATACCTTTCACAGCAACAGAGATGGGGCTTTATTCACGTAGGTGTTGGGAAATGACACTTCTTCCTTTCGCATGTGTTCACATGTGCATCCGGGCATAGAGAGATGAAGAGGTACTCCGGGTCCTGTAAACACTGCCTCTCATTTTGGGGTGTTTCAGCCATCTGACTGGGTTACAGAGTCAACACCATGAGAGTTAAGCTGCCAGACCCAAACCATGACTAATAAGTAGGAAATATCTGGAGAATGCATGAAAGCAAACCGCACGGAAATAGCTGCTTAACTGGCGTATTTTTACCCCGAGTGCAGGTACAGAGATCGTAAACCAAACAATTCCCGTCGACAGGTAACTGTGGCACCTCCTCCTTTCTACCCAAGTGATTCAGGTTTTTTCAGTAGACTGTTTGCAAAGAAAGCTGACCCCAGCAAGAGGTCTAATCATAAGCTGCAGAGGACAAAGATAAAACACATCACCTACTAAATCAAGGAGACTCTTTCAAATATATTCAGAGTTAATATTTTTCTTGCCTTTTTCACATCATTACACGATATTTCATAGTGCTTATTTTTGTTTTCTTCTGTGCAAAATGGCAAAGAGAAAAGAATTTGCTTTGGCAAGCAAGAAACAAAAGAAAGAAATTCAGACCATAATGCAAGATTTGGCATCATTAACATTTTACATGACAATTTGCAACATACTCCCGTAAACCAGCTGTTTGAGTAGTTACACCATCAGCAAGGATGCAACTAAGGAAATTCTTTTAACATCTCAAAATAAAATAAAAACGTACTACAGATTCTCATCAGACATACACGAGCTGAACCACCTCCCTGCAATATATTCTGCAACAAGAACACAAGACTATGCTTCACTTACAACAGTAACCAGAAACACTTACTATGAAATAAACTCCTATGACAATTGGACCCTACTCCCAGCATCTGTCTGAAGAAGTTCCAAAACAGTACTTTGAAACTGAAGTTGTCAGACAGCGTCACACCAAAATGGAAATAAGGTTATGTCTTCCCTCAAACTCAGTGCTTGTCCTTAAGAGACATATTAAATTCCTTGCAATTGTCTCTTAAGGATTGACACCCTCCCCTCCTTTTCTCTTCTTGATGACAACAGCTTTTCCTAAACCTGCAGTTAAAGTTTTAGCTTCAGTGGTGGCATTTGATAAAGAAGGAACACAAGTAAATGGAACAAGCGTATGCTTTGTGTTCCACGAAAGGCCACAAAACACTGAAAAGTTAAAGCAATCAGACAAACATATGGAATCCATTTTTTCTATTTATAATCCCATTACCCATATAGCTATTCATTTACACCCTTTCTGCACAACAACGTGCCAACCACGTTAGAAGACACACATGCAGACTGCAGGCTGAAATGCTGCGCAGCTCCATGCTCCCCCGTGAGAAGGACGTGATGTACAGTAATGCCGTACTTCTCAGAGGAGAACCAAGGCAACTTCACCAAACAAGCAAAGCAAAAGCAGCACTTCACCCAAACATGCTGGGGAACGCGGATTTCCAAACTTTGCCTATTGAAAACGCTGCCACTCTGAATTTCAGAAGCCGTACAGAAATGCCGTAAGAAAGCCTAGAATTTCTTTCTTAATGACAAATGAATGCACACCTCCCCCTCAGCATGCATGACTATGAACATAAAAACACTTTCTTTCTGTAGAGCTGAATCCTACCATGCTTGGTACAAAGAGAAGTTTTTGGAAAATAAGAAGCTGAAGTTCTCAGGCCGGCTGGAATCATACAAAGGTTTATTTATATGTGTTGCTCCAATAGGGATGATAAAAGATACAGCTCTCCACCACAAGATTATTTGATTACCCAACTATTAGCTTTAGACATACAATGGATCTAACTGCTTTAAAATGTCCCAGAAGCTGATGGCTAGCTTTAAGGTAACAAAATCCAGATGCTGCCTGTCTGCACTACTTTAAAGTCTTATGGTCTATGGAAGAGAAATACTTGCATCTGTGTGTATATGTATATATACATATATCTATATCTATATATCTATATATACACACACGTGTATATGTGTTTATTATTTACAGCTTATGTGTGTGGTTAACTGTGGACCAAGCAAGATAAGAAAAAATAACAGCATGTAAAATGTATCACCGATTTAAAATTTTACCTGTCCTTACTGTAATAGTGCAAGTGTGCCAAGACAGACGCACATGACTTTTCACAGGGTTGATAATTTTATATACTGGCTATAAAAATGCATTTAAGTTCTATTTTAAAGCAAGGGGTTTAAAAAAAGTCATGGTACATAAAAGCTATTGTTTCTTCTTTAAGCTCAAATGTAAGGTTAATTTTCACAAAAAGCTTATTTTACAAAGTTAAAAAAAAATGAAGAAAAAAAGGAAAAAAAGGACAACTGGCAAAATGTAAGCTACGTGAGTAAAAGGGATGGAATTTCCAATATTTCTCCTCCAATACTTGAGGCTATTGTTCTTTCAAAAAACCAGCATCAATTGTTTCATGTCCTTGGCTTGCCAGGTTTTGAGGAATAGCATCAGCCTGCGTCCCTCAATCCCCCAAACAGTTAAAGCTATAGGCAATATTGCAGTCAAGCTAGTGACAGGCTGCTGCTGCAACAGCAACATTACACACTAAATGGTCACAAAGGTAAAATGCTATTTGGATTGACCTTGAAAGGAAGGGGGAGGAGAAATGATAAAATTCACTCCAAAATACAAAATTTAAAAAAGGATGAATTTTATACAAAAAAAACCACCAAAAACGTGCATGATGCAGTGAAAAACAGCAGAGCAAAGAAGTGAGAGGTAACCCTGCCATGAACTATAAGGCTGTAATCATATTGAGTGCTTCTGGTGTCATCACAACTCCAACCAGCCTGAATCGCAGTTTTTACAATTAGTTAATTTATATAATGCAGTAGTCAGGCAATAAACGCTAACGGGAAAGTAATTTTTATTAACAAGGAATATAACTTATCCTTTCGCAACCACAGCCAAATCAACGTGCTTCAACCCAAAAGTCTGGAGAAGTCAGCCTCCCTTGTGGCACTTCACCACACACAGATACACATGTCAAATGTCCCATGTGTTAAATTTGCCACAGAAGCGCAATGTGTCTATGTGCACACAGTGCCATAAGCACGTGTGTGCGCCCTGCCTCGGCTTTTCTCTCCTCAAGGATGTTCGTTTATTTACTGAAACTGTTAATCTGTGGCTGTGAGGTCACACTTCACCTTGTGAAGTGTGTATTTTTTCCTTTTTCTTTTCTCCAAATACAGTGTCCTGACAGGGTTTGCAAACTTTCGGTTTAGGGCTTTCTTTTGTTACTGTCCTTTGGTCACACAGGAAATCTTTTCAGAGAGCAGACTATTATACAATGGCATTATAAAAATAAGGCTTTAATTAACTAACTCATGGCCAGGTAGCATAGGCTTCACTCAGCCTCTCTAGGAGAGGCAGGCCTGCTTTTCAGTCTGCTGGCATTATAAAAATTATTAAGAAAAGAAGACAGAAAACGGAAACATCTGCGCTCGGATTCACTCTACAAAAGTAGTTATCCTCTACTGCTAGACCTTTTAAATGCAACAGAGTACAGCCATATCATCCTCAATATTTAATGAAATATTAAAAGCAGTGCCATGCACTGAAACAAACTCCACCAGATTTACGGTCAGTTAGCTCCGAGCTCTCCCCCGAGCTCCACAGCATCTCCTCCTCAGCTGATTAAAAGTTTGAGTTGCCACAGACAGCTTTTCTAACAGCAAAATGTTTTTAAGACATGAATAAACTGTAGAGATCACTAGAAGACCCACCGAAAGTGTTTCATGTTCGATGCTATCCAGAGCAATCTTTATCCCATACCATAACAAACACACTACCTGCCCACTGTTACGATAGCGTTAACCGCACTGGTCTCCCCAAACAATAAAAGGAATTAGCCGACGCCAGCAGCCCTTGGGAAAAAAATAAATTAAAAGAAATAAAGAAATAAAGAAATAAAGGGGAGGGCAGACAGTAACCTTCCTGCCTCTCTCACGCCTGCTTTCTGCCGACCAGCTCGGTTCTATGTAACACCAAACCCGAGGAAGAGACAGAAAAAAAATCGCCAAAGAGAAGAGGCGAGCCCGCAATTCGCGCGGCTCCGCTCTCCATCCCCCTCCAGGCGCCCGGCCCCGCCAGCCCTTACCTTGGTTTGGAGATAGTGGGGGTAGTAGTAGGTGTACTGGGGGTACATTGGCTGCTGGTCCAGGCGTTTGCCCATGTAGCTGGAGTCCTTCTGGCTGGTGCGGGGAACTCGTTGGCAGGGTGTAGTGCCCCAGGGCCTTTCTTCCTCTCACGCCGCTATTCCTGACAGCGCGGGCGACAGAGGAGGCTGCCGAGACTTCCTCGCCGTCTACCGCGCGCTACTTCCAGCGCAGCCAAAAACGCGCCCGCACGAACATATACGTGTGTGTGTGTGTGTCTGTGTGTGTGTGTGAGTGCGAAGGGGTGTGTGCGGGTGTGGGTGCGTGGGTGGGTGGAAGCCCCGTGCCCGGGTGCCCGCGGCGGAGCAGCCCGCTTCCCCCGCTGGCAGCAGCGTGCCTCCGGCGGTGCCCGCTGCCCGGCTCGGGAGGGAACCGTCCTGCGAGAGGAGCCGGGAAGACAGTGCAACTCCAAATCTCCGCAGAGCCGCTCACTCGCTCTCCTCGTCCTCTCCTCGGCTCGCCCCGCTCTCGAGCCCTCCCCTCTCGCTTCCCCACC